>CM046439.1:37234991-37271172 GCA_025506505.1 Flaveria sonorensis | reverse complement strand
TCTTTTAGTATAAATAAAGCTGGAGTCTTGTTTATTTTTCATTGTCAAAGTTATCTATTTCAGTTGTAATTTGAAGAGTAGTCCCTCTCAATTGGGCAACCATTATCCTATTTCTAATAAAAATCCAGCCTATTCAAATCTTATATTTCCAGTCTTATCATTTGGTTCCTTTGCAATCTAATCTAGATGTCACGCAATCTATCAAGATCAAACATACACGAGCATGACAACAATTTTAAACCATTAAAAATACACATATCCATATAATTGGAAAAGAATCAAGTTCTAAGATTAATAAACGAACATACGAAATCAAAACTGAAATTTTAGGTCAAAACATCTAGTTTCAACCAAACGTAGGTAGATCAAAGTTTAGTCCAATATTAATCATAAATATACAAAATAAGATTGAAATATTCATCATTTAAGATTAAACAAAACCAAAAGTGAGTTTGAGTAAAATAAATATAAACAATGCAAACCGGATGCTAATTCTCTCACCCTGGTCACGAACACTCTAAATCTTAAACTTTTTCTCCTTTCCTTCTTTGTTGTTCCTCTTGTTTTCAATTTCCGTCACTTCCCCCTTTTGAGAATTAGGTTTTTGTTCTCCTGCACGTATATGTCCTTCTATTTATCTGTCGTCATGATCTTATTTATAACAAAACCTATGTTTGCCTGGGTCATCGTTAACCGTCTTCTATTTTTATTGTCATGGGCTTTGAATTGCTTGTACAAAGTTAATTGGGTTGCAAGGAAGTCTTTTTTTTGATGATTTGGCTTTTATTTATTCATCATCCTCTACTATTCAATTTTCTTTTTATCTTCAATTTGCTTCTAATTCTAATGCACCTTCGCGTGAGCTTCACATAGATATTTTGTTTCATAAATATAAATCACCAATTTGCTTATAACCTACACCCACAACAATCAAGTCAATTACGTTTATGTCATCCGCATTTTATTAGATTGAATTTTCTCCATGGATTTTTTTAGCATTTACGTTAGTTTGACTTATAACTCAATTTTAAAAATAACCTAAATTCACATACTATTCTTTTAAACAATTACTAAACTTACGTATTTGATGTCACAATTATATTAACACATTCTATTTTATCAAGTACGGGTGATACCCGTGCTCATCTTCAAGGTGGTATTGCTCACTGAAACATTTCTTGCCAAAAATACTAAGAAAAACAACATCTCGATCGGACACAATGGAACGTGGAAAACCCATGAAGTCGGATGATTTCTTTGCAAAACAGGGCTGCACATTTTGCAGTAAAGGGATGGTTTTGCGGAAGGAAATGAGCATATTTGCTTAAACGATCCACAACTACCAAAATAGTGTCAAATTTGTTGGATCGAGGCAGCCCGACAATAAAATCCATTGATACATCTTCCCAAATTTAATTGGGAATTGGTAGAGGCTGAAGTAGCCCAGCGGGAGAGAGGGTGACATACTTGTGTTGTTAACAAGTAAGCAATTCTGCAAAAATAAAGGGCGGTCAAACCGAGGTTGTTAATCGTTGTTTAGAGGCCTACTTACGTTGCTTTGCACACGAGCCACCCTCTCGTTGGAGTTCATTTTTATCTTAGGCTGAATACTCATATAACACGGGTACCACACTTCTACAGTATTACACCACTTTTACTGCTGTTTACGGCCGACAACCTCCTTCATTTCATCCTTATGTCATTGGTGACACCAGTAACACTGAGCTGGAAGCCGAGTGGGTCATGCGTGATGACATGTTACGGGTCTTAAAGGGTAATCTTCAACATGCGCAGGACTGTATGAAAAGCCAAGCTGATAACAAAAGCGGGATGTCTCATTTGAAGTGGGAGATGCTGTATTTCCTAAAAATTCAGCCCTACTGCCAACGCAGCCTCAAAAAGGAAGTTTAACAAGTTATCTCCCAGATTTTTTGGACCATGTCGTATCATTCGTAAAGTAAGGGCTGTGGCTTATGAGTTAGAACCGCCACCAGAATCCAGGGTTCACCTAGTCTTCCATGTTTCTATGCTGAAACCAGCTCGTGGTCAAATTCCAGCCACACGTATTGCTCCCCCTCCCGGTCACTAAAGACTGGAAATCGACCTTCAAATTCAATCACATCCGTTGAGGCTCATCGATGGGTAATTGAAGCAGGCCAGCCGACACTTGAGTTACTGATCTCCTGGTTTCAACGCCTTAAGGAAGAAGCTACATAGGAAAATTATGATTTATTGGCAGAGCAGTTTCCTTCTTTCCGACTTGAGGACAAGTCGTTTTACCCGGACGGAAGTATTGATAAACCACTAAAAGTTTACTCAAGGAAAAAGAAAGATTCAATTAAGATCCATGAATCAATGGATCAGCTCTAATGGATCTTTGTCCCATATATGGAAATGCTAAATGATAGGGTCAAAAATCAAGGGCTGAAATAGCTGGGGTCAAAGTGAAGAGCTGAATTCTTGGTAAATCAAAGGCAGTGACATATTTTGTGGAGGAAATTACTGGTTATCTTTAGTATAAATAACTGGAATCTTGTTTATTTTCATTGTCAAAGTTATCTTTTCATTTGTAATTTGGAGAGTAGCCCCTCTCGAATTGGGCAACCATTATCCTATTTCTAATAAAAATCTAGCCTATTCAAATCTTATAATTTCAGCTCTTATCATTTGGTTCCATTGCCCTCTAATCTAGATATCATGCAATCTATCAAGATCAAACATACACGAGCTTGACAACAATTTTTAAGGATTAAAAATACACATATTCATATTTAATTGAAAAGAATCAAGTTCTAAGATTAATAAACGAACATACCAAATCAAAACTAAATTTTAGTAAAAACATATTAGTTTTCAACCAAACCTAGGTAGATCAAAAGTGTAGGAACCTCTGAAGTTAAGAGGCTGATGCAACAAAGGATACAAAACAACCAAGTCTTCCAACATGCACTTTGGAACAAAGAAGTACCAGCTTCGAAAGTTTTACACACTCAAGAGAAATGCTAAGTGTAAAATCTTCCGAAGCTAAAGTTCAGAAGAAACTGCTGCGGAAGCTTTACACTTAACTTAGAAAATACTCTAAGTGTAAAGTCTTTCAAAGCCAAAGACTCAACTTTCAAAGGTAAAAGATGAAGTCTTTCGATGCTCTCAAGACAAAGTCTTCCGAAGCTATTTAAAGACAAGACTGATTTTCTTCTGAGAGAGAGAAAAGATACATTTTCCATCAACTTTATCATAAAGCAACTTACTATCCGCTGCATGCTCTGGTGGTTCACCAACTATCATCATTTGGCGAAACTCCATGCTTTATGATAAAGTAGATAAGGTCTTTGTCTGCAAGTTATGTTTTTGTTCCTTTTTGGCTTTTTGTAATAGGAAGTCAGTGAGCTATGGCATGTCATAGTCACTAGTCAAAAGGCAATCTGCCTTTTGACTTTAGGCTAATCTTGTTTCTAGATTAGTCACTTCCAACTGTCTTTTGCATATTGATGGTTGTAGGATGTAGTATAAGTAGTATTCGGTTATTGTATTCAAAAATATACTTGTACAACACTTGTAATAGAACTAGAGAAGCAATATACAACTTCCTTGAAAATTTTCTTGTGTTCTTGTTCTTGTTTTTACTTGTGTTTGTCTTGTATCTTCAGTAAAAATTCACAGTTCCCTATTTGAATTGTTAAATGAACTTAAGTTCCTCTAAGTGTGTTAACTAAGTGCAAGCTTAAGTACCCTTTAACGTACTACTGCATTTGGTATCAGAGCATTCCAGGCTCTTCATTGTAAGATCTCACCATCTTTAATCCTCTTAGCTTCACACACACTTAACTTACCTCTTCAAATGGCAGCTATCTCTAAGCTGATATGGGAACTGAACTATGACAAAGTCCCCACTGATCACTCCTGAGGATTTTGACACTTGGTGTCAAAGAATGGAAGGCTTTATCAAGTCTCAAGATTCCAGGATGTGAGAGTCTGTTGTCAATGGACCTCATGTACCATGCACCTCTTCAGCTGCTGCTGGTGGTGGCATGATACCAAAGGAGAGGGCTGACTTTTCTGATGAAACTGGAAAAGAATTGACATTGATCAGAAAGCCATAACAGCCTTCCAAACTGCTCTTCCAAACTCCATCTACAGAGGTTTCAAGAAGTGCAAGACATCTAAACAGCTATGGGATGCACTGAATTGATGTATGAGGGTTCAAATGAAGCCAAGGAGAACAAGAAGGATCTCCTGAAGCAGCAGTTTGAAAACTTCACCTTCAAGACAGGTGAGACCATGACTCAATAATACTTCAGATATGTTGAGATTGTGGATACTCTGGCTGATGTTGGGATAACTATTGAGAATAGGGATGTGTAATGAAGTTTATGTCCTCTCTTCCCAGACAATGGACACACTACTGTGTGGTCATTAAGAGGACTGAAAACCTCAAGACCCTTACTCCACTGAGTTGTATGGGATACTCAATGGATACCAGATGGAGTTGAACATGCAAAATTCATCTGGTAACTCCAACACTCACCAGAGTTCAACCTTCATGTGGTTGAAAGGGATAGCAGAGAACCATAGCATCATCTCATCTGCTACCATAAAACTCATAAAGGGTCCTTTCATCACCTTCCCAGAGACACCCAGAGAGAGCTACACCAAGGAAATCCCTTCCAAGAGACAAGTTCTTCTCAAGCTTTTGTCTCTACTGATGAAAGTTCAGGCAACTTTCTTTTCACTCTCTTGAAGACCTGGACTGTATCCATCCAGATGATCTGGAGTACATGGAGATAGTCCAGCAAATGGCTCTTCTCACTCACAGAGCCCAGAAGTTCTACAAGAGGACTGGAAGAAGGTTTCCTAGCAATGCTGCCATTGGCAAGTTTGGACTGGACAAGAGCAAAGTCAAGTGTTACAACTGTAACCAGATGGGACACTTTGCTAGAGAATGCAAGGCACCTAAGTCAAATGGTGTCCAAGCCTCATCCAGGCCAAACTACACTGAAGGAGGGTACCAGAATGAGAAGCCAAGACAGCACTGCAGTTGCTGTTGAAAAGAGGCTTTAACTGGAGCTTTCAAGCTGAAGATGCATCTCCAAACCAAGCACTCATGGCTGATCATGATAAAGCCAAGGTACTTGAACATCTTTGCTCTCCTGAATGTATTGCTAAAGTGAATAGATACAGGTCCTGCAAGAAATGAGATCTGATATTGAGTCTTTAAATATTTTAAAAGCTGATTTTAAAAGAGCTGAAAATGACTATAAACTTAAGATAGAAGATCTAGAGAAAATAGCTTCAACTCTTAAACATGAGCAGACAAACTACAAGACTCAAGTTAAGGATCTCATTACCAAGTTGACTGAATGCCAGGCTGAGCTTATGATCAGCAAAGCTAGGGTAGAAAAATGTGTTCTTGAAGAAGAGACCTTCAAGATCATGATATCCTCATCTCTGCATGCAAAAGTGTGTTATCAGAATAAGCAGGGACTGGGATCTAGTGAGATAGCTCCTCCACACACTCTACTATCAGTCAAATATCCTAGGTGTGGAACTGGTCAAGATGAGCTGCCATCCATAGACCCCAGTGATGAAGAGGATGAAGGAGAAGAAGGTGAGGGATGACTCTGAGGTGAGTGAAAAGAGTCAATCCAAAAAGGGACACCATGCTCCTAAGGAGGAAAAGAAGTTGGTTGAGCAAAACCAAGAGAAAGAACTTGATCAGAAGAGCAAAGAGAAGATCCAGAAAAGCTCAAGAGATCAAGACCACCTTTGATCCCAAACAAAACAAGTATTTATCTCTGCAGGGTTCAAGGTGATGAAAGCTGAAGATCCTGTCAAGAATTCTAGTACCAAGAGTTCTACTTCAGCTTCAACTCACTCCAACAACAACAAGAAGACTAACCAGCTGTGTGTCATTGCTGCACAGCCTGAACCATCCATTTCAAAGAGCAAGCTTCACCCTAAGAAGCCTGTTGCATCATCTGAAAAGGAGGAGAAAAAAAGGAAAGTGTTCAAGGTCAGTCTTCTTTGGGAAAGAAGACTCTCAGAAGGAAAGATTTGAATTGTGTTATGTGTGGTAGTACTTCACATCTGGCTAAGGATTGTCAATACAATCCCAAGAGTATTATCCACATGATCAAAAAGAAAATTCTGAGAAGAAGAAGAAACACAGCTTCGGAAGGAAAATCTGTTTCCTTCGGAAGCTCCAAATAAAGAAGAAGGCAAGTAAGAAATTGCCTTCGGAAGAAAAGTTGGTCTCGGAAGAAAGGAATGCTTCTGAAGTACTGAAGCTTACTGCAATGAAAGCAAGATCTTCCGAAGAATCTGTCTCCAAAGCTTCCGAAGCTACAAAGCTTCCGAAGTATTGAAGGTCAAGCCCAATCTTCCAAAGGTGGTGTGGAAGATGAAGGAAGACCTTGAGACTAAAAGCTCCTCTTCAGCAACAGCAATGATCCTCAAAGCCTAAACATAGGATCATTTACGTTTCATGCCTTCATCTGAATTTATAAGCCCAAGACCAATGAGGCTTGGGTTTCCAAATGTAACTAAATCATCTCTTTTGTGCAGGGACAGCCAAAGGCAAACAGAAATGTGTGGATCATTGATAGTGGCTGCTTTAGGCACATGACAGAGAATGAGTCCCTACTTCAAACTTTGAAGAGTTTGATGGAGGGTCAGTTGCTTTTGGAGGAGATGCAGGAGGTTACATCACTGGCAGGGGCATGGTCTCAAATGGTAAGCTTAACATTGAGAAGGTAAATTTGTCAAGGAGCTTGGATACAATCTTTTGAGTGTGTCCTAATTTTGTGACCAAAAACATCACATGCTCTTTACTGAGCATGAGTGCATTGTTCTCAAGCCCGGGGTTGACATTCCTCAAGAGCATATTTTGCTCAGAGCCCCCAGGAAAGGGAACATGTACAAGATGTACTTATAGGAAACATCTCCCTCTGGAGAGATTTCTTGCTTTCTATCTAAAGCAAATAGTGATAAGTCTTTCCTTTGGCATAAAAGAATGTGCCATGTAAACTATAAGAACATGAATAAACTGATTAAGAATGATTTGGTAACTGAAATGCCAAAGAAAGAGTTTACAAGTGATGACCATTGTGTTGCATGCCTGAAGAGGAAGCAACACAAAGTGTCTCGCAAGCCAAAGGAAATGAACTCTATCACTACTCCCCTACACTTGTTACATATGGATCTGTTTGGCCCCACCAGTGTAATGAGTTTAGGAAAGACCTCATACTGTTTGGTGATCACAGATGATTTCACAAGATTCACTTAGGTGTTTTTCCTTAGAACTAAGGATGAAACTCCTGAAATCTTAAAGAATTTCATTCTGAAAATTGAGAATCAATCTGATCACAAAGTCAAATCATAAGATGTGATCAAGAAACCGAATTCAAAAACCAAATCCTTGATACATTTTGTGATGAAAAGGGTATTTTAAGACAATACAGTGCTCCCAGGACTCCTCCGCAAAATGGTGTTGCTGAGAGGAGAAACAGGACACTTATTGAAGCTGCAAGAACCATGTTGTCTGACTCTAAACTCCCATCACCTTCTGGGCAGAGGCTGTCAACACAGCCTGCTATGTGTAGAACAGAGTTTTGGTAGTTAAGACACATAGTAAGACTCCTTATGAACTGTGGCACAAAAGGAGACCATTCATTGGTTTTCTCAGAACATTTGGATGTCCTTGCACCATCTTGAATACCAAAGATCAAATAGCCAAGTTTGCTGAGAAATCAGATGATGGACACTTTGTTGGGTACTCTTCTCAAGCTAAGGCTTATAGAGTATACAATCTCAGAACTAGAATCATTAAGGAGTCAGCCAATGTGACTTTCAATGAACACACACCCTGTGTAAAAGGTTCTAGTCCGGATTGGCTATTTGATCTTGACTAGTTACTAATTGTTTTAACAAATCTTGTGAGAATGTTTCAGGATCTACAGATAACAAGTCAACAGAAGATCCTGATCTAAGATTTGAGCTGAGAAGACCAAACAAGAAGACTACTTCAGCTCCAGTGGTCACTAACCCTGCAATTGAAGCTCCCATCAGCACTAGCATGACAAATACTGCTGATTCAAATGAATTTCCTTCAAATCCCAGCTTAGAGGCTCAGAATTCAGGAGAAGTAACTTCAAATGCAGGAGGAACTGGAGGTGGTGACAGTGATCAAGAATTTCTTGATGCTGATAACCACTCCATTGAAGACAACATGAATGATGTCACACACTCATTGGATCAAGTTTCTCTTGATAAGTGTGCTGATGTGGTGGGAGAAACCTTATTACCATATCAGAATTTCTCAAATTTAGATCTGTCTAACCAACTTGCTGTGATCCCTCAACTTCAGATCCACAAGTCATATTCCACCACCAACATCATTGGAAATGTTGTCTCAGGGGTGAGAATAAGAGGACAAACTCATGACAGTCATGTTTGCCTACATTCTTGTCCTTATCCCAATTTGAGCCTAAGAAAGTTGATGAGGCTTTGAAGGATGGAAGCTGGATTGAAGCAATGCAAGAAGAGTTGCTTCAAATCAAAAGACAGAAGGTTTGGAACTTGTGCCTCTTCCTCAATGGATGTCTGTCATAGGTACCAATGGGTATTCAGGAACAAGAAAGATGATAGAGGGATCATCATCAAGAACAAAGCTAGACTAGTTGTCCAAGGATACACTCAAGAAGAAGGGATTGATTACACTGATGTCTTTGCTCCAGTTGTAAGACTTAAAGCTGTAAGAATATTTCTAGCTTATACTGCATCCAAGGATTTCAAGGTCTACCAGCTTGATGTGAAGTGTGCCTTTCTCTATGGGGTGATTGATGAAGAAGTTTATATTAAACAACCACCTGGATTTGCAGACCCAGATCATCCTGATTATGTCTGCAAGCTTGATAAAGCCCTTTATGGACTGCATCAAGCTCAAAGAAAGTGGTATGAGACACTATCAACATATCACTGTCAACATGAATACAAAAGAGGTACTATTGATGGGACTCTCTTCATCAAAGAGACAAGGAATGACACATTGCTAGTTCAGATATATGTAGATGACATCATCTTTGGTTCAACTAATCCAAATCTCTACAAAGACTTTGAGATGCTGATGAAGAATAGATTTGAAATGAGTGCCATGGGGGAACTCAATTTCTTTCTAGGAATTCAAGTGAAGCAGGTTGAAGATGGCATCTTTATCAGTCAGTCAAAGTATGTACAGGACATACTTACAAGATTCAAGATGACTAACTGTAAGGTTGCAAAGACACCCATAGCCAGAAACCAGTCCCTTGGTCCTGATCTTGAGGGAGAGTGTGTTGATGAACATCTCTACAGGGCTATGATTGGGTCACTTATGTATCTTACTGCTAGCAGGCCTGATATCATGTTTGCCACATACATATGTGCAAGATATCAAGTCACCCCAAGATGTCACACCTAATCATTGTCAAAAGGATTCTTAGATATCTAAAAGGTGCTCCAAATCTAGGCCTTTGGTATCCAAAGAATTCAGACTTTAATTTGTATGCTTATACAGATAGTGATTATAGTGGTTGCAATATGACTGCAAAGTCCACATCTGGGGGGTGTCAGTTCCTGGGTGGAAGGATAGTCTCTTGGCAATGCAAGAAGCAATCCTATGTGTCTGCATCAACTGCTGAAGTTGAATACATTACTACTGCCAGCTGCTGTGCTCAAGTGCTTTAGATTCACAATCAGATGCTAGACTATGGGTTCAATTTCAAAGAGACTCCCATCCACATAGACAACAACAGTGCCATCTCTATTACAGAGAATCCTGTGCAGCACTCAAGGACCAAACACATCAATATCAGCCATCATCTGATTAGAGATAATTTTGAAAAGGGTTTGATAAAACTAATCAAAGTTAACACAAATGAACAATATGCTGACTTGTTCACAAAAGCTTTTGATGAACAGAGATTTAAATATCTTGTATGAGCTATTGGATGATTAACTTTGAATAGATTTTTCTTATAATTTAATCAATATTATTTCTTAAAACTATGTGTCCTAGGTTGTCTATTAGATCACTTCATAAACCCAGTTCTCTTTGGAAGAAAATAAAATTTTTAACTGATATTCCTTAGAATGATGGAAATTTACCTTCGAAAGAAGTAAAATTGCCTTCGGAAGAAACTTATGTCTCTAAACCATTTAATAGTCTATATGAGATTTACCTTCGGAAGAAATTTTTAGAGCATCTTCCGAAGCATAAGTTTATTATAAACTATTTAATGTTATTTTAAGAACAAATCTCTTCCGAAAGCAATTTAGTCTCGAAAGGCTTAATCATTTCTTCCGAAGCCAAATTTCAAAATTCTTGGGGATATCTTCCGAAGCATAATTTACCTTTGGAAGCTTTGTTGCAAAGCTTCCGAAGCCAAAATTGCCTTCGGTAGTTTTACATATTCCAAGAAAACTAACTTTTTGGGCTCCTTTTTAGAAGTAGGACCCATTTACGGATTTCAAACTTTATCTTTTGCATTAACTTTATCTCAAATCCAGACTATACTTTTCCAAACGGTTCTATTTCATCTCACTTCTCCCATTGTTCCTTAATCTAAACCCCCCAGATTTCATATTCTTCTTCCTTTCTTCACTGCAAAGCTTCCTCAAATGGCCAATCTTGATCGTCGTAACGACCCTGATTTCACCATGCACCTACACAGGCAACACAATCAAGTTGCCCTGTTAAACTCTGAGAAGGATCCAACTTTTCAAACGTGTGCAGGTATCTTTCTTTGTCTCATTACTTCATCTCCCTTACAATCGATCCTCCTCTCTATGAGGATCAGTTGCTTGAGTTCTGGCGGACCTGTCAAGAGGTCACCATGGACGGGGAGAAGGCACTGTCTGCCATAGTGCAGGGGAGGACGGTTTTCATCACTCCAGCCATTATAAACACCCATTTACAGCTGGATGATGAAGCAGGTGAACTGTCCTTTCCAAAAGCTGCTGTCAACCAATCCTTTGCGCAGATGGGATACGAAGGTGACTTTTCGGTCAAGACCTTCAGGAAGGGGAAGGTCTCATTCCAATGGAAATACCTCCTCCATGTAGTCATACATAGCTTATCCAATAAGCATGGGGAATGGGACCAGATTCCAAAAGACCTTTCCTTCATTGTCCATGGGATGGTACAAGGGTTTAAAATCAGGTACTCTCAATTTGTATTTACAAACTTACTTGCAAATTTGGACTCCTTAGAGTATTACATGTTCCCCTGGTATGTTCAACACATTCTCAACTGTGAATTAGGACCACAGTTGAGGGGAACAGGTAATATTCTTAAACTTGCACACATGAGGCCCGACATTTTCAAGATTTTGAAAAAGCCAACTGTCGTCTTCTCCGGGGTAGAAACAGCCCTTGTCCCAAAAATGTTTGAGCTCATTGCTCAGAGTGACATCCTAGCAGCACCAGCTAGTGATGAACCAACACCCTCTACCTCTCACCCACCTCAAACACAGCCTACCATCACCATCACCTACAAAAGAAAACACAAACAAACCCCTACACTTGCTACTAAGCATGTGCAGGCCCCCATATCACTACCCATACAGGAGAATGGAATCCAGAGCTCCCACTTTCCCTGAGGAGCAGACCACTCCCATCTTTCAAACAATCAGTGCTGAGGTTCCTCATGCTCAGCCTGTTAAGCTCACAGCCCCACAAAAAGCCTTAAGCCATCACTCTGAGTCTCAACACTCTAGTGATCAACCTTCAGGGGAAGCTACCATCCCCAGACTCTTGATCTTAACCACCCCATTCCCAGCCTTGACTTCTATTCTAATGAAGATTTGGGCTTTAGTGAGTACCTTGAGTCTCTCCTTTCTTCGCACACTCAAGGAGAGATGAGTGCTTATATTTCCCCCATTTCTAGCCCACATCAGCTACCCATAACTGAGGTGGATCTCCCTAATCTGTTCAGGATATCCATATGGAAGAGGCTATCACTGTTGCCAGTGATAACATCACTAGGACCTCTAACATGGCAACCCAGCCTCTTGACACTTCTCTGGAAGCTGTCATTGGGCAGGGGAAATCCAGCAGCCAAGAAACCCATGCTGGTGGTAAGGAAGAAGACTTAGGTCCAATTCTCTCACCCCCCTATGATTCTTCATCTAAAGATGAGGGGAGTCTGTAACAACAGGTGGACCTATTTGTGTCAAAGATAGCTCACCTGGAATCTCAGGTGACTATCTTGCAGAAGAGGGTCAATGACCAGCAACTTGAGGTCACCGATCTCAAGGGCAAGCTAGCTGAGAGACCCATGAGATCAACTCATCCAGGTCCATAAGAACCGTGGATGTCATGGATCAATCTCCCAGCTCACCTATGCAAGAGGGTGATGCTACTAAAAAGGGGAGAAAATTCTGACAATCACAGAACCTGGGAGTTCCTCTCAGAGTATGGAAATAGAGGACTCACCATCCTCTCTTGCACAGTTGTCCATACTCAGCAACCTCCTCTAGAAAGTGAACTGGAACTGCTCATTCAACAACTGTTTGAGGAGGGAGTACCAAGAGCAATGTCTGCCCATCTAAGAACCCAATCATGGGTTGGGGGTACGACAGTGATAGGAAAGCTCTTGTACTCTCTAGAGCTCAAGGTCAACTAGAAATCTTAAACATTTCAAACCTGAGTTTCTATGAGGGTATAAATATGGTAGATCTGGCACTTGTCAACCCAAGCAATAACAGACAAGCTGTCAGATTAGCCAATCAAATTCAAGACTGGGTGCTGGCACAATTCAAAAAGAGAACAACATCATATAGATAGAGGCTACCAGTTGAAGCCTTTGGTCAACTGGATGTTGAGGTAGACCCCAAGATTAGCTTCGAAGGGAAAGCTTTGACTGAAGGCCCAGAGGCTGATACTGTAAACCTTGAGACAAGATCTCCTCCAGCACCGCATACCCTCAGTGAGGCACCAGCTGTTGATGGTGCTTCACAACCTCTCTCTGGCCAGAGCTTGGCTGCTGAATCAAGCAATGAAGCCAAAGCTCTTCTCAGGTTGAGTCATCAATATCTGCAATTGACAAAGGCAAAAGGAAGATGACTGCTGAAGAGATTGAAGAAGAAAAGAAAGAGAGGAAGAGGAAGCGGAGGGGAGAGAGTCAAGTGGTTCCCCAGGATTCATGCAAGCTGTAATTTTGGCTGCCCCTGTACCAAACACTCAAGAAGATGAATTAAGGGCAGTCAGGCTCAACTATCTGGGGACCAGGAACTACAACATAGATGAACTCATCTCTCTCCCCTTAGAGGAGTTAAAAACTGGCCGACATTGAATTGTCAAAGGAGAGGAAGGAAGCAGAGGATGCAGCCTTGACCCTCAAACACAAGGAAGAAATGAGGAGAAAAAGGCTTGACAAGAACATTCCTGTCCTCTCCCCAGTTCAAGAAGTCCTGAGTCAGAGACTGTGGCTGCTGAACAACCTCAGGTAGTTGATGAAGAAGAAAGATTAAAAATGATCGACTACCTAAGTGCCACAGGTCTCTATCAGGAACCTGCACTCCTTCCCTTGCCTTATGATTATATATTATTTGAATACAATAAGCAGCTGGAAGAGCAAGCCAAGAAAGAAAGGCAAGCTGCAAAGAAGAGGCAAAGAAGAAGCTGCAAAATCAAGAGCCATCATCCAGAAAAGTTAGAAAAAGTCTGCAGATCGGCAGAGGATGATGAGCTTCTTAAAGCTGTATGGGTTCTCCGGAAGGAGGCTTGGTCCCATGTCTCTATCCATAATGGATGAGTACATAAGGGTAATCAAGCAGAAGATAAAAAGGGGAGAGCTTGTGGACCTTCATTCATCATCGAGTCAAGCTCAACCTGAAGTTGAGGTAAAGATGGAATCTACAAAGACAACACCACCTGCACCTGAAGCTACACAACAGCCAACTTCATCTTCTAACCCATAGCAGGGTTCTCCTCCCTCTCCTTCTGAAATTGGGAGAGAGGAGATCCCAACTGAGAGGGAATCCACTAAAGAACCTGGTACTGAAGACCAATCCTCTCAGTTAAAATCATCAGGGAGGAAAAAGATGATGGCCAAAAGAAGATCATCTTCAAAGAAGAAAATAAGAAAGGCATCTTCCTCCTAACCTCAGGATGAGTTAGAACATCCTGAGGAAGTGTATGAAGAGGACTCTTAACCAACTTCTATCATAGTAGAGCCTCTCTCTGTTGGAAGACAAATTCTGTTATGGGCTTTTGCTGAAGATCCAAACAGATGGTATGTCACTAGAGATCAGGGAGAACAACATATCTACTTCACAAGTGACATGCTTGAACTCCCTCTGCATGATCTCTTTGACATGAGAAGGTACTTCATGAGTTTGAAGAATCCAGATCTGTTGATGAAGAAAGGAGTTCTGAAGATCCTCATATGGACTATCCTAGTCTGAAGAACCTCTCTGTTTTGGTAGCATCAGCCTAGGGGGAGTTTGTAGGAACCTCTAAAGTTAAAAGGCTGATGCAACCAAAGGATACCAAAACAACCAAGTCTTCCAACATGCACTTTAGAACAAAGAAGAACCAGCTTCAAAAGTTTTACACACTCAAGAGAAATGCTAAGTGTAAAATCTTCCGAAGCCAAAGTTCAGAAGAAACTGCTGCGGAAGCTTTACACTTAACTTAGAAAATACTCTAAGTGTAAAGTCTTCCGAAGCCAAAGACTCAACTCTTTCGAAGGTAAAAGATGAAGTCTTCCGAAGCTCTCAAGACAAAGTCTTCCGAAGCTGTTTAAAGACAAGAATGATTTTCTTCTGAAGAGAGAGAAAATATACATTTTCCATCAAATTTATCATAAAGCAACTTATAGTCCGCTGCATGCTCTGGTGGTTCACCAACTATCATCATTTGGTGAAACTTCCATGCTTTATGATAATGTAGATAAGATCTTTGTCTGCAAGTTTCTGTTTTTGTTCCTTTTTGGCTTTTTATAATAGGAAAGTCAGTGAGCATGGCATGTCATAGTCACTAGTCAAAAGGCAATCTGCCTTTTGACTTTAGGCTGATCTTGTGGTCTAGATTAGTCACTTCCAACTATTTTTTTGCATTTTGACGGTTGTAGGATGTAGTATAAGTAGTCTCCGGTTCTTGTATTCAAAATATACTTGTACAACACTTGTAATAGAACTAGAGAAGCAATATACAACTTCTTTGAAAATTTTATCTTGTGTTCTTGTTCTTGTTTTTACTTGTGTTTGTCTTGTATCTTCAGTAAAAGTTCACAGTTTCCTATTTGAATTGTTAAGTGAACTTAAGATCCTCCTAAGTGTGTTAATTAAGTGCAAGCTTAAGTACCCTTTAACGGTCCTGCAAAAAGTTTAGCCAATATTAATCATAAATAATACTAAATCAGATCTGAAAATATTCATCATTTAAGATTAAACAGAAACAAAAGTCGAGTTTGAGTAAAATAAAAATATAGACAATGCAAACCGGATGCTAATTTTCAACCCTTGTCATGAACAACTCTAAAATCTTGATATTTTTCTCATTTCCTTCTCTGTTGTTCCCCTTGTTTTCAATTGCCGTCACTTTCCCCTTTTGAGAATTAGGGTTTTTTTTTCTCCTATACGTATATGTCCCTCTTTTTATCTGCCGTCATGATCTTTATTTATAACAAAAACTAGGTTTGCCTGGGTCATCGTTAATCGCATTCTATTTTTGTTGTCATGGGCTTTGAATTGCTTGTACAAAGTTAATTGGGTTGCAAAAATTTCTTTTTTTTATGACGTGGGCTATTATTTATTCATCCACCTCTACTATTTAATTTTCTTTTTATCTTCAATTTGCTGCTTCTAGATGAACCTTAGCGTGAGCTTCACATAGATATTTTGGTTCACAAATATAAATCACCAATTTGCTTATAACCTACAACCACAACAATCAAGTCAATTACGTTTATGCCATCCGCATTTTAATACTAGATTTAGTTTTCTCCATGATTTTTTTAGCATTTACGTTAGTTTGACTTATAACTTAAGTTTCAAAATAACTTGACTTCAACAAACTAATTCATTTTAAACAATTACTAAATTTACGTACTTGATGTCACAATTAATATTAACACATTCTATTATTATCAAGTATGGGTGATACCCGGTGCTCATCTTCAAGGTGGTATTGCTCAACCGAAACATTTCTTGCCAAAAATTACTAAGAAAAACAACATCTCAATCAGACACAATGGAACGTCAAAATCCATGAAGTCGGATGATTTATTTGCAAAACATGGCTACTTCTCCTTTTGCAGTGAAGAGATGGTTTAGCGGAAGGAAATGAGCATATTTGCTTAAACGATCCACAACTACCATAATAGTGTCAAATTTGTTGGATCGAAGTAGCCCGACAATAAAATCCATTGACACGTCTTCCCAAATTTGATTGGCAATTAGTAGAGGTAGAAGTAGGCCAGCGGGAGAGAGGGTGTCATACTTGTGTTGTTGAAAAGTAAGGCAATTCTGTACAAACAATCGGGTGGTCAAACCGAGGTGGTCAACCGTTGTTTAGAGGCCTACTTACGCTTTGCACACGAGCAACCCTCTCGTTGGAGTTCATTTTTATCTTGGGCTGAATACTCATATAACACGGGGTACCACACTTCTACGGGAATTACACCGTTTACTACTGTTTACGGCCGACAACCTCCTTCATTTCATCCTTATGTCATTGGTGACACCAATATCGCTAAGCTTAAAGCCGAGTTGGTCATGCGTGATGACATGTTACGGGTCTTAAAGGGTAATCTTCAACGTGCACAGGACCGTATGAAAAGTCAAGCTGATAACAAAAGGCGGGATGTCTCATTTGAAGTGGGAGATGTTGTATTCCAAAAAAATTCAGCCCTACCGCCAGCGCAGCCTAGCAAAAAGGAAATTTAACGAGTTATCTTCTAGATTTTTTCGGACCATATCGTATCATTCGTAAAGTGCGGGCTGTTGCTTATGAGTTAGAACCGTCACAAGAATCCAGGGTCCACCCGGTCTTCCATGTTTCCATGCTGAAAATAGCTAGTGGTCAAATACCAGCCACACCTATTGCTCCCTTCCCAATCACTAAAGACCGGGAAATCGACCTTCAACTACAATCCGTTAAAGCTCATCAATGGGTAATTAAAGCATGCCAGCCGACACTTGAGTTACTGATACCCTGGTGTCACCACCCTAGGGAAGAAGCTACCTGGGAAAATTATGATTTCTTGGTAGAGCAATTTCCCTCTTTTTGACTTGAGGACAAGTCGTTTTACCGGGATGGAAGTATTGACAAATCATTAAAAGTTTAGTCAAGGAAAAAGAAAGATTCAATTAAGATCCATGGATCAATGGATTAGTTCCAATGGATCTTTGACCCGTATATGGAAAGGCTAAATGATAAGGAGTCAAAAATCAAGGGCTGAAATAGCTGGGTCAAAGTCAAGAGATGAATTCTTGGTAAATCAAAGGCAGTGACATATTTTGTGGAGGAAATTACTGGTTATCTTTTAGTATAAATAAAGCTGGAGTCTTGTTTATTTTTCATTATCAAAGTTATCTATTTCAGTTGTAATTTGAAGAGTAGCACCTCTTGAATTGGGCAACCATTATCCTATTTCTAATAAAAATCTAGCCTATTCAAATCTTATAATTTCAGTTCTTATCATTTGGTTCCATTGCAATCTAATCTAGATATCACACAATCTATCAAGATCAAACATACACGAGCATGACAACGATTTTTAAGCATTATACAATACACATATCCATATTTAATTGGAAAAGAATCAAGTTCTAAGATTAATAAACGAACATACGAAATCAAAACTGAAATTTTAGTCAAAACATATTCGTTTTCAAACAAACCTAGGTAGATAAAAAGTTTAGCCAATATTAATCATAAATGATACAAAATTAGTTCTGAAAATATTCATCATTCAAGATTAAACAGAAACAAAAGTCGAGTTTGAGTAAAATAAAAATATAAACAATGCAAACCGAATGCTAATTCTCAACCCTTGTCACGAACAACTCTAAAATCTTGAAATTTTTCTCCTTTCCTTCTCTATTGTTCCCCTTGTTTTCTTTTGCCGTCACTTCCCCCTTTTGAGAATTAGGTTTTTTTCTCCTGTACATATATGTCCCTCTTTTTATCTGCCGTCATGATCTTTATTTATAACAAAAACTAGGTTTGCCTGGGTCATCGTTAACCGCCTTCTATTTTTGTTGTCATGGGCTTTGAATTGCTTGTACAAAGTCTTGCACAATTTTTTTTTTATGATGTGGGCTTTTATTTATTCATCCACCTCTACTATTCAATTTTCTTTTTATCTTCAATTTGTTGCTTCTAGATTAGAGTTGCACAAATCGGGTTTGGGCCGGACCCGGGTTTGGGCCCAACCGGGTTTTTTGTACCCGGGTATTGGTGAACCCGGGTACGAACCCGGGTCGGGTTCAGCGAGATACAAACCCTACCCGGTATACCCGGGTAGGGTCGGGTCGGGTTCGGTTCGGGTATGAAACCCGGGTTCAACCGGGTTTTTGCCTTTTTTTTTTTTTTTTTCTTTTTTCTTTTCTTGTGTGTGTGTCGAACACCGGGTCGTATGTTTTTTTTTCTTATATTTTCTTTCCTTTTTTTTCTTTTTATTTTTCTTTTCCTAACCGGGTTCACTTGAATGACAAAAATTTAAACAACTTAATATATAAATATATACAAATCTTGAGCAGAAAATGTTACACTTATAATATACAAATATTAAATACTTTTTATATAAAACATTTGAATGACAAAGAAATTTAAAAAGAACACGAAAGACATATAATATTAAAACAACTTAAAAATAACAATATCGTCTAATTTTATCTACTACGAGATGCTTGATCAAATGCTAATTCTTCATCGGATATGCCAGAAGATACTCCGTCTTCTACCTCTTCATCATGTACTTTAGCTTCGAGTGTAATGTCGTCTTCGAGGCTTGTTTGGTCTTGTATACGATCCGTTGCGTCTAAGTGATCCTTTAAACAAATGCACATCTCCACTGCTTCCGGAGTTAGTCTTGTTCTTCGTAATGATATTACCCTGCCACTAAGAGAAAAAGCAGATTCCGAAGCTACCGTAGAAGCTTGGACGCTTAGTAAATCACGGGCCATAGCAGAAAGAATCGGAAATTGAGATTCTTTTCCTTTCCACCAAGCCAAAATATCGAATGCACGATAATCTTCGGTAGTCATAGTGGAAATAAAATCCGTTCCACTATATCTACCGAGCTCACTTGTTGGGGTGTTACCTCTTTGACGTTTAGCCGTCACATCCCGAACAACATTCAACATAGTCAAAACAGGGTCTTTAAACGAGGTACTAGCACTTGAGGTTGATCCCTTGGCATGGTTATGTTTACGTTAGGCCCATATCTATTTAAATAAAAATTATAAATTGTTTTCAAACTATGATTAAAATTTTCTTTTGCCTCGTTTGAAAAATCAGGGTTTTCGTCATGCATATCCAAATTGTCATTTATCTCATCTATCAAACATTCAACCCCCGCAACATTTAGAAACGGATTTAAAGCGGCGGCACACTTAAAAACGGGTGGTAAGTCCTTAAAATATTTTTTAAACTTTTCTTTCATTGGTTCTATCATTTGATTAAACATATTATTTTATTTTGAAAATTTTTAAAATTCAAAGACATAAATATAGTTCTTGAAGCACCGAATAACTAGTGGAATAATAAACTCCCGATAATTTTGTTGTCGAGTTTTTAAAAACCTCAAGAAACTCGGATAGACGTTGAAGATTCTCCCAACCCGCATCCGGAAATGGGTCGGCTTCACCATTATCCGAAAGACTATTATGAAAAGCTTTCAAAGTGCCTTTTGTTTTAAAGCACATTCAAACATGTGACAAGTCGAATTCCACCGAGTAGGTACATCCCAATTAGGACCTAAAAATCTAGAGTGCGTATCCTTACAAAGTTGTTTATAATCTTGATATCTTCTTCTACTTTTTTTAAAAACGTCATGTAACATAAATCGAAAAGATGTATAAAGTTATTTACATATTGCCCGGATAGTCCGTCTTGCACTACTAAATTAATAATATGTGCAACACAACGAGTATGGAAAAAATCACCGTTTGCAATCGGAAGATATTTTAATTTTAATTTTTCAACCGCGGTTGTGTTGTTAGAGGCGTTATCAAATGCAATTGAAAAAAGTTTATTTTCTAATTAAAAGTACTTATTACATTATCTAAAAAGTAAAACAAAAATTCTCCGGTGTGTGGATGCGGAAAAGATCAAATGCAATCGTACGTTTCATCAATTGCCATGAATTGGGATCCACCCAATGAGCGGTGACGCAAAGGTACGATTCGGGTAAACCGTGTGGAGCCGACCAAACGTCACTAGTTAAGTTTACACCGGTATTTAAATTTTCAAATAATACAATTAAATCATTTTTTGTTTGTTTCCATAATTTTAAACAATAACGTCTAAGTGTAGTACGACTTACGTGAGTGTAACGAGGTTGAAGCGTCTCTCGAATTAAGTTGGTCAACCGAGGATTGTCGAAGTGACTAAAAGGCAAAGCTTCTTGAATCACGAACTTCGCCATTCGATCTCGAACCGTATTAACATCGTAATTAAAGATTCCACCGTCTCCACCCAATTGTGTTTGTTGCGAATCCGATTACTTTTCAACGACTTACAAAACTTCTTGCTAATGTGTTTGTTTAAAGTCGTGTTAGAATCTTAGCAAGCAAAGCTCCACAAAACTTGCAACGAGCCTTTACAGACCCGTCACTCAACCAACCATATCCCAATTGCACCAAACATCCATGTTACGATTGTGCAAGAACTCGAACGACGGTTGGAGCGTTGGACGAACCTTGACCAACGGAAGATTGTGAGTGAGCCATATCAAGATTGAAGAGTGAAAGTGTAAACGAGAGAGTGAACGTGTTAAGCGAGAGTAAAGAGAGTATTTTTTGCGTTTTTTGCGTATGTTTTTTTGCGTTTGAGACTTGGGTACTAAACCATATCAACCCACACCTATTTTACTAACGTATAAGCCTAAAAGTGACAAAAAAACGGTCACAAATCGATCCCAACGGCTAAATAGCCGTTAAAAACGGCCCCTTTTTAAAAAAAAAAAAAAAAAAAACGGTCGAAACCGGTACACCCGGGTTCAACCGGTTTCCGGGTCGGGTCGGGTCATCGGTTTCGGGTTCTAAGAAATTCTAGAAAATCATACCCGGTTCCAACCCTACGGTTTTTTTTTTCGGGTCCAACCCCGGTAGCATATACCGGGTCGTACCCGTACCCGTTCGGGTCGGGTCACCGGGTCGGGTCCGAACCCGGTTTTTATGCCCACCTCTATTCTAGATACACCTTAGCATGAGCTTCACATAGATATTTTGGTTCACAAATATAAATCACACCATTTGCTTATACCTACACCCACAACAATCAAGTCAATTACGTTTAAGCAATCCGCATTTTAATATTAAATTTAATTTTCTCCATGGATTTTTTTTAGCATTTACGTAGTTTGACTTATAACTCAATTTTCAAATAACTTGACTTCAACATATTAATTCATTTAACAATTACTAACTAACTTGATGTCACAATTAATATTAACACATTCTATTTTTATCAAGTATGGGTGATACCCGTGCTCATCTTCAAGTGGTATTGCTCAACCGAAACATTTATTGCCAAAAATTACTAAGAATAACAATATCTCGATCAGACATAATGGAACGAGGAAACCCATGAAGTCGGGTGATTTCTTTGCAAAACAGGGCTGCTACTCCTCTTGCAGTGAAGGGATGATTTAGCGGAAGGAAATGAGCATATTTGCTTAAACATCCAAAACTACCATAATAGTGTCAAATTTGTTGGATCGGGCAGCCCGATAATAAAATCCATTGACACATCTTCCCGATTTTAATTGGGAATTGTAGAGGCTAAAGTAGGCCAGCGGGAGAGAGGGTGTCATACTTGTGTTGTTGACAAGTAAGGCAATTCTGCACAAACAAACGAGTGGTCAAACCGAGGTCGTCAACCACTGTTTAGAGGCCTACTTACATTGCTTTGCACATGAGCAACCCTCTCGTTGGAGTTCATTTTATCTTTGGCTGAATACTCATATAACATGGGGTACCACACTTCTATGGGTATTACACCATTTACTGCTGTTTAGACCGACAACCTCCTTTATTTCATCCTTATGTCATTGGTGACACCAATAACGCTGAGCTGGAAGCCGAGTTGGTCATGCGTGATGACATGTTACGGGTCTTAAAGGGTAATCTTCAACGTGCATAGGACCGTATGAAAAGTCAGCTGATAACAAAAGGCGGGATGTCTCATTTGAAGTGGGAGATGTTGTTATTCCTAAAAATTCAGCCCTACCACAGCGCAGCCCAGTAAAAAGGAAGTTTGACAAGTTATCTCCCAGATTTTTTTGGACCATATCGTATCATTCGTAAAGTGGGGGCTATTGCTTATGAGTTAGAACCGCCACCAAATCCAGGGTCCACCCGGTCTTCTATGTTTCCATGCTGAAACCAGCTCATGGTCAAATACCATCCACACCTATTTCTCCCCTCCCGTTCACCTAATGTGAGAAATTCGACCTTCAAACCACAATCCGTTGAGGCTCATCGATGGGTAATTGAAGCAGGCCGGCCGACACTTGAGTTACTGATCTCCTGGCGTCACTGCCTTAAGGAAGAAGCTACCTGGGAAAATTATGATTATTGGCATAGCAGTTTCCCTCTTTCCGACTGAGGACAAGTCGTTTTACCGGACGGAAGTATTGATAAATCACTAAAAGTTTACTCTAGGAAGAAGAAAGATTCAATTAAGATCCATGGATCAATGGATCAGTTCCAATGGATCTTCGACCCGTATATAGAAAGGCTAAATGATAGGGAGTTAATAATCAAGGGCTGAAATAGCTGGTCAAAGTCAAGAGCTGAATTCTTGGTAAATCAAAGGCAGTGACATATTTTGTGGAGGAAATTACTGGTTATCTTTTAGTATAAATACAGCTGGAGTCTTGTTTATTTTTCATTGTCAAAGTTATCTATTTCAGTTGTAATTTGGAGAGTAGCCCCTCTCAAATTGGGCAACCATTATCCTATTTCTAATAAAAAATCCAGCCTATTCAAATCTTATAATTCAGTTCTTGTCATTTGGTTCCATTGCAATCTAATCTAGATCACGCAATCTATCAAGATCAACATACACAGCATGACATATTTTTAAGCATTAAACAATACACATATCCTATTTTTATTATAAGAATCAGTTCTAAGATTAATAAACGAACATACGAAATCAAAACTGAAATTTTAGTCAAAACATATTAGTTTTCAACCAAACCTTGGTAGATCAAAAGTTTAGCCAATATGAATCATAAATAATACAAAATCAGATCTGAAAATATTCATCATTCAAGATTAAATAGAAACAAAAGTCGAGTTTGAGTAAAATAAAAATATAAACAATGCAAACCGGATGTTAATTCTCAACCCTTGTCACGAACAATTCTAAAATTTTGAACTTTTTCTCCTTTCCTTCTCTGTTGGTCCCCTTGTTTTCAATTGCCGTCACTTCCCCCTTTTGAGAATTAGGTTTTTTTTCACCTGTACGTATATGTCCCTCTTTTTATCTGACGTCATGATCTTTATTTATAACAAAAACTAGGTTGCCAGAGTCATCGTTAACCGCCTTTTATGTTTGTTGTCATGGGCTTTGAATTGCTTGTACAAAGTTAATTGGGTTGCAAAGAATTCTTTTTTTTTTGATGACGTGGGCTTTTGTTTATTCATCCACCTCTACTATTTAATTTTCTTTTTATCTTCACTTTGCTGCTTTTAGATGCACCTTCGCGTGAGTTTCACAAAGATATTTTGGTTCACAAATATAAATCACCAACTTGCTTATAACCTACACCCATAACAATCAAGTCAATTACGTTTATGCCATCCGCATTTTAATATTAGATTTAATTTTCTCCATGGATTTTTTTAGCATTTACGTTAGTTTGACTTATAACTCAATTTTCAAAATAACTTGACTTCAACATACTAATTCATTTTAAACAATTACTAAACTTACGTACTTGATGTCAAAAGTACGAAGGTAAAGCAAATATGAGTAAAATTACTTCAAACTACTCAAAAGTAACTCAAAAGCACAAGAAATATTACATTTAATATGTATACTTTAATATGCAGCAACCTGAAATCCCTGAATGAAAGTGAGAAAATATTACCATGGACTTTATTACGAAGCTACCAAGGACTACTAGTGGGCATGATACGATTTGGGTTATTGTGGATCGGATGACCAAATCTGCGCATTTCTTGCTATACGTGAAGACTACAAATTGAAAAGTTGGCAAGGATCTATATCAGTGAAGTTGGTCTAGACATGGGGTACCTGTGTCAATCATCTCCGACCGGGACGCCACGATCACATCCCGATTTTGGCAAACCTTGCAGAAGTCATTGGGGACACGCCTTGACATGAGTAGAGCCTATCACCCTCAAACCAATGGCCAGAGTGAGCGTACGATTCAGACCTTGGAGGACATGCTGAGGGCTTGCACAATTGACCTTGGTGGCAACTGGGACACTCACCTTCCTGGTGGAGTTTTCCTACAATAATAGTTACCATAGAGATGGATGTGCACCATTTGAGGATTATATGGGCGTAAGTGTAGGTCGCCGGTGTGTTGGGCAGAGGTTGGGGAAAGCCAGATGACTGGACCCGAGATCATACAAGATTACCAACAAGGTGTTTCAGATTAGGGATAGTTGAAGGCGGCCCAAGACCGTCAGAAAAGCTATGCCGATAATCGAAGGAAGCCATTAAAGTTCACTGTGGGGATAACGTTCTATTAAAAGTGTCGCCATGGAAAGGCATTGTTCGTTTTGGCAAAAGAAGCAAGTTAGCACCAAGGTACGTTGGTCCGTTCAAGATTATTGAACGAATTGGTCCTGTTGCATATCGACTGGAATTACCGCAGGAGTTAAATGGCATACATGACACATTCCATGTTTCAAACCTCAAGAAGTGTCTTGCTGATGAGACGTTGCATGTGCCACTCGAGGAAATTCAAGTGGATGAAAAACTTCGATTCGTTGAAGAACCGTTGGAGATCATGGACCGAGAGATAGACGCTGAAGCGTAGCAAGATTCCGATTGTGAAGGTAAGGTGGAACTCAAAGAGAGGCCCTGAGTTTACCTGAGAACGAGAAGACGGAATGAGGAATAAGTACCCCCACCTATTTGCGGATGGTAGTGCAGTTGATAACACTAGTTGAATTTCGGGACGAAATTCTCTCAACTGGGGGTACTGTGACATCCGTCACCAAAATAGGTACGTCGACTTTGACATTTGATTTGGATTTTGGCTTTGACCTTGATTTTTGTTATATTTGGGCTTGGTCTTAATTATGGTTCTTTTGGTGGGCCCAAAATTTAGCTTAATGGACCTACGTCTTGTGATGGCCTAGAGTTTCTATCATTATAAAGGCCATTGGGCTTGTCATTGTATGAGGTCCTATGCATTGAGCCCACAAAGGTTTTTCTAAAAAGTAAAAACACAAAATTACACCAAACCCAACTAACTCTACATCCATAGGCTTTAGCTTTTCCTAAAGCCTAGAAAATAAACTTAAATTGGTTCAAAAATATAAATTATCCAAATTCTAGGGCATGTGATAGCTCGTTGGAACCGTTATTGCGCGCGGAATTTGAAAACATGAAAATGGTCGACGCGCAGGTCGGGACGAGAGGATACAGAGATGGGCCAAGGGCCCGAAGGCCCTTTTCCCTCCATGTTGCGGCCGCAAATGAATAAGGGGGTATTCCCCTTTGTTTTGGCCTCACTTTTGCAACTTGAATTTCTTTCATTGAAACCCTAGCCACACAACACAAAATTACTCTTTTCTTCATCTTACCCATAAAAAATTCTGATTCCTTTCAAGACATCCAAGGTCTTGCACTAAGCTAGGATTAGTTCATCTTCGAACCTACGGTAAGCAAAGTCTGTTTCTTGATGATTTTAATTGTTCTACTCAAATTTTGATGATGTTTATCATCTAAATACAAAATCTTCATCTAATATCCTCATATTCATTGTTTTGGGCATTAGATCGTGAAGATCTAGGAGCTTAGATCGTCGGATTCTCTAATTGGTAAAAACCCTAATTCTTGGACTCGTATATTATTCGAATCTATAAATGGGTTGTAATCTTGGATAATCTGCTCTAATCGACATCTTGGACTTATAAAACATTTGGAAGTCATCGAATTTGATTCTTGAAGGAATGGACGTGTTGAACGATCGAAACAATGAATTTACAATTACCGTTGCAAACCGGGAGACTAAGAATCTAATAAACTGTTTGGAACTGAAATTTAAGTAAACAAAGTGTTTAATTGAATTTTTGGACAACTAGACCTGTAATGAAAGTTCTTATTAGATTCGGATTGTTAACGGGCACATAATGGAACTTGGGACGCAAATGAACAAAGCTATGAACTGGACAGCTTGCTGTCGGAAAAGGGTCATCTTGTACAGGCGTAACTGGTCAAAAACACCCAATTGGGGCAAAATCTGGGTCTAATATTAATTCCTAGGGTCCTCTAACTAATCCAAGTGGTCTTGTGTCTGTTTGACATCGTTTGGTCCTCCAAACATAGCAAACAAAACGGAAGGTCAAAACTGACGAATCTGGACAGCAGATTTGTCTGTATTCCTCGAGTCATAACTTTCTCATATTTGTCAAATGACATGATTCTTTTTCTGGAGTTTAATTAAAATTCTCCTCTTTCAATTGATACCTTTTACGCAATGGTTCGTTATCGTTCGATCTCCAAACAGCTTATACAAGACTGATGCGCAATCAGATATATATGCTGAATTTTCTTGGTAAACTTAAAAGTAAGAGTGGAACTAGATAATCTAAATAAAGACAAGTTTTGCGTATAAAAGTGATTAAGTGACTTCACAAAAGAATAAATTAATAAGTGTGACAATGAAAAAACTTGATGAGGTTAAGGGCTGATTAAAAAGATTACACCATATTGGTCATTTTACATTTGTGTGTGGTAGTAATCCATTTGTGTATTATATTTTTTTTAGAAGCTTACTCTGCGTATTGTGGAATTTGAACTATAACATTTCAAGGTGAGTTTCACGACCCCTTTTTAATGTATTTTATTGGGGGAAAAGCATGCTCATGGTTTGGACTATGGCGTGTTTGGTTTTCTTTTGAAACATTGTATGTGGTTTGGGTCATGGTTTGAGTCTTGATGATCTTTCATGAGTGTGTGATTAGAATTGTGATTGAGCCTGTCGGCTTGGATGTCATGGAGAGGTATTGTTAGTACTAACGGGTTGACACCCCCACCCATGTTGTCGGTATACTAGTCGAGACCGACTTGGCCGGGGCTTGCCCTTGGGTGAATATAATCCGGATATGTTGGACTTGGACTTATGATGGACTTGGAACGGTCTTGGACTTGGATTGAGTTAGAACTTGTGTTGATATCTTGACTTCTATATACTTCATTCACATGCAAATTTTCTATACATGTTATCACCCGGCAAAAATATTTGTACTTTTAAACCTGTGAACTCACCAACGTATGTTGAATTTTTAGAGCATGTCTTTTCAGGTAATGAAGCTAGGTGTTTGGCGTGGATTTAGACAAGACCGCTCCTTTAGGAGAAATAGACACTACATGGGACTTTTGGATATGTTTTGATTTGTTTAATCTTGTGGAATTGTAATTTTATTGGTTTGGAACTTGGCATTGTTTGGCACTTGTGTTGACTTGTTTCCGAATGGAACTTTGGTTTATTTAAGCATTTATGGTATGACGTTTTGAAATTGACTGTACTTGACAGTGTTCCAATGTGTTGGGCGACGTCATGACCATTTACGGAGAATACCTTTAGTTATTTCTTAACCCCCAATGTGTTATGACGATCTCGTCCGTCGCATCCTGTGTTTCCACTTCCTAGCGAGGGTGTGACACGGCCCATGAAATCGATGCCACAAATCAAAAACCTCACATGCTTGAATAGCAGTATGTGGCATCTCATTCCAAATGAGTTATTTCTACTCTCTGACACACATCACAACTCCTCACAAACTCATGCGCGTCCTTAAAGATCGTTGGCGATAAAACCTAACGTCGAATACCTTCCTTGTTGTCAAACTTACTCCATAATGGCCACCTGTGGTCCTAAGTGGCAATGCCTCAAAATCCTCGTTGTCAAACTTACTCCTAATGGCCACCTGTTGGTCCTAAGTGGCAATGCCTCAAATCCTCCTTGCCTCATTACCATGTACGCACCTACGTACGATTTGATCTGCTCCAATGCGGAAGAGGTAGGGGTCATCCCAATGTAATGCTTAACATCTGCAAGAATTCTTCTTTTGCTGGTATGTCAGCCTGTCATCAGAACCCCTGTCGCTAAGTAATTAGCCAGATCTGTAAACCATGGAAAACCTCTTCCTGTGCCTTTCACAATCATAGTGTTTCATGTGGAAAGTTATCGTCATATAGTTCCTCTCTAATCTCCTCACTCCAGAGTCCTCTAAACGTGACAAATGATCCGTTGCTACGTTCTTCGCTCCTTTCTTATCCCTAATCTCAATGTCAAACTCCTGAAGCAGCAAAATCATTGTATCAATCTCGGCTAGCATTCGGCTTACTAAACAAATACTTAAGCACCGCATGGTCAGTGTAAACAATAGTCTTAGAAATGACGAGATAAGATCTAAACTTATCGAATGAAAAGACTACTGCTAACAACTCATCTCCGTCGTGGTGTAATGCTCTGCATATCGTGAGTGTCTACTCGCGTATAGATCCGGTGAAAATGTTTGTCCCTACGCTGACCTAACACCGCTCCTATCACATAGTCACTCACGTCGTACATCAATTCAAAAGGTAAACTCCAATCCGGGGCGACCATAATCGGAGCATTTAACCACTTCTCCTTCAGAGCTCATAAGCTCTCTTACACTCCTCGGAAACACCAAATGGAACATCTTTCTCTAGAAGTTGCCATCATCGGCCTCGCAATCTTAGGAAATCTCTAATGAAATGTTGATAAAAACCAGCATGGCCTAAGAAACTCCTACTAGTTTCACCGATGTAGGCAACGGAAGCTTGCTATTGTCTCAATCTTTGCCTTATCAACCTCAACGCCCCACGTGTGAAATCCTGTGCCCTAAAACGATGCCCTCTTTCACCATGAAGTGGCACTTATCCCAGTTTTAGCATGAGGTTGGTCTCCTCACATCGAGCAACACAACCTCTCCAAATGATCCAAACATGATCAAAGGAGATCCAAATATAGAAAAGTCATCCATGAAAACCTCCATGGTGTCCTCGATCATGTCCTGGAATATAACTACCATACACCATTGAAAAGTAGCTCGAGCGTTACATACCCAAATGGCATGCGGCGATACGCAAAGGTGCCATACGATCATGTAAAGGTCGTCTTTTCCTAATCCTCTGGAGAGATGGGGATCTGGAAATAACCTGAAAAACCATCAAGGAAAAAATAAACTGTTGCCCTGACAAACGCTCCAACATCTGATCGATAAAGCCGAAGCGGAAAATGGTCCTTCCTTGTGGCATCATTCAGTTTGCGATATCAATGCAAACTTGCCACCCTGTGGCTGTCCTCGTCGGAATCAACTCGCTCTTCTCATTAGTCACCACTGTCATCCCCCTTTTCTTGGGAACAACCTGCACGGGACTCACCCACTTTGAGTCAGAGATAGGGTAGATCAATCCTGCATCTAATAACTTATTACTTAATTTTTAACTACCTCCAGCATGTTTGGATTTAATCTTCTCTGACTCTGTCTAACGGCTTATACTCATCTTCCATGAGTATCTTATGCTGCAAATGAAGGATTGATACCCTTAATATCCATAAGCTTCCATGTTATAGCCTGTTTGTATGCCTTCAGCACATCTACCAGTCTCCTCTTCTCCTCCTCTGTCAATCCAACAAAATGATGATAGGTAATTGCGATCCCTCATCCAAAAATGCATACTCTAGGTGAGATGGTAATTCCTTAAGCTCTAAGGATGGGGGGATCTTAACCAATGGCTTCTCTATCTGTTCCTCTCTCGTAAAAACCTCACACATGTTGGCTTCCTTGAGAGGCTGCTCTCACGATCTACCGAGTCATGCTCAAAGGCAAAAGTGATCAACTCGATTTCCTGGTTCTCCCTAACCAGGATCAGTGAGTCTGTCTGATCCGATCTATAACTCTCAAAACTCATAGTCCCACCTGTTTTCAAATAGTATCTATGAGTACAAGGTATCCCCTGATCGTGTGTGTTCTTCATGGATTTGTTCACGTCGAATGTAATTGCTCATCCGCAACTCATAAGGTAGCTTTCAGTCAAGGACATCGATCAATGCCCTCGCAGTAGCCAGGAAAGGTCGTCCTAAGATCAATGGGACCTTCTCGTTCTCATCCATATCTATGATCACGAAATCACAGGAAAAACGAACTTATCTACCTTAATGACATGTTCTCTACTATCCCTCGCGGATACTTCACCGACCTATCCACCAATTGAATGCTCATGCATGTCAGTGTTGTCTCACCTAGGTCTAACTTAGTGAATACAGAATATGGCATCAAGTTGATGCTAGCACCTAAATCTGTCAAAGCATTGCTCACAGACAAACCCCCTATGATACATGGAATAGTAAAACTCCCCGGATCAGTCATCTTTTATGGTAATTTGTTCTGCACAGCAGCCGAACAGTCCTCACTCAACGTCACAGTCGAGTCTACTCCAACTTCTTCTTATTCGTGAGCAGATCCTTCAAAACTTTCCATACTTAGCCATGCGCTGCAATGCCTCCACAAAAGGTAAGTTCACCTTGAGCTGGTTAAACATCTCAAGGAACTTCCCGTACTACTCCTCAGACCGATGCTGAGCCAATAGTCCTGGATATGGAAGTCTGTCAAAATGGACTAATGACTCATTTGCCTTCTTCTTCTTTGTAACCTTCTCTAAGAACTCCTCTGGTTGTGGTGTACTTGCTAGGCACAGCTCTGTTGCATCAAGCCAGCAGGGGCCTCCATCTCTATCTCCTCATCGACCTCCTCTTCAATCACTACAGAAGGCTCACCCAACCAAACGACTTACCACTCCTTGTCATAACAACCTTCACATGCGCGTTGGATTCTTCACTATATTACTAGGTAGCCTCCAGGTTGCCTTTTATGAAACATATCTGATAAGTGACCCACAGTCCTTTCTATATTTTGCAATAGTGCTCCTTAATTCTTGATTATGGCCCCGTTCTCCTGGAATCTAACCTGATATGCCAGATCTCTAGCATGTGCTTCCTATACCTAGTGTCATCCCTTGCCATGAACTGAGTCAACATCTGTGACTGCTGGATCATCATCACCTCAAGGGTGGGCTTCTTCTCGCCCTGACCTATGCCACTAGTCTAGCCGCTACTTGAACTCTGATTCTAAATAAACTCTTGGTATGCGGTTGAAAACCCGGTGGTCTCCACTTCTCCAATTCTATTGATTTTTGCAACCCGGATTATAGGAATTATCGAAGGCATTTCCTTGCATCCGTTTGGGATTACTGACAAAGTCAACCTGCTCCTGAAACTATCAGCAGAAATAGGACAATCAATCATATCATGACCACCCTGGAAGATCTCACAGGCCTGCTCCTTCTTCTTCTGCAGGTTTGCTACCATCTTAGCTAATGCCTCAACCTGGGCGGCTAAAGCAATGCTAGAATCAACTTGGTGCACTCCTCGCTGAGTAACAACCGGCTTAGAGTTTGGATATTTGTAACTACTCATGCTAGGTCCTCGAACATGGTGTTACACTCCTCAACAGTTTTGGGTGGTCATTAGATTACCGCCAGCAGTATATCCAGCATGTTCCTCATCGTAGGAGTAACTCCATTATAGAACTTCTCAATCAACGCCCAATCCTTCAAACCGTGATGTGGACACTTGTGCACTAGCTCCTTGAAAAGCTCCCAGGTCTCATAGAAAGTCTATCCCGACTTCTACTGAAATGAATGAATCATGCTCCTCAGACGAGCAGTCTTCGAAGGGGGAAAGTACTTACATAAGAACTTGTCTTGCATATCAGCCCAAGTAGTGATGGATCCTGTGGGTAGGAACTCAAGCCAGCTGTGGGCATGGTCAGTAAGAGAGAATGGGAAGAGGCGCAACTTGCATGCATCCTCAGAAACACCATTCACCTTAAAGGTGTCACAGATCCTCGCGAAGCGAGCCAGATGAGAGTTAGGGTCTTCAGCAGCAAACATGAACTGAACAGTATTAGTGACCATGGAATGATTTGGGGAGGATTTGCGAATTGTTCGCAGTGACAGGTGGACGTGCAATACTAGACCTAGCTCTGGCAGCAGTGGCCTTGGCTTAGTCGGTAATCACTCTCCTTACCGTGGTTGTTCGTCGGCCATTGTAGATTCTGTGGTGTGAGTGGATTCGCTGTCGTAGGAATCTTCCTCGGTCTCAAGCTCCGTGTCAGACTCGTTCGAATGTCAATCGAACGCACGCTCTGGATCGTCAAGTGGCTGAAACTCTGGTGGTTCGCAAAACGGGTGTGGCGCATAAACTAAAAGAGAATTAAAAAGAAAGAAAAAGAGATTTACTAACTAAATAGGGCACAAACAAACAAAAATAAAAATAAAAATACTAACTAAAGGCACAATTAAGCAAATAAGAGGAAATTAAACTAAGTAAAAAAATAAAATAAATAATAATAAATAAACTCTAAACTAGATAACAAATGATTAGATAAAAATGATTAGATTCCCGACTCGGGTCATTCTCAAAATCGCCAAATCAGTTTCCCCGGCAACGGCGCCAAAAACTTGATATATGAAAATATATATTAATTTATTGCAAAAACGATTTTCACAATTTAGTTTTAAAAATGAAATTACCTACTAAAATTCACACAATCGGCAAGTGTACCGTCATGACATAGTAAAGTTTAGGTAAGACCGATATTCGTGGATACTATTGGCGGCTCTCGATAATAAACCTCTATCGACTTCTAACCTAATTAATTTAGCCAATATTATCATAAATAATACAAAATCAGATCTGAAATATTCATCATTCAAGATTAAACAGAAACAAAAGTCGAGTTTGAGTAAAACAAATATAAACAATGCAAACCGGATGCTAATTCTCAACTCTTGCCACGAACAACTCTAAAATCTTGAACTTTTTCTCCTTTCCTTCTCTGGTGTTCCCCTTGTTTTTAATTGCCGTCACTTCCCTCTTTTGAGAATTAGGTTTTTTTTTTCTCCTGTACGTATATGTCCCTCTTTTATCTGCCGTCATGATCTTTATTTATAACAAAACTAGGTTTGCCTGGGTCATCGTTAACCGCCTTCCATTTTTGTTGTCATGGGCTTTGAATTGCTTGTACAAAGTTAATTGGGTTGCAATAATTCTTTCTTTTTTTTATGACGTGGGCTTTTATTCATCCACCTCTACTATTCAATTTTCCTTTTATCTTCAATTTGTTGCTTCTAGATGCACCTTCGCGTGAGCTTCACATGGATAGTTTGGTTCACAAATATAAATCACAAATTTGCTTATAACCTACACCCACAACAATCAAGTCAATTACATTTATGCCATCCGCATTTTAATATTAGATTTAACTTTGTCCATGGATTTTTTTTAGCATTTACATTAGTTTGACTTATAACTTAATTTTCAAAATACTGACTTCAACATACTAATTCATTTTAAACAATTACTAAACTTACGTCCTTGATTCACAATTAATATAACACATTCTATTTTTATCTAGTATTCTATACCTCAAAACTAAATCTTAATTTTGATAAATAATTTTCATCAACAGCCGGTCTCAAGTTTTGTTAACAAATACTTCTTTAGAGCTTATGATTTCTTGAAACTTATAAAATACGAAGGTAAACAATATGAGTAAAATTACTTCAAACTACTCAAAAGTAACTCAAAAGCACAAAAATATTTACATTTAATATGTATTCTTTAGACCACATCAAGTGTTATGTATAAACCATATATAGGGCTAGTTACTATACAAAATGTAATTTTCATGCGAAGCATACGAATTCACTAGAGCGTAACACGTGTTTTTTGACGGAGGGGTAGTTCGTCCGCGCTCTAATTACACATAAGAGGTGCATAATTACGCAAGTTATATTTATAATTACACAAGTTATATCTATTATTATGCAAGTTATATTTATTATTACACAAATAAAAATTACTCACGTTATAAAAATAATTACACAAGTTATATTTATAATTACGTAAGTTATTTTTATAATTACGCAGTTAATAATCACGCAATTTATACGGATCACACATAGACGTTTTTAAAAAATGTTGATATTTATGAAAAGTATAGGATAATATACTCATATTAAAAAAAGATAAAATACTCGATTTTATGGTATATATTTTTTAAATATAAATAATGTTATATAAAAAAATTATATACGTTTAAAAAATGGGGGGAATTTGAAAAAATTCAACAATTGTATGCTATTTCCAAATCTACCCTTCAGACACATTTCTTGGGTAACTATTATATCATTAATCTAAACCGTCCATCGTTTAAATCAATGGTTGTTATCACTTTGTACTTTTGGACGAATTATTTACTTCGTATTGTAATTTTCCCTCTCTCTCTACACACACACACAAACTAAAAATAATTCGAGCTAAACCAAGCCAAGCAGACCTTTGCTCGTGCTGTGCTTGTTTACAAACCGATCCGAGCCAATCAGCTCGTTTACAATCGAGTAGAAGTTCTAATGAGCATTTTTCCAGCAAATTATGAACGAACTTCGAGCAAGCGACGAGGGCTTTGAACAACCTAATTTAAGTTACTACTCCATAATTTTTCATCTCTCTATGTTTACATTCTCTTGTTTATGTATCTATAAGTTATATATTTGGTTATCATGAGCAAAATACTGACTTGAGCGTCAGAGTGTCCTCGAGGCTAGTCCTCCCGGACCCTATAATGTAGATCTTTTTATTGTTGCAGCAGAGATCTAAGCTCGGTATAGGTAGACACGGTTCAACTGGACATCAAGCCCTACCCGAATTTGGTTGTATCAAGAATAGACTAATAAAGAATATTTATTTTACAATATTTTTTGCAAAAAACATTCTGGTTCCACAATCGACATAATTCAATCAATTATTGGTTATGGCTTTTGTAATTACCTCCCTCGATCTTCTTCAAGATCTTTTCCCATTCATATATACCCTTTCATCACAACAAAATATAAAATCAAAGCAGTTTATTAACGACTAACAGTTATAACAATTTCATATGCAAATTCCAACATGGTTTATTTAACCCTTAAATTCTATGTATATAGCAAACATAATTCAAATTTGCAACAAATCATATCTCATCATCTTCCTCATCATCGCCCTCATCATCATCGTACCATTCATTCGGATTTAACTTCCTGAAATTCTTCGTGACCGTACTCTTACCCTCCATTTCTTGTGCATCAGGACCATCACCATCCTCAGATGATGCTCGTTGACCTACATCGCTCAGATCCGGTGCTTCACCATCAAAAAAAGAATCCATACTATCAGAAGATTGAGATAAACGGCCCTTCGCCATATCACCTATAGACGGGGGTCGATCATAGGTGACAAACAAATGGGAATTATCACCATCACCATTATAGGAGTTCCCTTGGCCATGAAACATATTGGTGAAAGATGGAGGTTCGTCGGATACATAATTTTTCAGATTTGTTGTGAGTTCAAACATGAGACGACTCAAATGTTAACTTTCAGCTTATATATAATCATGAAGCATATTTGTAAATATAGGTATGAGGCTCAAACGCGGAATGACCGATGTTAATGACTGGAAATAATAATTAGTCAAAATGTGGGGTCCTACTCGCTGGTGACTTCATAAAAAGTGGTTACGCGATTATTTATTGTGACTTAAAATGATATCACTCGTATCCTAATTAACGATATCAATGTCATCTATATGTATATTATTATATAAACCGTGTAACAAGGACACCA
>CM046439.1:37169991-37229991 GCA_025506505.1 Flaveria sonorensis | reverse complement strand
AATTAATACCAATGACAAGGGAGACCTTATGCCAAAACCTGAGCATTTATAGGATGAGAAAGACATGAAAAAAATGGAGCTTGATGACAAAGCGTATGCTGCCATCACAATGGCACTTACAACTGAGATAGCCCAGAAATTCAAAGACTTCAGGAAGGCAAAAGATTTGTGGGATGCTATGGAAGAGCAGATAATGGGAAACAAAGACATGCGAGAAAGCCGGAAAGACATGCTTAACCAAGAGTTCAATATGTTCAATCATATTCTTGGTGAAACTTTGGAAGCCCAAATGTCTAGGTTCATAAAACTGATAACCAAGATGAAGAGTGCAGGATTCACACTGGAGAACATTTCAATGAACAAAAAGTTGTTAAACTCACTACCGTATAACTGGAACAACAACTGCACTACTATGAAGAGAACCAATGATTTGTTTACCCTATCTCTGAGTGATCTGATCTCGACCATCAAATCCTATGACATGGATGATAAACAGAGAGCTGCCAATTATATAAACACAATAGGAGCTAAGCATAGGAATTGTATGCCAAAATGGCTAGTAATCCGAATTACTATGTCAGCTACTCTCAGTTGTGTCAACAACAGCAACAATCAGCTTCAGTTCATCAAACTGTTAAGGATCAATCATTGCCTCAAGTTCAATCATATATCTCATACCATTCTCAAAGTCAATCATCTCAACCTACACAACAAGCATTTGTTGTTAACACCCAACCCAACAAACAGACTATCCAGATTGCAGAAGAGCACCTTGCTCTATTTACCTTATTCATGAACAGCTATGAAGCTTTCTCTGCTGGAAGACTCAATACACCCAACATCATGGTTGATGACTTGCAACAAGTCAACCCAGATGATGTAGAAGAGAATGATATCAAGTATTAGATGGCCATGGTGGTGTATCGTGCTAAGAACTTTGCGAGAAGGACAGGAGATAGTCCTCATGGTAGGGGTAAAGGACGAGGTGTGTTGAGAAAGCGTTGGACCCCTGTGACCATAGAGCCAATTGAAGAAGATGTTACTATTTCTGAGACTCCAGTCACAGTAAGTGAGGCTACACCAACTGAGACTCCAGTGATTGTTGCAGAAACTACTACTGTAACATCATCTGTTTTGCCCACTTCTACTGCTGATGTGTTGAGGACCCCTCCAAGAGATCAAGGGAATGATGAGACAGTTTGTATGGAAGACTTCGTCAACACGCCTCCTGAGCATAGACAAGGTGCTAGTATTTTGACTAGTTCACCTACACATATCACACTTGATGAACATGTACGTAACTTAGAGAGAGAAATGTTGGAGAAGACATAGATGATTGATGAGCTGCAAAGGCAATTGATAGAAAAAGATAAGAGGATCAAGGGTCTTGAACATCAGCAAACATTTATTTTTAGCTATGTTCAGATCCTAGAGCAGAACTTAAGGATCTCAACTCTCGTGTGTTATTTCAGTCTCCACAACAATAGACCACACAGGTTGGAGAAACTAGTGGAGAGCAATCTGCTGGTCCTGAACCTGCTGATGATCCTATTCTAGCTATAAAGCATCTTGTTGATCCTGTTGTTCAAGAAGAGACAACAGAGACTGCTGATGTTGATCAGAGTCACCTATCACTGATATTCTTATAACTGCTAAGGATCAACCTATAGTTTATACTAGAGAGACGTTTGTGGAGCTTGAGCATGTTATGCCTATTCCTAACCTGGTAGACGATGATGATGGTTTAGACTTGATTGATTATGATTCTAGTGATGATGAAGGTGATGATGATGGTGGTGATGATGAAGAGGATGATGATGGTGATGATGGTGATGAAGGAGATGATGATGAGGGTGATGATGATAAGAAGGATGATGATGATGATGATGATCAAGGGGGAGATATGGGTGTAGCTACTGGTACTGCTGGATCATCGGGCACTGAAAATGTCTCCGACCAAGTCCTGATGATACAGTTGATTACACACCATTAGACCCTGCTACTGAAGCTGCTTATGAGAGAGAATTTTACACTTTCCAGCAAAGACTGATTGCTGAGGAATCTAAAGAAGATTTTGGTATTTTTGATGATTTGGACGAAGGGATAGACTACACTGACATATTTGGAAACAGTCTTAAAGACTTGTTTTCAGATACTTTGATAGAAGAAGGAGAAATCGTAGGAGAGTCGAGCAATCAGCAAACGACTGACGAGACAGCCAATGTTACAGTTGAAAGTGTTATGCGTCAGGTCGGGAACTTAACAGTTGCTGCTCCTCCTCCACCAACTTACATACACACTGAGACATTCCAACCCTTTTACAAGTACGGTGAACCAGAACCTATCATCAGTTGGGCATACGATGACGAAAAAGAGTTATATGTGATCAAGCGAAAGGGGGGTGCTATCGAATACTTTCAGGATGAACACGACTTTCATTCTCTCAGAGCATCAGACTTATATGCTATGGGTGGGTTTTCTTTTTATTAACCCAAGTAAGTACAGTAAAGAAATTTGATAAGAAGTATGATTTGGAGACAAAGAAAAACCAACTTCAAGGACTTTAAGACAGCTAAATCCAAAGTAATTAAAGATGAGACCCGACTAGATCCAATGACAAACAAACCAATAAAGATAAGGGTTTACAAGAATTCGAGATATGTAAGGAAGATTCCTATTTACGCTCCCATGCCAGTTAACAGCTTGTCTAAGCTTAAGGGGTGAAGTTGTGAAAAGGAGATGGGTCACGCGTTGATTAAATGTGAAGATAAAGAAACCGTGTCATTGACCCTGTGGATCTGCTCAAATTTAGAAAGATGATTTGATGAAGCTGCAGGCTTGCCTAATTGCAGCTGATGAATCTGTTCATTTCATAGCAGCATAGTATGGATGGATGATCACGAAGGCCTTATACAATAAGAGTATGCTTACGGAGGTAGTTATCAAGTTGATGATTTGGACTTCTAAGAGCATTGATTTACCGGGCCTAGGGGAAGATTGTAGGGGTTGAACCTAGAGGCTCAGAAAATCAAATCAAGATGAAGAAGATCAAGTCATGAGTCAAGTCCAAGTTACCACGCAAAACTTGATTCTCGCGCGACAACATCTAGTCGCGTGAGAACTAGTGACTCGCGCGAGAACTTCTAGTTTAGTATATATAGAAGTTTTTTAATGTAATTGTAAAGCTTTTGTTTATTTCCTGATTTCGTACTTACTGTAATTGTTACCAAATCAGAGAGCAATACTATTGAAGTTATTTACATCTTGTGTTTGAGATGTTTCTTTAATCTTTCAATCTTAACCGTAATGTCTACATTCCGCATATTCGTTACGAGATCGATCTCTGTCACATGTTGATCCTTACAGGGTAAATAAGCTTTTTGTTAAACCCAACATTAAAGGGGTCAAAAACTAAAGAAAAGAGACTCTTGTGTTCAATTTTAAAAACTCTAAAATCTACTATTCATTTAGTTGATAAAATCAAAACGTAATAAAAATAAGCATGTACGGTGGTGGCATATGTACCCAGATAAAGTATAGAATTCAATTGCTCTGCCGCATTTTAAAACCAATATTTATTTCAACCGGGTAAATAAGCATTTGTTAAACCCAACATCAAAGGGTCAAAAACTAAAAAAAAGAGACTCTTGTGTCCAATTTTAAAAAACCCTAAAATCTATTATTCATTTCGTTTAAAAATTAATATATATCGACAAGTAGAATAATTAGAACTTATACCAACAATGAAAAAGTAATATAAATATCACACGACTCCAAAGAGAATTTACGTTCAAACATATACAAAATCAAAACGTAATAAAAATGAGCATGTGCGGTGGTGGCATCTGTAGCCTGATAAAGTATAGACTTTAATTGCTCTGACATATTTTAAAACCAATATTTATTTCAATCTGGTAATTGGGTAAATAAGCATTTTGTTAACTCAACGTCAAATGGGTCAAAAACCAAAGAAAACAAACTCCTGTGTTCAATTTGAACAATCTAAAATCTACTATTCATTTAGTTCAAAGTTTAATATAGATAATTATACGTTTTTAACAATTTCAACAAATTCAAAATAATTTCTGTTATACTTTTAAATGGCGGCGGCTCCTGTATGAATCTAGTGAAGCAATCAGGGGCGGAACTAGGGTGTCGGGTACGGGGTCAAGTGACCCCATTGATTTTTGAACCCGTAGTGTAACGTATAATATCGAATTTTTTTGAACCTATAGTTTTACAGGAATTGAACCATTAGTATATTAAAGTTAATATTATATCACAAAGATATTTATGGTTCATTGGTAAGTGCGCGCCTCCTCCAAAATGAGGTTGCAGGTTCGAAACTTGCAGGTTGCAGATTGTAATAGCTCTTTTTTCCCTTTTTATTTAAGTAAAATTACTAAACTGCCCTTATTCTAATAACACAAAATAAAACCCTAGCCCCCATTCTTTTTTCCCCATCGACCATTCGAGTTTGACCTGCACCTGCTGATGCTCGACTGCGGACTGCCCCTGCCCCCTTCCTCGTTGATTGGCTGGTTCACTACTACTGCTCGACTGCTGCCGTCCCTTGTCGCTGCTGCTCGGCTGCTCGAATGCTCGACTGCTGCCTCCATCGACCATTGTTCTTGAAAAGTTAGTATTCTAAAATTGTTTATTCAATGTTCAAACCTTTTAACATTTTTATTGTTAGACTTAACTTATTTTACTTAATTTGTATCCATATGATTTTGATTATGAAGAAAAAGACAAGCTTAAATATAACTCGGGATATACATTAGAAACATCAAAGAAGATACAACGTTGAAGGCATTAATGTTATATCTGCTCTTGTAAAAAAATGGTGGAGACAAGGAGACATATTGATTATCCTTTGGTTTATCGTATGTTGAAGTTATCACTATCTTACTCGTTGCAACGGCAAGTGTTGAGAAATATTTTTCTTCAACGAAGCATGTGAAGACGGATTTGCGCAATCGTATGGGTGATGAATATTGACGACTCGTGTATTTGTTACATTGAAAATGAGCTTTTTGCAAAGGTGTCGATTGAGGATGTAATGGAACGGTTTAAAAAAATAGACGCATAAAGAACAACTATAAAATGTAAGTTTTATTTGATTTCCTTTGATATTTATTTTTTACATTTTTCTACGCAATTTAATTACATTCCGACCGAAACCCGAAAAAATTATATTATTCCGACCCGAAAACCCGCAAAAAATTAGTGACCCCATTAGGAAAATCCTGGTTCCGCTGCGGAAGCAATGGCTTTAACTCCTAATTTTATATAGAATCATTAATCATAAATGAAGTAATATGTGGTGTGATGTATATTTTTAGTATTGAGATAATTAATTATTTGTTACGTGTTAACTTATATTTTATGTTTTAAATATGTTGTTTTTGATAGAATGAATATTATTAATCATATCTCAATTTGAAATAAAACACATATCAAAAATTAATTAAAATTCAATGGATAGGTATTGTATGTTTAAAGTATTTTAACAATAGCACGATGAGTTATTATATTATGAAAAATAATTATAAGGTAAATGTAAATGTAAGTTATATATTTTTAATACTGATATGTAACCTAAATAAGGGCTATCTGTAAAAGATTATATACACACAAATTAATTATAGAAGAAACAGGCCCCAAATTCTGCAAGGACTCGTTTCGGGAGGTCCTCACAATTGGGTTTACACGTCATAACACAATTTTTAAGCTAAAAGTTCATAGAACATTGTGGTGAAACATTTAAAAATTTCGAACATAACAAAAAAACCTAGTCTAAAACATGAAATAAAAATTTTCTTTAATACATAGACTTTAAAAACTAGGATGTCAGTCCTTATTAAACGGGTACACTTCAACGCATGCCATGCAGAACACATCTACTTGATCACATAACATACTACTAAAAAAGCAGTGTTGATAAATGAGTTTTGGCGCTCTCTAAATATAAAAATGCTATGGTATTCATATATTACATGAATAGTAATAACAGTGACATTATAACAATATATGACATATCATAACTATAACATGTTGTAACTAGATGAGAGAACACCTAGGCTACATGCGTGTGCTAGTATAGACTTCAGTGATATGGTTACATAAAGCAAAGTAATCCAGTGACATGTTTGCACAATGTAAAACACCAGTGACATGCTTGCACGAGGCAAGACTGTGATGACATGTTTGCACTAGTCAAGACTCCAATTACGTGTTTGTACTAGACAAGACTCCAATGACATGCTTACCTGAAACAAAGTAATTTATGGACAGACTTGATCCAAGCAAGATTTCATTGACAAGTTAACCATACTAGTAGCCTTCATAACATATTCATACTACACTGAATGAACCTACATTAGGCTCATAACACCTTGCACATTAAAATTAAATAGTCCTTGGTATTTTAGGATTTTTCATGTAATCTTTAACATGCATGCATACAAGAACGCTATAAACATAAAAAAATTATAACATAATTAAGGTGCAAGCTTCAACGTAAAACTTTGTAAATCATGAATATACACCGTTATATATGTTTTATCATCCCACAAAAAATTAAGAGAACATGAGAAAGCGAGAATCTAGAACTCATCAGGAAAAGATGGTACATCATTTTTTGATTAACCAGAGGAGATCATATAGTTGAACTATATAAGTGATTACTTGGTTCAATTGGTTATACTATCTCGTTGTAAGTGGTTCAATGTCAGTGGTTCAACATGTCAGGTAATGTATGATTATTAAAAAAAATATCGTGTGTTATCAACGTGAGTCATGAATGGTATAAGGGAAATGCATGGTATGATGAACAACGGTAGAATTAGGTACACAAAATAAATAATTGTTCTATCTAAAAGATCATTCTTGAACCAACGACATCGGAGGGTCGTGGTGAATTTCACCATCGAAAACTTTAGAATTATCCAAGTATGAGTTTTGGTTAGTGAGATAGATTATTGCACGACACCCACTCATCTTTTTGTAAATTAGTTATAACTCAAGCTGTAAAGTTGGTGAATCAGTGCACCATTCATTGACATGAGATAAATGTCATACTGGACACTCAAATCCTAGCGCCATAACTGATTCTCACTAAGGCTACATGCCCAGATTGGGAATGGTGGTGCCTCTAGTTCTTTAGCCATGATTTGTACCATTAATGTTTCATTAATGATAATAATAACATATGTAACTTCAAATAAGGAAGATGAAATAAATAAATATAAGTTGCTCAAAATACAAAGAAACATATGATATAGTGATAAAATTCTTTTGTATATTGATTACTTGCTCAATACAAAGTAGAGTTGCTAGAATTACAAAATCAAATACAAACTTCTATTTATAGGCCTGACATATGGTCTGTGCTATTTACTATCGTTTAACCATGAAGAAAAAGAAGCTATCGAAAACTCAAAGTTTAGCACCGGCTCTCAACTGTTGAAATCTGCCAAGTGCTAAATTACTGCTAATCGGCACTCAAATTGATGAGTTGCTGATTGACTACTAGAAATTTGGCACTCAACTTGATGAGCTGCTGATTTGACTATTACACAGACAGGATTGTCTGGCCGAAGTCATTGGTGGCTGCAGTCTTTTGCCTTTTGAAAACAACATTATACTAAAGCTTTGATCTCTAATTTGTCAATGGCTATATACAATGTACATATGTTATTCTAAGTGTTGAGCTTTTTAATATAATACTTCTCACTTGTATAGTTTTGAGGTTAGCTTGTTAGCCTACTGTTATCTGCTGATATTTACTCATTGTAATCAGAAAAATTAATCAAGTGAATACTTTAAAATAATCTTTTATGCCATTACTTTACTCAAAGTATTTTGTGTGTTTGTTAGTAAGACATTTTACTTAGTTCCTCATTTGACATCGTGCTGATCACTAGAAAAATCTTGTAGGTTCAATAACCCAATCCAACAAATGATATCAGAGTTTGGCTCTTGATTTGCTTGAAGTCACCTTTCAACAAATCACTTTTTTTTTCATACTTTCAAATTCATTCTTCTTCATATTCCTTATCCCTACATAATGACTGTTGTAACCATTTCAAGTAAGCATGACTTGGAAATTGGCACTCAACCAAACATCCTATTTTACACCGCATGATTATGATATTAAAAATCCATATGGAAGATTTTCTAAGGAATCAAGATCTGAGATTTGGCTCTCAACCTGAATGGCCCATATGTCCCTATGGTCCAAGCTTCTGGTGAAGACGAGTAATGATTCCCAAGATCTTAAGAAGTACTCGATGAAGATCTGAAAAGATGATGTAGACTCAAACGCTTTGTGACTGATCAGGATGAGCATACCCAACAGCATCATTCAGGATTAAAGAAGTTCACAACTGCTCAGAAGTTATAGGAAGCATTGAGGCTAGATTTGAAGGGACCAAAGACATGAAGGAAAATAAATGAGATGTCTTAAAGCACAAGTTCGAAAACTTGGTTTCACCAGGGAGTATATGACTGCTACATATCTCAGATATGTTGAACTGCTATACTCTCTCAATGAGGCTAGGAGAAAAACAAGAATATGTATTCTTAGAAATTTCTTAAGGTCACTGCCAAGACATGGACAGTGTACACTATATCCATAAGAAAAACTAAAATCTAAAGACAATGACTCTTGAGGAGTTGTATGCATTCTAAGTGCTTATTAGATAGAGATGGATGCTGATGAAGAATCACTCGGCAAATCACCAAACTCCTTAAAGTCATCAAGCACTTATGGCATCCATTCAAGAATTCTTTCACCCTCAAGCATATCAAGTTCCAATGGTGACTTATCAAGTACATGTGATCACCTATCTAGAATCTCCAACTACTGAATCATCGTCCACACCATTTTTTAGCTGATGAATCAGCAGCCCTTATCATCTTTTCACCAAACAACTCTTCCTGCTCAGCCTTATTAGTGAGCAGGCAAACTTCTTCCAACTCTTAGAAGAAGATCTGAAATGCATTCATACAGATGATCTTGAAGAAATAGACATTACTACCAAATAGCCATGTTCTCTTTAAGGGCTAAACAATTCTAGCAGAAAACAGAAGAAGTTTCAAAAGCAAAAAAAGATCAGGATTTGGTTTGATAAAGCAGAGCAAAGTGCTTCAACTGCAAACAGCCGGACAGTTACCAAGGAATGCAAAGCACCTAAATCAAATCCTTCTCCACCAAGCTCATCAAACTTCCAACCATTAACACCTTTTAACACCCCTCTACTCTTGTCAATCAAAGACATATATTAGTTGTAGCTTCAGGAGAAAAGGTGATAGATTGGAGCTTTCATGTAGAAGAAGTCACTCCCATCACAATACATTGATGGCCGGAAGCTCAACCTCTTCACATAGGAACATCGCAGACCAAGAAAAACTTATGGATTGTGGATAGCGGATGCTGTCGGCACATGACAGGTAACAGTCATGCATTCTGAACCTTAAACTATATGATGTTGGATCTGTTGCTTTGGATTAATACAAGAGGAGGATACATTACTGGTAGAGGGATAGTTAATAATGTAAGGTAAGCTTGGATAAGGTGAACTATATGAAGGAGTTGAACTGTATCTGTGAGTGTATCTTAGTTGTGTGATAAAAATATAACACTCTTTTCACAAAGCATAATGTATGTTTCTATCTCCTGGTTTTGTAATACCAAATAATAAATACTTTTAAGAGCCCCTAAGAAAGACAATATATACATGCTTAACATGTAGAATGCATCGCCTTCAAGAAATGTATCATGTTTCATCCAATAGCTTCAATGAATGAATCCTTCCTTTTACATAGAAGACTAGCACATGTAAATCTTAAAAACATGAATAAACTAGTTCGAAATAGGTTAGTCACAGTATAGCCGAACAAAAAGTTGGCATGGGCTGATCATCCTGTTACTTGTCAAAAGGGAAGCAATATAGAGCTTCTCATAAGTCCAAAGAGTTGAATTCTGTCACAACTCTTTACATTTGTTGCACATGGACTTGTTTGGCCAAATAGCATAAGAGGTATTGATTGATGATTTTAAGAGATTCACTTGGGTTTTCTTTTTATAGACCAAGGATGAAATTGCCGAAATTATAAAAACATTTGTTATTAAAATTGAGAACGAAATTGATCAAAAGGTTAAAATTATCAGGTGTGATAAGGGCATATAATTAAAAATCACACTCTTGATTCTTTCTGTGAATCCAAAGGTATGCTAGACAATATAGTACTACAGAACTCCTCAACAAAATAAAGTTAGTAAGAGAAGAAATATGACACTTATTAAACCTGCAAGGACTATGTTGTCTAACTCCAAACTTCCTACAATATTTTAGGCTGAAGTATATTCAGAACAGGGTGTTAATAGTCAAGGCACATAGGAAAACCTCTTATGAATTATGGTATAAGATAAGACCATTCATAGGGTTCTTAAGACCTTTTGGATGTTTATGTACTCTTCTAAATACCTAAAATCAATTATCCAAGTTTGCTAAGAAATTAGTAAATGGGTTTTTATAGGATTCTTATCATAGGCTAAGGCTTACCGAGTATACAACCAAGTTGACCACACCATTTTGGAATCTGAAAATGTTATCTTTAATGAAAATTTCTCATATAGTATGAAGTACCCTAAGTTAGATGTTTGATCTAAATGGATTCATAAATGCTTTTAACCATTTGCTTGAGAATGTTTCAACAGACTCACTTGGAAGATCAGCAGACCCACAAATCACAAGTCCTGAAGATTATTGAGTTGATCTACCACCTGGCTTCAATCATATCAGATCAAATGTTGATCCTATCTGGCCATAATTGGTAGAAGTAAATGCTAGTACAATAAATGTTATAGATAAACCAACACATGATCATGATGACTCATCAAATAAAGAGTTCCATGATCATTGTCGTACTAGGCAATCTTTTGATAAGGAAACAAATGTGGCAAATGCTAAAGAATAAGTCAATTCAGCAATTGATCTGGTCATTTTCAGATCCATCTGCCGAACTTTCTAAAACAAATTTCTCCAACGTGGATCAATCTTAACAAATCCAAGTGATCCCAGACTAAGAATTATAAAAAGCACCCAAATGAGAATGTTATTGGAATATTGATGTTGGTGTAAAGACAAGAAGCAAAGCACATGAGGCAACATCTATTTGTTCTCATGCTTTTTTTCTTAACTGGAACCAAAGAAAATGAATGAAGCTTTAAGAGATTACAACTAGGTAGAAGCTATACAAGAGGAGCTTCTTCAGTTTGAAAGACAAAAAGTTTGGAAACTATGTTTAGGGGAAGACTATAATGGGAATCGGATGAGTTTTTAGAAACAGTAGGATGATTAGGCATTGTTATAAAGAATAAAGCAAGACTTATGGTACAAGGGTACACACGATAAGAAGGATTGATTATAATGAAGTCTTTGCTCATGTGGCTAGATTGAGGCAATAAGAATTTTTCTAGCCTTTGTTGCCTTAAAAGACTTCAAGGTGTTTCAAATGGAGTAAAGAGTGCATTCCTCTATGTGAGATAGATGAAGAAGTTTATGTCTGTCAACCCCCTGGCTTTGAAGATCCAAAGTATCTAGATTATGTATGCAAACTTGATAAAGCTCTCTATAGGCTTCATCAAGCTCTTTGGAAATGGTATGAGACACTCTTTACCTTTCTTTTGAAAAATTGATACACTAGAGGATCTATAGACAAAACTCTTTTCATAAAGATAGTTTAAATTAGATATCATTTTGGTACAGTATATGTGGATGATATCATATTTGGTTTTACAAATAAGAGATTATGTAAACACTTTAAGAGTCTCATGAAATCCAAGTTTAAGATGAGTTTAATAGGATAACTCACCTTTTCTTGGGACTACAAGCGAAACAAACACCTGATGATATCTTCATAAATCAATCTAAGTATGTTCAAGACATCTTAGTGAGATTTCAAGCTACTCATGCTAAAGCTGCTAAAACCCCTATGTCTAGAACATGTTCACTAACTCTGATCTTGTATGGGAAGCAGTAGATTAGCAGTTGTATAAAGCCATCATTGGATCTCTAATGTATCTCACAGCAAGCAGACCCGATATTATGTTTGCCACATGTCTATGCTCAAGATTCCAAGCTGCTCTCAAAAGTGTCACACCATGATAGCTGCCAAGAGATTTTGAAGTTTCTTAAGGGGAACCTAGGAACCTAAATTGGAATTATGGTACCCTAAAAGTACTGACTTCAATCTCTATAGATATATGGATAGTGACTATGGATGATGCAACATCAACAAGAAATCCACCTTAGGAGGATATCAATTTTTAGGGGGATGGTTGGTTTCATGGTAATGCAAAAAGCAAACCTGTGTGTCTACATCAACTGTTAAAGCATAGTACATTACTACCTCTAGTTGATGTGCTCAGGTGTTGTGGATTCAAACTCAACTTATATATTATAGGGTAACTTTCATGAATACTCAAATTCACATTGACAACAATAGTGTCATCTCAATCGGTAACAATCGTGTTCAGCACTCAAAGACAAAACACATTGATATCAGGTATTATTCATTGGAGATTGTCTAGAAAAGGAATTTATAAATTAGTTAAAGTTCATACAAATAAATAATATGTAGAATTTTTCACGAAGGTATTTGATAAAAAAAAAGTTTAAATATCTTGTATCTACTATTAGGATATTGAATTTTGAATATAATTATAATTATAAATGAAATCTGATAAATTTGTGAAAAATTGATTTACTTGATAACAAACTGGGCATCTGCCGATTTTTGCAAATTCTGCATATAAGAATACTTCGGCATTTGTCTTATAAAGTTACGGTAGGACCCACTTCTATCTTCCGATAGGTAGTGGCGCCGTAGTTTTCCTGAAAAAACTGTTCCATCATCAAATGTTCCACCATCACAAAACCGTCGGATTCACAATTATGATGGTAAAAAGTTTTAAAATAATACTATTATATATTATCCATGAACCGTAAATCCACACTTCTTCCCACCATTATCATCATTTACACTCATCTTTTATCAAAAATCTCACCTTTTAAAGCCCTACGTCAAACTCTTTCTAAATGACCCCTCAAAACCTAGAATACCAACTAAATTACAATATCGTTGCTTCACTTGAACCCATTGGTGATTCGGTATACGACCCTGTTCTTAACTTTCTTCGTAATAGAAACTATGTTTTGCAATCTCTGTAGACCCAGTGATTTGTGCACCACTATTTGATAATTTTGAAACACAGGTTATATTAAAAAGAAAACATGGAACCAAGATCTTAACTGCGGTGGTGCAAGGACTGAATATCACCATCACTTGTGCCAAGATTCGTCAACATCTCAAGCCACATGATGCAGATGATGAGTCTTTATTCTCTAAAGAAGTGGTGAGCGCGACATTCAAGGAGATGGGATATGAAGGACCTTTTTCCAACGTTCACCTTCTCCAAATCAATGGTATATCATAACTGGAGAATCATCCTTCACATCTTTCTACATTGCTTGTGAAACAAGTCTAGTGGATGGAATCAATTTCCATTGGATTTAGCGGGGGCTATTCATGGACTTGTTTAATAGTAGAGTTATAATTTTTCAAACTTCATTTTTCAAAATCTTTGCAAAAATGTAACAGCTGCTGAAAAATTCAAGTTTTTAATGTACCAAGATTTATTCAACTAAACTTAAATGAGGAATTTGGTAATAAACTTAAAATTAAAGGCGATATACATGTCTCGAGAACTTTAATAAAACCATTTTTTTAAAGTTCATGGCTACTCCTAAATCATTTCAGGCAAGGTGACCCCCTTATTTGTCCATAGCTATAGGTCACTAAGCATCAGGGTGGTAGCATGGCTACACCTTCCACTGTTGATCCCACACCCTCCACATCAAAGCTAAAAATGATTAAAAAGAAACGAACCCCTGCATCATCTACTGAGAAGATGTAGGATCCTATATCTCCTTCACTAAAGTAATTAAGGCTAGAAACTCAGGTCCCATCTAAGCCAAAGGTGTTAGCCACACCTAAACAAAGCTCCAAGAAGAAGGTTTCTCTTCCTTCTTCTAAAAAGACCCACACCAAACCCACTAGCCTTCAATTAGAGTCCCAACACTCTATTGAGAAACCAAAAAAGACACCCACATAACTTAAACAACTTCTAAGCATGGAGGCTTATTACGATCTAGTTCACATCCCAGGCCAATAGACTTAGCTCCTGAAATGCCCATTCAGATGTCTCCTACCCCAGATGAGCATGTCTATGCTATGACTCAGCATGGCCCATTGTCTTCCCCTTCCTATATATTATAGACAGTGGTGACTAATGTGCATGTAGAAACATCTAACCCACATCCTTTATGTAAAAAGATTAAACCTAGAATAGAAAGGGTCAATGTAGAAGAGGTTATCTCTACTACTGATCCATCAATTGATTAGTAGCAAAGAAATAAGATGATTAGGACCTCAACCAAGGCAACTCACCTTGAGAATATCTCTATGGAGTCATTCCTTGAGGAGATAAATCCAGGAAGCCAAGAAACTACATATGGTAGTGAGGGTGTAGAGACTCGGTCTAGGACCTCACCAAGTCTCAAGGATTCCACATCTGTGGATGAGGGAAGTCTGAAACAAATTCAGGAATTGACGACACGTAACCTTGAGCTTACCCAAAGATTGACTGTCTTACAAGAAGAAAATGTAAGGCTTCAAGGTTATGCTGAAAGAGCCACAATTCTAGAATTTGAGAACTATATGCTGAAAGCTTTGGCAGATAGAGTGCTTGAGGTGGAAGCTCAGCTTAAGGCTCTACAAGACCAGACTACAAGAGTTGCTTACTTAGAATCTCAACTAAACACTTATTAGCAGTCAGCAGCTAGGGCAATGGACCTTAAATTTAAGGTAGGATCCCTTCAATAAACTATAGAGCTTCAACAGTCTATCATCCTTAGCCTCCAAGTTTCTTTAGCATCACAAAGAACCTTTAGATGTGCCTTCCTTAACTCTTCTAATGTCATCTGGAATCTTAGATGATGCTACCTTAAAATCAATTAGATTTATCAAAAGATGATGTATAATCACCACAGCTACCGATAGAATAAGAAGAGATTGGGACATGCTCGAGCAATCCGTTGAAGAAGAGCTCTAAGAATCTGACCAAGATGAACACTTAGAAGGTGATGGCATAAACATCATCAACTAAGGATATGATTTGAAAGCTGAGAGGTACTTCATTGAAAGGAAGAACAAGTCTAAGCCCTTCTTCCTAACAGAGTTAGAAGTTCTAAACCTCAACTCTAAAGACCTACATAAAATGTTCTCCTTAATCAAAGAACATGAAGGTATGCATGACAAGTACAAATCAATGGTATATATTCTAAAGATAAATATTGGGAACAGAGTTGAAGCAGAACCAAATGGAGACAAAGAAAAAGATGTTCTACTTATAACTCCATTGAGCATTCATGATCCTATCACCCATTGGAGTTATAATTCCTCAACCAATTCCTTCATTCTGGCCTTTATTGGTGCCGAAAAGATTGAAGTCAAAGAGTATGATCTTTTCAGACTATCTCGGCATAATATGAAAGACTTGGTAAGTCTACCTCTTCAAAACTCTCAAGAGATAGAAGAGGATATATGTATGAGTTGTTGCTGATAAGGATGATTGAAGGAGAGAAAGAGTTTTGGTAGCATCATCCTAGGAGGAATTTGTTGAACCATGAAGAGAATGAAGCTACCAAAAACTCGAAGTTTAGCATCGGCTCTCAATCGAAATCTACCAAGTGGTGAATTACTGCTGATGGGCACTCAAAATTGATGAGATACTGATTGACTACCGGGCAATTAGCAGTGAATTTGATGAGCTGTTGATTTGAGTATTACACTAAATTGAATTGTCTATACCGATGTAAATTAGCGGCTGCAATGTTCTGCCTTTTGGAGACAATATTGTATTAAAGCTGTTGATCTTTGATGTGTTGATTGCTTGTACTAAAGTGATTTATTCTAAGTGTTTAGCTTTATTAGTATAAATACCTTTCACTTTTATAGTTTTGAGGTTAGCTTATTAGCCCACTTGTTATCTACTGATATTTAGTCAGTATAATCAAAAAGTTAATCAAGTGAGTACTTTGAAAAAATATCTTGTGTCATTACTTTTGCTCAATGTATTTGTGTGTTTGTTAGTAAGAGAGTTGACTTAGATTCCGTATTTATCATCTGTTGATCACTATAAAAGTCTTTTTAGTTTAATATCCCGATCCAACAACTATACTGCCCTGACTAATTTTGATATATCATAAAGTTACAACATAAATGTAGAAATAAAACAATTTTCACATTCACAAAGTCTTCACCCGCATTAACTTTGTTCATCTGCATTGACTGATGCGGTTGAACAAATTGTTGTTCGCATTGACATACTTGAATGCGACATTTGTCCCTCTCAGGTCCGTTAATTAACCCGAAGCTCGTTATCATTTGATTAATGCATTAAATGTCTTCGTATAATTAATTTTTTCATGTTCGGGTTAAATGATATTGTTAGTTCATTGCGTTAAATTGTAATTTATAGAATAATTTATTAGAGTAATATTATATATATACATACATATATATATATATATATATATATATATATATATATATATATATATATACACACACACACGAATTATCATTAGCGAAACCTATCAACTCATGTCCGCGACGCCGCGAATCTTAAACGCATTAATATTATATTGCGTCACGTCATAACTCGTATATATATTTTCTTTAAGTTGGTTCGTTAAGAGCTACGTTTTAAAGTTTGGTTTAAATAAAAATATAAATAAATAGTTAGGGTTGAAAAAAAATATTTAGTAAACTAAAAGAAATTAGTTCTTAATTAGTCCAGGTACTCAATGCAACAAACCAAAAATACATATATACACAAAAACACACACCGTCGGCCAACTCCAATCACTCAAACACCCCACCCCCACCAAGCCGTCGCGACCAAATCAACGTTCCCCTCCTCGCGACCATGCTGCTGCCGAACAACCGTAGTTAACCGTCGTGAAGTGCTTTTGATCGTCGTCCTTCTCTATAACGTCGTCTCGCAGGTAAGCCTTGTTTCGTGTCTTTTCGTTTTGTGTTCGGTTGTGTTTAGGGTTGCTAACGTGAAGGAGGTGCGCATGTAGATACCTGGGCGGCTAGCGATAGTGTGCAGGTTCAACTATGATGAACTGATGTGTATGTCTTTGTGTATGATATATATATATTTATATATATATATATATATATATATATATATATATATGTGTGTGTGTGTGTGTGTGTGTGTGTGTGTGTGTGTACGTGATGTGGTTGTGTGTTAGATATGTGATGTGGATATAATATACTTGGTCTCGGGTTGTGGGATTCAAATTGGATATACTTGTTTGACTATGTTTGTCGTGAAATTAACTAATCATGACACAAGTCTTCATTTGTCTCGGGTGACATCATAACACGTTAGTATTTCTTCATTTAATGCATATCTGTTAACTAACAATGTGTTATGATGATCACGTTCATTATAAGCAGGGTTGTGACATTAAACATTCGCATTGATAGTTGTTCATCTGCATTGGTTAATGCGGATGACAAAGTCTTCCTGATCACTTCATATTTCATCCGCATCAACCTTGACTCATCCGCATTGTGTATATATGGTACTTGTTACTTTTATTCATCCGCATTCATTGCTACACATATCATCCACATCAGCTTGACACTTCGAAAAATTACCAAAACAGAACAACTACTAACCATCACTTGAATTGACATAAATGACCATTTCACTGTCCAACATAAGGTTTACCAAGTTAAGAATTACATAGACATAATTCACTTGCTTGTCTTGTTGAAACGTATAATTCTACATGTTAAATTATATGGTAAAACTAACTAGTTATGATAAAAAGTCCCTATGTGTATAAAAGGACAATATATCCCATGCTTTATACAAGTATCAAATGTAATATTTTATTTGTATTTCAATTCTATTACTTTAAAATGTTATCCCATTACTTCCTTTGCAATAATATTATGATCTTGAAATATGACATATCATAATACATCAGGATGGAATAAGCCTCGAAATCAATGCGGGTTGTCAACGAAGTTACAAGGATAGAAAAACAAAACTTAAAGAATGTTTTGATAATTTTAGAGGTTATGAAGATGTTAAGACTGCAAAAGAAAATCCCCATATGGAGTTACTCTAAAGATGCAGGCTTGAGCCTTGTATGAGTTGTTCACATCTCCAACATATATATGAACCTCTCTCAAAAAATAAAGAAAATAGATGAAAAAATAGTCATACGTACATTGGCGACACATGAAGGAAAGAAAATTTGCTAGCTTTTCTTGAAGATGTATTAAAACTTCTTTCAAATCTCAGTAATACTAATTTTTCAAAGATCCAAGCAAACTACGATTACCGGCTCAGCACTTACTGGTTTATAGTCTCTTACACAGTCACACATCTTATTGGTTTAGCACTAATCGCATAGAGGTTGCCAAACCACCCTTAAGTTTAGCAGACATTGTTTGTAACTATACAACGATGGAGGAGCAAGAAAAAAATAGAAAAAAGAATGCTTTAAATAAGTAGCAAAAGAAAAAATAAATAGAGAAGAATTGGCAATAAGCTTGATGGAAAAACAACAAAAGACTATTGGCAAGAGCAAATAGACCGAGGCATGAATATGTTATGCAACTGCATGACCATATCATCAAATCGTTCTTGTAAATCTTCTGCAATGAAAACACAACACGAGGGCAAAATATTGTTGGCCAATTAATTTTTAGGTTTTATTTTTAGTTATTTAAATATTATATTAAGTTTTTAGTTATTTGTTATTTTAATTTGAATGTACTTAATTTTAATTAATGAAATTATGTTTATATTTCCTTAAAACAATGTTAAGGTTCTATGGGCTCCACCCCCTTCATTTTGGGTGAATAAAAATGTTTGCAATCATAGTCGTCAAACTCATCGCAATGGGTATTGGTAGGTCTATATATATTTTTCTCAAAGGTGGTGACTAATCAATGATGCCATGGTTGCAGGGAAACGATGAACAGTGGTGACACCGCGAGTGGGCGATCACAGGTGGTGGTAGCTGGTGGGTGGGTGAGGCTGTAGGTAAGAGATGAAGATGTAAACAATGAGCCCAAGTGTTTAATGTTTTGTTTCTATTTATATTATAAAAAAATTCAATAAAAATTTTGCTTATGTTTATGTAGGTGTATCTATGTCTGTGTATATGTACATGTATGTGCATATGAAATTGTATGTATATGTGTATGTGCATGTGTGTGTATGAACACGATGTGTGTGTGTCTGTATGCATGCGTGTCTGCATGTGTGTATGCTTGTTTGTGTGCATGTGTGTATGCGTGCATGTGTGCATGTCTGCATGTGGGTATGTATGTATGTATGTATGTATGTATGTATGTATGTATGTATGTATGTATGTATGTATGTATGTATGTGTGTGTGTATGTGTTAGTATAAGTGTATATGTTTGTATGTATATGTATGTATATATGTATGTATTTGAATGTGTGTTTATCATGTGTGTGTATGTATGTGTATGTATGTGTGTGTATGTATATGTATCTCTATGTATGTATACATGCATAGTATGTGTATGTATTTTATGCATATATGTAGTACAATGTCTATATGTGTGTACATATGTGTATGTCTTTGTATAGTATGTGTACACATATGTATGTGTAAGTGTATGTGTGTATGTATACACAAACATATACATATAAACTTAAACAATGAGAAAAGTTTGCTTTAACTAATAGGTTCCGATCATGTATCCGCACAATATATGTGTACAATAGCTATATGTTAGTGAAATAAAAATATTTCATGTACAAAGAAGTTATCCAAAAGATGGAATGAAAAAACGACAATTACAACCTCAAAAATTAAAAATAAAATTTGTCGTTGAAATACAATCAGAAAAGGAGATTATAAAATGTAAAAGGAAGTGAATGAAGTGTGATAGTGAGTCAATTTAAGATTTTAGTATATTTAATAATTTCATTGATATGCTATTTATAACAAATATTAGATTATAGGTATCTATATTTTATTAAATAATTTTTTTATTTCAATACGTGTAACATATAAGTATCTAATCTAATGAATGTAATATGTCTTTTTAGGTTACAAATTTACATACAAAATAATAATTTCATATCTTATATCTTATAATCATTAATATAGTGATATTAATAATGACATCATAACTTTGAAGTAACCAATAGATCAAAAAGAGTCAATTGCATATATCCCCTTTTAAATTTTGTTATTTGCATATCTAACCAACTCAAAGCTAAAATTACATATATCACATTCCTTAATCTATTTTATTGCATATTTATCCAATTGAAAACTAAAATTGTATATAATCCCACCTTTGATAAAAAAAATATCAGATTTAACCATTTTGACTTTTTATTAAAATACATCATAGAATGACTATTTTACTCATGATTGTTTGTGATTGTTTTTTGTTGTGATTTTTTTGGTTATGTAACAAATTAAAAGTTTGATATTTGTGTTGCATTTTATTATTATTACTCCAAACACTTGATCGAAAAGAATAGGCTCGTTACAAACAAATAAAATTATTAGAAAATGAAAAAAAGGAAAAAAAAGTTTAAGAAACTAAAAACACTCGTAACAGAAACATGATCAAAAAACAAAGAAAAAATTGTATTGAGAAAAAAAAGTTAGCTAAAATGGTTGTATATGAAATTTAAAAAAAAAAAATATAGTTTTGGTAAATATAAGGATAACATTGTCGATTTTTAATTTATTTTTAATAAAAAAAATCAATGGTAAATTTGAAATTTTTCTTCATTAAGGGAGTGGATATATGTAATTTTTGTTATGAATTAAGTAAATATGCAATTAAAAAGATTAAAGGAGTGAATATATGTAACTTTAATTTTGAATCGAGTAAATAACAATTAAGTTGTTTTTCAAGGGATATATATAATTGTCCCATTTAAAAATGTTATATATTTACTGAAATCCTGTTAACATTTTAAACAATTTAATAAAGAAAGTAGGCAATAAATATGTTAAAATTACCATTTACATTCAAACGTATATAAACTTTAATTCACATTTGAAATCATAAGACAAAGTAACACATCAATTAATTAGTTTTACACATTGAAATTTACTAACTTAAATAACGGAACTCATAATGTCGACATATCATCACTATTTCATCATCTTCCCCATCACCCCTTACATATATATCTCTCACATCTTCAACAACCTCACACGTAGCCCTAAATCTCTTCACACATCTCTTCATCTTCCACAATGAATATTAACACCATTTTGCTTCTTCTCATCCTCCTTCCGACCTATATTTCTGCAGAGTGCACGAGTGATGATTCAGAAAACACAAACAACTACAACAAGACACAAGCCCTCAATACAAACTAATAGCCATCGCCACGATTCTCATCGCGGGTGCCGTTGGCGTATGCATACCGCAATTCGGTAAGTTGTTTGAATCATTCGGCCCCGAGAGCACCCTCTTCTTGGTGGTTAAATTCTATGCTGCTGGTGTCATTTTAGCCACTGGTTTTGTGCATGTGTTTCCTGATGCTAATGAGAGCTTGGAGAACTCGTGTTTTGGTGAAATGGCGTGGGGCGACTTTCCGATGGGGAACTTTGTAGCGATGGTGGCCGCGGTGGCGGTGATGATGGTGGAGACGGTGGTTACTGGTGTGTTTAGTGGATTATGGTGTAATAATAAGACTATGGAGCATGGTGGTGATGAGGAGAAACAGGAGGGTGATCACATGCATGTTCATTCTAATGGTCATGCAATTACTGGCTCGTCGGAAATTCTTCTCCGTCATCGGATCGTTTCACAGGTACGATGCAAATGCATTGTTTCGTTGATTATTTATGGTACAAGTGGTCTATGCATTTGTCGGAAATTTATTCCCACAACACCTACAAACTGTCTTTTGATCTTTCATCAAATGGTCGTTTACATGTTAAAAGATGGGTGATAATGAGATATAACTATAGGAGAAACCTATAGTAATCTTTGATCAACATTGCAAAAATCATCTCATTTCGTTGAGCAACATTGCAATAAATATTTCATTTTATAAGTATTTGTATTTTGTTAAAATCTCAGTGTTTGACTTAGGCAAATATAGTTAATAACACAATCCGGGCAAAATCTTTTTTGAAAAAGAATACGTTTTGGTCAACTGTGAATATTATGAAATATCTTATACATTTATGAGTATTTTTGTTACCCTAATTAGTCTTGGCTTCTGGTCAGGAAGAATGAACTTCTCATCAAAAAATGATCTTCAATTCCAAAAAAGTTATTCTAACAATAATAAATATAATACTAATATATACAAAGAAGTAATAAAAAACTATTTTATAAAATTAAAGAATATGATATTCGTAAACATTGAAACTATTAAGTAATTTTTTAATTAAACTAGAAAGAAAACAAGAATTATTTATTCAGTGAGTTGTAAATTAACTGTAAAACTATATTTTTACCAGAAAATAAATTAGAGTAATATATCATATAGAAATAGAAATAAATGTTGGTGTTGACTTGTGTAGATCAAATACAAAACTTAAAGTATAATTTAGATGATAAAAATAAGCCTGTTAAACTATATCTCTTTGATTTTCAATCGTCAATAGACCCTTCTAGCTAGTAATATACGTCAATTGCTTATTTTATACGACTTGAACCCGTATCAATGTGATGAGATAAAACATCATATGTCACTAGGTTAAGAGTACCCGTCTACATATAATATTTATAAATTAATATATCCTTAATATCTATCTACTTAAATTATGAAAATTACTTGTACATTAAATTCTCTTGGGTCATGTAGCCATCATCAAAAAGATTAAATAATAAAATCTTAATGCAGGTATTGGAGATTGGATTATAATACATTCAGTAATAATCGGAATATCATTGGGTGTTTCTTTCCATCCCAAAACAATCAAACCACTTATTGTTGCTTTGAGTTTTCACCAAATGTTTGAAGGCATGGGCCTTGGAAGTTGCATCACTGAGGTACCTATTTTAACTCTTTCTTCGTTAATTTGACATTAATTTCCCTGCAAATATAATTTCTAAAGTTGTAAAAATTTGCAGGCCAAATTCAAGGTTGGGACAGTGGCAACAATGTTGATATCCTTTTCTCTTACAACCCCGATAGGGATCGTGATCGGGATAGGGATCGCCAACACATATGACGAAAATAGCCACACCGCTCTTATTGTACAAGGGATACTCAACGCGGCTTCTGCGGGGATACTTATATACATGGCACTTGTGGATCTCCTTGCTATGGATTTCATGAAATCAAAAGTGCAAAGAAGCTCTAGGCTTCAAACTCTAGCATTTATCTCAATTCTTTTAGGTTTGGGTTGCATGTCTCTTTTGGCCAAATGGGCTTGATTGTCATCTAGAACAATTTTATGTTTTGTAGATCGATGGAGTAGAATATAATAAAGTACGGTCAGTAGCGGTTTGAAATACACAAGATAAATACTTGTAGAAAGGGTTAGTAACATGTTAACCTAGTCGAAAATGTTAGTACCAACGTTATATATTTAGTAATTTTGAATATATTACAAAAATACAAATATTATTTTTTTTAGTAAAATAATAACTTAACAAATATCCTTCCAATATAATAATTACATATATTATTTATATAATATGTGAAGAAGATTGGTTAATTTAGATGAGTAAAGACTGTCATTGACCTATGACACATACGTTGAGGTCATGCTTCGGATTCTAAATTTTATATGTAGATTTTATAGAAAACACCTCACTAAGGTCTAAGAATTTTATTTTTAATTCTTGTATTAAAAAATTACATAAATGGTACTTGTGGTTTGACACCATTGCATATTTGGTTTCTTAACTTTGAAATTGGAAGGTTAGCTCAAACTTTTGTTTAGTCTTTGTAAGTTTGGCCTCCAAATTTTAAACATTGCAAAGTTAGTTCAAATGTTTATTTGCACTTTTAGTCCTTAAAATTAAAGTTAAAAGTTAGTTCAAACATTATGAAATGCATAAAAACCAATTAAATTTAATGTCAGGCACCAAAAATATAATAAATACACAAAAATTTAAATTAACTTTGTAATTTTTAAAGTTCGGGAATAAAATAGACAATTTGATTAAAACACACAGACCATTTATGTAGTTTTCTCTTTTTGTGTTAAGGCCAAACATGGCGAGATTGCCTATTGAGTTAATGTTAAATATTGATGATAATCAACCATTCAAAGAACACAATTTCTAAATGTGTAATGTAAAAGAAGACAAAACAAGGTGTGTTGGTTTTATCAGGTTGTCTTCTTGAAGATTTCTTGAAGATTTGATGAGTTAAGAACTTATTATTTTATCAGAACTTATCTAAACCCTTAGAACATTTGGATGGTCGTGTCAAACCTTATGCAATCAACCCCACGTCTGTATTATTTTTAAAACCTCTAGATTTTTTATTTTATTTGATTTGTTATATCCTTAACAATCATTAAGTCCTCTAACCTTCTCATGCACCATCTATCCGGTGTTCACTCTCCTACGTGACCCTCTTAGACATACCGTGAAAAAACATGGGGGAATTCCATTATCACTTCTAAGCTGATAAAATTACATACTTTTTTTTAAAATACAAGTTTTCATTTCATAACATATATTGTTTTTCAAACAAGATTTGGGAAAATATGTAACTAAAGGTGGGAGTCCTCCCACGTATTCCCGGTTCCCCGGATTGCCACGTTTTTTTTATTTCCTAGTTTTTTTTCGTTTTGTATATTGTAGTCCCAATTTTTCTTTATTCATCTATTTAGCCCAAAAAAGAAGATAAAAGAGGTGTGGAGCCCAGTGAATATTCACTGGGTTGGAAATTTTGTTTCCTCCCCACTCGGGAGCGTAGTGTTACACCTGGGGCCGGATTTTCCTAAGGACCCCCCGGGCATGATACCATGTGCCCTTATGCAAGTTTGGAAAGGGATATGAATTACCCCTAAAAAGCAATAATCAACCAAGAATAAATATATCAGTTAGGTGTCGGATCGCTTCATGGTGTAGGAGTCTGTTTTCTTTGACTTAAACTCGTGATCTCAAGGTCGTAAAGCAACAAACTTATTACCCGCATATAGTATCTTTAAATATTCAAAAATTTTAACCATAGGCTCTACGTCATTTATCTACTCCCAAACAGCAGCCTTCGAGATAAGATCCATAATACTCCATATCACTGAATAGTGGCCCAATAGAACCACAGTCAGGCCGACTTGCTAAAACTTGAATATATATGGTTGGGACTTGGGACCGTTTCATAGACGGGGCAAGATTATTCAGTGTCCAAACTTATAGAAAATAATTTAAAATGAAGAACCTTCAAAAGAATTTATGGAGGAGATCAAAGAAAATATTCTAACTCGCGTAAATCTTGGTAGAAGGGATAATTTCTAGGTTATGTTCGGTTGCGGCGCTAGAACAATATTTGAATTCTAGGTACCGATTTATCACCATTTGTAAAACATGTTTATACCTTGTGATATTGTTTGTACGTACAAGTGTGAACAAATTAACAAGATAACATAGCCTAAGTTTCTCTTACTTAGGGAATCAATCATTATTCTTAAAAACATTTTGCATGAGCACAAGAGTGATCAATAAAAAAGATTGTTAACGCTCATATATGGATATGTTTTCGACCCCAATATGCAAAGCCGACCCAATGCTATTATGAGATGTATTTAGGGTTTGGGGCCCCAAAAACTAGTTTTATACCCGTCCGGTGGCCGGGTTTTTTAACTTAGAAAAACAACCGGCATTTAGTCAAAACAAAATTTAAAACAGAACTTTCAACTTAAAGTAATAATTCTGGACAACCTACGGTTGCCACAGTGATGAGTCCCATATTCTTAATTTTATTTTTTTCATATATCCTAAATTCTAATAGAATTGAAGCCATCAACTTAACATCTTATAATTTACAACAAAAATCTAACTTTACAAAAGAAGGATATGTTGTTACAACATACATACATAAAATTTAGACGGATAATTTTTGCAAGATAGACGTGATATGGTGGTATTCAAATATGAGAGAAAAAGAAATCTTATCGTAATATGAACTACTAATGTTACTTAAACCGCCAAGAATCAGATGCATTGGCCAGATTTAGTTAAGCATACACACATCAACCGGGCCTGCGGCAAATAATTAATACCAAAAAACATGTAAAACATAAGTCCAACGAAAAAGTAAAATCAAATAATTATTACCAAAAAACATGAAACCTGCCAAAGCAATGCTACAACATGTGAGACTTCATAATATACAACATGAAAGAAATATACACAAAAGTAATAGCCCTAAATAACCCCGTTTGCATTTTGTTTTTATAATTGTCATGTTAGAAAACAAGATGGAGACATAATTCAGCTAGTCATTGTATGGTTTCATAGATTTAAAAGTTTTAAAGAAATATAATAGAAGCATAAGTTTATAAATGTCTAAAAAATCCACCTGATTCAGCTAATCATTGAATGGTTTCATAGACTTAAAAGTTTTAAAGAAACGTAATGGAAGCATAAGTTTATAAACGTCTAGAAAATTCACCTAATTCAGCTAGTCATTGCATGGTTTCATAGATTTATATACATCTAAAAATTTAACTTATAAACAAACAAAAACAAACCCCACTAAAACAAAATGAGATAAAAGTTTTCATCGGGAGAGGCTTAAACTTCCAAATATAAAAAATTGTATTTGTTAGAAAAACTTGTTGAAGTTCAATTATATTGTCACTTACCATGATTTACTCCCAACCAAATCTCTTAGAAATAGCATTTAACTGTTGACCAATTTCTTCATACATCATAGAAAGTAATGTTTTTTGATTTAGTTCCTATTCTGGAAAATCAATAAAGTAAGACCAATCAATGACAATGAATATTAATCTAAATCAACGAATGACACAAAAAGGATGCAGAACTTTATTAGATAAGATCACAAAAAGGTTAAATAGCATGCATACATGTGGTATCAAATAATCAAATAGAAGTAGAACATGTAGTTTTTCTTAGACTTGCAGCCAGAAGCAAGTTATCCCACAAGATCTTCTGGGTCTTTAGTAACAAATGCATCCTCTTAGGAGGCCTTACAACAACACCTACTTTATTACCCCTTTGAATTCTTCTCCAATGGCATCTGCATTCATATTTTGGGTAGCTATTGAGGAATTCTATGAAAACAAAACTTCTGAGTTCTTATGTCTAAATGCATTTGTGCTATTTGCTCCACCAAATAGGAAAGCATATGCAGATTTAGATGGTAAAATCTTAGTACGATTGTCGTGTGAGTCTGAGGCACTAACACCATTTTATTATCCCTGTAAAACATGCATACATCATAGTGAAAACTTGATACAAATGCAATAGTGAAGGAATGTCCACGCACAGGACATACACGATTGCATGAAATATGCATAATCCAATCATATGAACACGAGTTTGTATATATTATGGGTACAAAGTACCAATCAAAACATGGGGAATTAAAACAAACTCAAGGGTGTCATCCAACATGTGATCTATATATCAGGGACTATAAATTCAAGAAGATTAGGTGAATCCTGTGAAGAAATTGAAATCTTGAACTATTCATACCATTTTAAAGATCATGTTTTCTTCTGCGCCTTGGCCCTAAACCTGTATGCACCAAGCTGTCCTTTTATATAAGGATCTGCCAACCCTATAAAATGGCTCGTTAGCCCACATGTTCACTAAGCGGTTTAAAAAATTAATACACATTTTGAAGTAAACTTACCATTCAAGTTAGATGGTTTTATATCTGATCCATCCACAATTTTCACCAAGTCCTGTCCAACAGGTTCTTTTGTATCAACAAAAACCAAGTTTGTTAAATAGAACACAACAAAAAAGAATTAAGTTTGAAACCTACCATAATGCATGTTAAAACGACAATTTTAATTATTTTTCTAGTCATGAAAACGTGTTTTAGTGGTTATGGTGAAACAAATTTCTCCATTAAGCTGTTCAAATTACTAACATACACACAATTGGTGGAGTTATAATCCTCACATTTAACAAAGAGTGTTGAAAGCATAAAACTTACTTCTTTTAGTGATAACAAAAGGTGAAAGCACATGCCTTTGATGTATACCTACCCCCAACCTGCAATTGAACTAAAAACATCAAAATTTGTTGGGTGAAAACAAACTTAGAAAACAGAGAGTAAATTATTTTACAATTAGTAAAACCAAAAGCATACCTGAAATTGAAGATATAAATGCAGACCTTTGTTACCCTTTTGGTTTTGAACTTTGAAGAACATGATTGAGATCAAATTTGCCATTTGTTGTACAGAAATCAGTCTTGACTTAATGAATCTGCAAAGCAAGGAGGCGCCAACTCTTGAAATTATAAGAATAGTTGGGAGGCCATCAATATCAGCAGAAGACCAACACTATAGTCAATAATACAAGAAGAACAACACTCTATTCAATAATTTCGAACAAAGAGACCGCCTTACCTTGGACGAAGATTTAAAGTCGTATTTGGATGTCTGAACCTCTTACGCATGAGAGCTGGATGATGGTAAGGATTCATCATTGTCGATTTGGGATGGTAAGTAGCCCTACGGCGTTCATCTCACCCGATTTGCAGAAAGAAAGGGGGGAGTGAACGGAGTATGATGTATGACTTTCCTATTTATACAAAAGTAGAAGGCGGTTATCGGCGTCGTCGGAGTAAAAGAAGGAAGAAGAATCGTGATTGAGATTCTCGTAACCGCTAAAAACTGGTTCGTAACTGCTCTAACCGTCGAGTTTATACGGCTGAGATTTAATCTAAGCTTGATCTAACGGTTGTGATTTAATCAACCAGCGGTTACACTCACCGCTGATAATATAATATATAATAGGAACCTTATTTAAAAGAAACATTTATATATGGCCCGAATCTGATTTGGTAATTGACCCAATGCTCAATCCATTATTCATGTTATTATGCCATGAAGCGGGAACATGAAAGGAGAACCGACTTTATCACTCAAATACTCATCAATCACCTTAATTTCTCTCTCTAAAGTCTAAACCATCCATCTTCCATTATTCCCATTCACCTGCTAAATGCCAATGAACAGTTCACATAATCACAGTCGACACTATGAGTCTATGAAAGGAGCAGCTAACTTGCTTGGCTGCTTGTCATTGGTCTCCAGATGTGTGGTTGTGTCAGTGACCGGCGTGGAGCCGTGGAAGGTGGTGGTGTGGTGGTGTGGTGGAACAGCGCTGATTGCCCTTGCACTGTTGGCTGTTGTGCAGCCACGCAGGTGGTAGCGCGGTGATCGGTGATCGGTGATCAGTGAATCGTGCATGGTGGTGCCAGACTACCGGTGGCGTAACGGCTGGTAAAACCATAAAAGGTTAACAATTAATGCAAGAACATTATTTAGCTTTATTAATTGATATTAGGTACGTAAACAATTACACTTTTAGTTGATTAATGATATTAGGTATTTAGGGTATTTGATAATTATTTAGTTGGTTATTGATATTAGGTTATTTGATTATTATCTAGTTTTATAGATTAGTTTTTGTAAATACTGATTAGTTTAGGTGTGTTAATTTTAATATTGTTTAGTCTTGCTATTAATTCATTAAAGAGTTAATTGCATGAAAGGTCCTTGTGCTTAGGATTGCTTTCACTTTCGGTTTTAAAGTTTGAAAAATTACAAGTCGGTACAAAGGTTTGTTAAAATGTAACACAAAATGTCCCTTACGTGGATGGTTGTTATCTTTTTCTGTTATTTTTTAAAAAATGACTAAACTACCCTTTGTGAAAACTTAAAACTCTAACCACCACCGATATACCACCACCATATCCAACACCACCCGAATGCTACCACCATCCCCAACACCATTAGAACGCCATCACCATCCCCATCATCATAGGTTTGCAACCACCATCTCCAAAACCACCGGAACTCCACCACCATCCCCACCACCATCGGACTGCAACCACAACTCTAACACCACGAGTCGCCACCTCGAATCCAATCAAGGTTAGAGATGCAATGGTGGTGATGGGTGATGCTTTGTTACCATAGGTCTATCAAGTGATGCTTTTGTGGTGTTCTGGTGAGTAAGAAATGGTGGTGGTGGACTATGGTGGTTGGCTAAAGTGATTGTTTGAAGATAAAGATGAAGATGAAGATGAAATGAGGGGAGGGTACTGCCATGGTAAGGGAGTAAAAAAGAGAGAGAGAAAGAGAGAGAGAGAGAGTTGGGCTGAGGTGGTAGGCTTTGGTGGTGAGCAGCGATGGGGGTAGCGGTGGTGGTCTAGTAGGGTGGTGGTGGTGGTTTAGTAGAATAAGCGTAGTTAGAGTTTTAAGATTGAAGATGAAGTTGTGGGTCTCATCTTTCATAAATATTAATTTTTAATGGTCGGGGTATTTGGTCATTTTACTAGGACTTAATGGAAAAAGTTAACGACAATCCACGTCAGGGACCTTTTGTGTTACTATAACGTCCCGGAACGTTTAAGCGAGCAACTTAGTAATAATGGTTGAGTTCGGGTTATGTAAAAAAAAGAAAGAAAAAAAATGATTATGAGCCAAATTACTTTATGGGCTTAGGGTTTGATGGGTTTAAGGGCCTAACCACCCATTAAACACCCATAATCAGCCATATTTTCCATTTCTTGCAAACCAAGCCACTAGCAACTTAGAGAGAGAAAGTAGCGAGAGAAAGTGAAGAAACTTAAAAATTTGGAGCTTCATTGGTTAAGAGATTGAAGTTCTGAGTGTTAGAGCATCAAACCACGAGAAAGAATCAAGAAATACAGGTAAGAATCATCCTTTAAACGCCTCTATAGGTCGGACCCGGATTCTAGAGTTTTGGGTTTTGAAAAGTTGCAAAGAATAACATAAAGGTCATATTTTTACGTATGGAATCATGTAAAAAGCTTAGATATAATTTTATGAATGAAAAACTAAGGATTTAAATGTAAAAAGTTGAGATTTTGGGTTAAAACGAGCTGATTCGTCATTTTTATACGTCCAGCGAAACTGTTAGTTCGTCCAGTGAAACTGAGAGTTCATCCTGCGAAACTAAGGCAATCTCCTTACTGCGAAACTAAGGCAATCTCCTTACTGCGAAACTATAGTTTCGCAGGTAGTTTCGCAAGTGCATAGGTAGATCTGTAGATTTAGCGAATCTAGAAAATTCCAATGAAAGTTGGGCGTGTTTGGCAGCGAAACTGCCATGCGAAACTGGCAGCGAAACTGTCATGCCAAACTGGCAGCAAAACTGCCAGCCAAACTGCCATGCGAAACTAACAGCGAAACTGCCATGTGAAACTGGCAACAAAACTGTCATGCGAAACTGCCATGCGAAACTGTCATGCGAAACTGCTAGTGAAATTGCTAGCGAAACTGCCAGCGAAACTAGCAGCGAAACTGCTGCCAAACTGTGTAGAAAATGACCTATTTGTGTGTTAACTTATATGAAGACCGTGTACCGTGATCCTAGCTTAGAAAACTTAGACGTGAAGTTGCTTACGGACCAGGTGAGTTCTAGATCCCCTTATTTACACGTTTTTCAATATTTTGGGGCGATATGCATACTAAATATACGATTTTTATGGCAAAGATTTCAAAAGGTTTTAATAAGAAAATAGAACCTTTTATGCATACTAAGCTGCTGCCCCTAGAACCCCGCTATCAGGGGCTACAGCCCCCAAACCCCCGCTGTCCCGCGGAGGGTCGGTTATATTGTTGGTATTCTTTTGTGAAGAATGTGAATATATGGACTATAAGTATATGTATAACTAAAGATGAAAGTGAAACTTAAAGAAGTGTTATTGAGCTTATAACAATGTACCATTGCTAAAGTAAAGTCTTACAAGCAAAGGATAAAGGAGAGTTACATTTATTGTGCTCTCATAGATAAAGTAAAGTCTTGTGTTCATTACAAGCATGGATAAAATAAAGTCTTGTGTTCATCACAAGCGGAGGTCTTGCCCTTGGGCGGATCCCGAGACATAGTAACTGGAAATTGATGGATAAAGAAGAGTAATAGAAAATAAACAAGCGAAAGTCTGATTGATAAAGTATTGATAAAGTGACAGTCTGTGTATAGTAAAGGTGTTTGTTCATATGATGACTATTTTAGAATGATAAAGTTAACATACCTCACTAAATAATTTTATGATAAAGTAAACCCGGAATTCACTCAGCGAAGCTGACTTTTGTATGCATATTAGTTTGACAGGTGAGATGTTGGACTTGAGTGAATATGGGCATGGATTCTAGAAGCTACTCGGCATCTGAAGGCTGGCATCCCTGATTAACAAGATTATTAAGAAGACTTTTAAAGACTATTTGATGTTTTAAAGACAATGTTAATGTTTTATTTGAATCATGTCTTAATGGATTGAAACTTAATGTATTTTTCCCCTGCAACGTTTATCTAAGTGAATGTTTTAAATCTATGTTTTTGCTTTGAATGACCAATTGTACGGTTTCCTGTGATTAGGGCCTTACAGTTACGTTTTGACAAACCTTTGAATCGACCTTGTAATTTTTCAAACCTGGGGACCGAAAGTAAAAATATGCCTAAACACAGGAACCTTTCATTTAATTAACTCTTCATTAAATGTCAAACTGATTATGAAAGTACATTTCTGGGGCATTAAGAAAAGGCTAAAAAGGCAAAACGAGTAGCTTTATATGAATCAGTAAAAGAATCACTATTAAAATTCATAACAACAAATGAAAATTTTACAAATCATGATGAAAACCTTGATTAACCTATAAATTTTGATTAACCTACAAATTTAGATAAAACTACAAATTTAAATGAACCTTTAAATATAGATGAAATTATAAATTTTGATAAACCTATAAATTTAAACTTGCGGATTAGACCCGCGCTTTCTCGCGGTTTAGTTTTGAACGTATTTTGGTTTTGATAATTTTAATGACATAGTCATGTCACAATAATAGTTGATATTTACACATGCTTTAATGATTTGTTATTATATCGTTATTATACTATTACTAAATATATGGTATTTGATAGGGTATAAATATCAATTAAAACAAATATTTTAAAAGTAAAACTCTTATCAATTAAAACAAATATATTAAAAGTAAAAACTGTTATCAAAGAAAGGGCAATATAAAAGAAAACTAAAGAGAGAAGCAAGAATACACTATGACTTTTTATATTATGTCTTAAATATTGTAGTATTAATATGAAACAATAAACTTAGATGAAACTACAGATTTAAATGATCCTGCAAACTTAGATGAACCTACGAATCTAAATCAAACAATAAATTTAGATAAAACTACAAATTTAGATTACCTTAAAAACTTAAATGATCCTAAAAATTCAAAAAAAAACAAATTTAGATGGAACTACAAGTTTAAATAAAACCTCCTCGCTTTCTTGATCCAAGTCAATTGAATAATATTAGTAATAAATTCAGAGATCCATTTGTAGAAAAGGTTCAGTAACAATTTGTAATTATGATTTTTCAAAAGATAAATATTCAAATAAACTTTTAGTTCTTCCTTTACATGCGAACTTTATCGAATGGCAAAAAATACTAAAGAAAGTGGTTGATTTATCCTATAGAGTTACAAAACAAGATCAAATAAATAAAGAAAAACACATTGGAGAATTGTGCTAGTTAGAATAATTGCTATCGTAAAGAATTTTGTAAAAATGAACGACCATTCTGTGAAACAAATAAAAACTTTTTCAAGAAAACAATAGTATTTTTAAGTACTATTAAGATGATCATAGAATTTAATTCAATCATGCACAAATATATTCGACGCATAAAAAGTAAAGAAATTCATTATCATTATCTTGTACACAATATGAAAATAAACTAATTAGCTAATTAGCAAACAAAATAACTACTAAAATTACTAAAAGAGTCAAGGAAGCTAAATATCTTTAAATTATAATTGATTTCAAACATGACACAAGTCACAAAGAATAAATGTCCATAATCTTATGATGTTTAGACTCTTCTTCAACAACAATAGTTCTTAAAAAATACTTTAGATAATTTTTAATAGTAGCTGATACAATGTAAATGTATATTTGATGCTATTATTGAAGAAATTAATATAATGAGATTTGATATAGATAATATTAGGGGACAAGGTTATGATAATAAAACAAATATGAAAGAAAAACATCAATTACTACAATAACAATTATTAGATATTAACCCTAGAGTATTTTACACATCATATGATGCTCATAATTTAAATTTAGTAATTTGTGATATGGCTAAATCTTGTAAAAAAGTTAGGGATTATTTTGGAATAGTACAACATTATTGTTGTTTGTTTTCATCATTCACTAAAGGATAAAAGGTTTTAAAGATAATGTTTTATATTTAAGTGTTAAATTGTTATCATAAACACGTTGGAAAACTCGCATAGAAAGTATTAAAAAATTAGATTTCAAGCTTCACAACAAAAACATTATTGGAATTATATGATAAATATGACGTTGACAATCTTAAATTTAAAAACAAGGCTAAATACTTACCTATAACCGAATTAGGAAATTTTAAATTTTATTAGTCATGATTATTTGGTATGATAATTTATATGTTTTTAGTATAATTAGTAAGAACTTACAAGTAAAACACATGAGTATGGATGATACTATAACTCAATTAAATGAATTTAGTTGTTTTATAAAAAAAGTGTAGAGATTAGAGATTTGAAAAAGCTATGATTGCAGTTATACATAGTAGACGAAACTAGTTATTCATTTTTTTTTGAGCAATTTAATACGTTTGAAAGTAATTTTGGTTTTTTTGTTTACAATTAAAAAAGTTAAAATCCGTGAATAAAGAAAGTTTAAAAAAAAGTGTATTAACCTTGAAAATATTTTAAAACATGATGATGTCGTAGATATTAATGGTTAAGATTTGTTTCAAGAACTAAATATGTTAAAGGAAATTTCTTTAGAATCAAACACGCTATTAATATACTAACTTATATTGAAATTTCAGTTATTTTCTAAATGCATATATTGTGTATAGAATTTTGTTAACTATTCGTGTAACTGTTGTTTTCATAGAACGAAGATTTTCCAAATTAAAGCTTATAAATAATTATTTAAGATTAGATTTGGCAAAACATGTTGACACGACACAATAATTCAAGAACACAATAAGACACGATGATTAGAAATCCTTGACACGAACACGATACGATAGCTTATCATATCATTTTTTCTAGACACGAACTTGTTTAGTAACAAGTAACACAATTAGACCTGTTAATAAACACGATAAAAATCATATTTTTTGTGAAACAACTAACTAAGAACAATAAGATTCCCTGAGTTTATAGATTTCAAAACTTAAGCTAACGTAAAGAGAAATAGAATGGAATCAAAGGATTACATGTGCGGTAGTGCCACCTATTTAAAATAACCGGCGACAAAAGGAGGACCGACAAAGGGCGCGATAGATGAACGCGATGGTTGTCGGTAAGTAGAATGTGATGGTAGGGAAGCAAAAAGAACGTGATGGTTGCCAACAAGGAGAATAGGGCTGTCGCCAGCTTCGACTATATGACGGTCAAGAGCAGTGGCAGTTGTAGTTCAATGGTTGATGACTTGTTGTGGAACTTTGAAAGTTTAAAAGATGAAAATGAGATCTTTGTTTGAGTGGCTAGGGTTTAGTAATATGTATATGAATATATTATATTTTCTAAAACAATAAAAAAATATAACATGTTAACAGGTATTTAAGCTATTTAGACATGAATTTTATTATGTCTAAACGTGTTGACCTATTAATGACACGAAACCTGTTAAACCCAAACATAAAACCTGTTAATTCCATTTCATATAATGTTAACAGGTTTGTGTCAAAAATTGCCAGCGCTATCTAATATCTATAATTTCACAGAAAAAATTAAATGGTTAGCTACTTTGGTCATTGAGAAAGAATTTCTAGAAGAATTTGATTATCACTATCTTATTAACGAATTTGTATCATATCAAGCTAGAGAAATAAATTAATCTAAACATCTACATATACACAAAATATAATTAAAAAATAATTTTAACTCCACCAACTATAAACGTTTTAGTTTATTATCGTCGGTCCCAAGCTCAGATATACGAAGAGGGTCTTAATATAAAAAAATTCTAAAAGGGCCCTATTTCTTAGTTCAGTTGAGGCCAAAAAAACGTTAAGCCGACCTACCAACATGATAAAAAATAATAAGGCCCAATAGTCCATGATAACCTCCTAAGTCGTATCCAAAACAAGGACAAGCTTAGAAGGCCCGAAGGCAAGCAGATGTCTGCTAATGGACTAGACTGCTAACGGCGAGAAGTTTTGTTACTCTGTGAACCTAATTCCCAAATTGATGCTTGGTTCTTTCATAAAGACTAGGTTAACATATTGCTGATCATTTACACACAAAACTTATTGGTTCTTCAAATGTAATGACAATTAAATGTCAGGTTCTTCGCCGAGGGATTATTGATTGGGTGTTATGTAAATAAATAAATTTCTGTAAAAGTAAATATAAGGAAAAAGTTATAACTATTATCTAATATGGTGTTGAAACTTTTAATATTATTTTATGTAACTATAAATCCTATCACTTTTTCATAAGGCCGCGAGAACTAGCTTACCTTCCTTACAAGCAGAGGTGGGCAAAAAAACCGGTTCGGGAACCGGTTTGGGCAAAAAAACCGAAACCGGTTTCTGGCCCAAACCGCTTTGGCCTAAACCGGTCCCAACCCGGTCTGAATCGTCGGTTCCTCAATAGGTTTGAGGTTTCATGTGTTGAAACCGGTTTCAAACCGGTCCGGTTTTCAAACCGGTTCCCAAACCGGTCCCCAAACCGGGTCCCAAACCGGTTCCCAAACCGGTTCATCAAACCGGTTCCCAAACCGGTTTTTAAAAAGTAGTCGTTATAAAACGGCTATATAGCCGTTTATGACCGTTTTTATGTTTTTTTACCATTATACCCCCATTAAGCTAGTATAAATATGTATTGGATGTTTTGGTTGAACCACAAAAAGTTAAAACACTCTCTACTCTCAAAAAACGCTCTCTATTCTCAAATACGCTCAATACTTTCGTTCAATTCAAAAAATACTCTCAATACTCTCATTCATTTCAAAATGGCTTCATCAAGTGCTCAATCATCCGTTGGTTGTGATGCGTTTTCAAGCAACGTGGTGGTAGCAATCCTTTCTACGAATAGGAACCCTGAAATATGGTGCAATTACGATTTATGTCAAATGGCTAGCGTTCCAAACAAAGCTCGTTGCAAGTATTGTTATAAGTTTGTCAAATGACTCACTCCCGAAGCAGTTGAAATGTGTATTTGCTTGAAGGATTATTTGGATGCAGCTGAAAGAATACAAGACAAATGCTCACTTGAAGGAAAATTAGAATATGAAGCCGAAATATATGAAGACGAAGTAGACGATGGATTGACACCCGGAATGACCGATGATGAAGCGGCATATGACAAGTTCCTTTATAATACATCGGGTTCTGATGGCGAAGAATAAAGTTTACGTCATTTGAATTGTTTATATATTTTGAATAGTATCTTTATTTTACATTTTATGTAATCTTTGATAAAAATAAATAATCATATTTAATTTTTCATGTATCATAAATCATAATTATATTTTTATTTAATGTTTTATGTTTTATATTTTAATATTTATATATAATTTATATAAATGAGTAATCTTTGATAAAAATAAATAATCATATTTAATTTTTCATGTATCGTAAATCATAATTATATTTTTATTTAATGTTATATGTTTTATGTTTTAATATTCATAAATAATTTATATAAATGCGTAATCTTTGATAAAAATAAATAATGTTTTAGATCAATTGAACAAGTTTTGAACAATTTGATAAGTGTAAAAAACTTCTGAAATTTGGCCGTGTTCATGCGCATGAGCACTGTTTGGGCGCATGAGAACTGTGAACGCATAAGAACTATTTGGGCGCATGAGAACTGTTTGGGCGCATGAGCACTGTGGGCGCATGAGAACTGTTTGGGCGCATAAGCACTGTGGGCGCATTAGCACTGTTTGGGCGCACGAGTACTGTTCGGACGCATCTGTTTGGGCGTTTCTTCTTTGGACTGTAGGGCGTTTGGAAAATTTAAATTTAATAAAAAAATGAAAACCTGAACCGTTTTGGGCCCGAACCGGTTTTCAAACTGGCCCGGACCAGTTCGATAGGTTTGAATATCCTAGCCCTGAAACTGGTTTAGAAACCAAACCGGTTTGAGGTTCAAACCGGTTGAAAATAAACCAGTTGAAACCGGACCGGTTTGAAACCGAACCGGTTTAGCCCCAAAAACCGGTTCGTACACCTCTACTTATAAGGAAGGGGAAGCCACCCACCTTAAAAAAATTTCTAGTATTATATACGTGAAAATATCAATCGCCCCTATAATATTTTGCAACCAACCCTATAAAACTTTTGAAACTGAACAAAGAGTAAGATTGTCTCACAAACATGGTTAGGGGCGGAACTACAATAGAGTCCGGGGTGTCCGGTGATCTTCCTACAGTTCGACGAACCATATTTTCTAACTAACCAAGGTTTGTAACCGATTAGATTACTCTCACCATCAAATAACCAAGTAGTAAAAGGAACAAAAGATAAATTATAACAAGATAAATGTAGGGATTGAACCTAAAGGCTCGGAAAATCAAATCGAAGATTTTGAAGATCAAGTCGATCAAGAACTCTGATCCGCGTGAGAAAATAGTTCTCGCACGAGACCTTTTGGTTTTAGTGTATATATATTGCTTAGTTTATTTTGTATGTAATCCTGAAATTCTCAACTTATGTAATTCAATTTTAGAGAGCAATATACAATGTTTATATAGACTATGTTTGTTCTTGATTCTTCTTGTTCTAATTGTGATTCCGTGTGTGACTTTATTCACGTCTCATACACGAGACCGATCTACAAAGAAAACACGATCTTACAATTGGTATTAGAGCCATGAGTGCTCTAGATCAATTCGATTAGAACTAGAAGCGTTTGAAGAGTGTTAGAGCTGCTAATTTGGTTTCTTCATAAAGATTGATTTGATTTTATTGTTATTGAGCTGAATTTAGATATGTTTGAGGTCAGAGAAAAGACAAACAAGCTTATTTGAAGAATTGAAGATGATTTCATGGCTAAAACAGACTTAATTGACTCAATTAGTGACAATTAAGATGAAACTTGAATTTAATTCATTAATTTGAAGCTCAATTATCAAATTTCTAACAAATTGGTGATTAGTTTAAAGTGGAAAAGATCAAAATTGCACTGAATTGAACCTACGAAAACTTACTTTTCGTACGCAAAAAGCTCACTATTTGTGCGGAAAGTTGATAAATTCGCAAAAGTTTATTATAGGAAGATTCCTTTCGGGCAAGAACTAGGCATTTCGAAAAATTCTGTTACAAAACTAATTGCGCGAGAAGTTCAAGCGAAAAGGTCACGCGAAAAGTTTAAGTGATTGTTTCGCACGAGAAGTTCATATTTTCAAAAAATTTGAAAAGTTTGAATTCTGATTTTCAAAATGGCAAATCTAAAGAATCTTACTGCTACTTTGAGTCTTGATAAAGAGATTGGAACAAGCATTAAGCCTCCAAGACTTTTGAGTGAAGATGATTATCTTGATCGGTATTGTTTTGAGAATCATGTCATTTGCACCAAACCAGGATGTTATAGTCGATCAAATACGGACCGTATATTCTTGTGTATTCAAATGACAAGGGAGAATTGGTTCCTAAACCAGAACTCTTATGGGATGAAGAAGATATGAAGAAGCTTGAACTTGATGATAAAGCTTATGTTGCAATTACTATGGCTTTGACAACTAAAATCGCTCAGAAATTCAAGGAATTTAGAGGAGCCAAAATGTTATGGGATGCCATAGAAACTCAGATAATAGAAAACAAGGATATGAGAGAAAGTAGAAAGGATATGCTAAATCAAGAACTCAACATGTTTAATCATGTTCTTGGAGAGACGTTGGAGACATAAATGTCAAGATTTGTGAAGTTGATCACCAAGATGAAGAGTGCTGATATCACTTTGGAAAACATAGCTGTTAACAAAAAGCTATTGAATATTGCCTTACAGTTGGAACAACAACTGTACTTCAATCAAGAGAGCCAAAGATGTATTCACCTTATCTCTTAGTGATATGATTTCTACCATCAAATCTTATGAAATGGATGATAACCAAAGGGCTGCTAACCATTTGAACTCAATGGAAGCTCAAGCAACTGCTTTGTATACAAAGATGGCAAGCAATGCAAATTATTATGTGAGCTACTCTTAAATGTGTCATCAACAACAGTCTGGAAGCCCTATTGTTCATACTATCCAAGAAACATAAGTACTTCATTTCCAAGTTCCTTGTCCAAATCAATTCACTCCCATGCAATCTCAACACATACCCTCTCAACCTGAATCCCACTCATACTCATCTATTTAGACTCCAACTCAAATTCAACAAGCTTTTGTTGCCAACTCCAATCCATCAAAACAAACTATTCAAATTGCTGAAGAACATCTTGCATTATTCACTACTTTCATGTCCAACTATGAAGCTTTCATGGTAGGAAGATTAAGTGCACCAAACATATTAGTTGATGATTTATAGCAAGTTAACCTAGATGATGTTAAACAAAATGATATAAAATATCAAATGGCTATGGTGGTTTATAGGGCAAAGAACTTTGCAAGAAGATCAGGTTTTAAAATGTTTGGAGTGAACAATTCAAGCGTGACAAGACTAGTTTGAGATACTATAACTGTAACAAACCTGGGCATTTTTCCAGAGAATGCACAGAACCAAAGATCAATCAGAATGAAGGGGGTAAGAGAATGGTGACAATTGAAGTTGAAACAAAGAATGATAAACCAAGTACTTCCAGTAACAAAGCTCTTGTTTCTTAGACCAGCAGAGAATATGAGTGGTCTGATCAGATGGAAATACTACATCTCAAATTATCTACAACATTATTGGCAGAGATCAAAACCATTAATGAATAAGAGACCATAGAAAATCTATTTGCAGAGTTTGTGTTAAGTGATCAACTTGAAGGAGTTTTTGTTGTAGCTAAAATAAACTAGGATGATGAGACTGATACTATTGAGACTGCTATTGAGATTACTCCAGCACCAGTTGAGAAGATTGAGGTTGTCACTGAGGAAAAAGCTATTAAGAAGACTCCAGCTATACAACAAAAGGAGAGTTTGAATTCTATTTCTATTGAGAAGATTCCAGCACCTGCTTATACTCAAAATGATAAACCTGTCAAGATTGCTCCAGCAATCAGCACGAGAAGAGATTGGAGAAAGAAAAGAAGATCCGAAAGCCTTCATGGTAAAATGAGTGCAAGAAGATGCTACAAAGTCAAAGATTACACCTGAGGTATATAATGAACTTTGTACTACTTGTGTTGAAAAAGTTTAAAGATACAGAGTACATAATGAGCACTTGATCTTAGAAGTTGATAAACTTCAACATCAAGCTTGAAAATATAAATCTAGTGAAAAGATTTTCAAAGAAAAACTAGCATGATTAAACAAATCAATTTATCAATTACAACTAAATCTTCATGATAAAGAATGTACAAATAATGACAACGAAATAATGATCTAGCTTTGGAAATAAATAAACTAAATAGTGAACTCTTATCTGCCAAACTCATAGTTGAGAAATTTGAACTTTCTTTAAATATGGTTGAAGGTATAATTAAATCTCAAATGACCCAAAAGATAAATGGTGGTAAGAGTGGTATTGGATTCTCCAAAATAGCACCACATATTAATCATGATTATACATGCTTACCTTCATCAGTTGCCACAATAGATGAAAATATGAGTTATGGTTTGGGATTTCAACCAAAATATGACTTAAAACCTTCGGTCAATATTTCTTTGACCGTTAATCTATTCACAAAAACTAAAATTAAACAAAATAATTTTACCCGTTGTGCTGATTGTGTGAAGAGAGATGGTTTTGTGGAAGATTGACATAGTGATGATGAATTAGATTTTCAAGATAATAAGAATAAAATTGTACTAAAAATACATCTTCTATTCATCACTACCGGTTAATGAAAATTTTGATGTTTCTGTGTACACAACTAATTGTTCAATAGAGTCTATAAAACAAAAGAAACTAAAAATAAAAATCATTCATAAAGAAAATTAAAGAAAACAATGCTCGATTCTTTAAAAATAAACTTCCTAATGATGCTAACCCTATGAAACATGATGTATGTAGATCATTGTCATGGAAACTAGTCCAATTTCAGTAACTATATCTCAAAAAGTTAAAGCTAAAGCTCATGCCTTATCGGCTTTAAGATAAAATCAACCGATAAAGAAACTTACCTTAATTTTTCAGGTCCAGGTAGAAAATATTATGATGGACGAGAGAAACGAGAGACTGTTAGAGTATCACATGGCCAAAGAAATACTACAGCCGGATTCTATGATAATTTTGGTGGTTGTCATAAACAATTTGAGGGAAATACATGAGTGCATAATGTTTTTTATAAACCATGTTTCTATGTTTGTGGAAAGACAACTCATGTGGAAAGAAATTGTATTCATCAACATAAATCAATAAGCAGATAACAATTTGACAATTCTATTTCACGTAATAAAAACAATTTTTCGTCATTGCCAAGTTTAATAAAAATTCAAATCATTTGTGTAACACCTGGATAATTCAGTAAAAAAAAAGAGAGAGAGAAAAGTAAAGAAAAGAGAAAGAAGAATATCACTTAAAAACAAGGGGTTAAAAGTATGCAAGGGACAAACTTCCCTATAATGGGATTCAAAAAGGAGTGCAGCAGCCCATACTTCCCTTTTCTCACTCACACTTCGGTTGAAAAAAAGAAAGAAGAAGTTTCAACTGGTTCTAGAGAGAGAAAGAAGAAGATCTTCAAGAATGTGAGCTTTCCAAGTGTTTTCTTCTTGCTTTTCAGTGGGTTTGAACTTCTGGACCAATCTTTATATGTTTTCTTTGTGTTTGGCAGCTGTTAGAGGTGAGTTCTAGATCCCTTTTTTACATGTTTCTGCTTGTTTGGGGCTGGTATGCATATTAAACTGTTGTTTTCTGCACAAACTATGTTTTTCCATGTATGGTACGACTGAAATATGATGAATGTGTGTTTGTGTGACTGTTGTGATGTTGGTTGATGTTTAGTATGTTTTAAGTGTGTAGCATGTTAGATCTATGCTAAGTATAAGTTAGAATGATGTTTGGGGACTGGAAAATACGTATGATGCATTACAGGTGATAATTATAGTGACCGCTATGGACACTTAGGATTTGCATGGTGTCCGTTGTGGACTTAGTACGTCCGTTGTGGACACTTAGAAATATTATGCATGTGTCCGCTGTGGACTTGGTATGTCCGCTGTGGATACTTAGAAAAATCATGCATGTGTTCACTGTGGACTTTACACGTCCCCTGTGGACACTTAGAAAAATTATGCATGTTGTCCGCTGTGGACTTTACACGTCCACTGTGGACACTTAGACAAATTTTACATTCTATCCGCTGTGGACTTTACACGTCCGCTGTGAACACTTAGGAATTTTTATGATTGTCCGCTGTGGATTTGTTCATCCGCTGTGGACTTTGTTCATCCGATGTGAACACTTGGTGAATTTTATGAACTGTCCGTTGTGGAATTTGTTCATCCGCTGTGGATACTTAGAATATTTTGGTCATGCGCTGTGGCATTTGGTTGTCCGCTGTGGACTTTGGCTGTCCGCTGTGAACACTTAGAAATTTTAAGCCATCCGCTGTATGTTTTTTCATTCGCTGTAGACACTTAGAATTTTTCTAAAATTTTGGAAAATAGAATTTAGTGTTAAGTCTTGACATTTTACGGTGGTTTATGCTTGTTTATGTTATCTATGCTTGAGGGCTATTGTTGATATTTCATATTATGTATTATGATGTGAGTTTATATGGTGTGATATGTGTTTATGTACGTAAAGTATTATTGTAATGAAAGTGAAAGATAAAGATAATGAAAAGTGGAACGTAATGAATGAATGAAAGTCTTGCAAGCATATTAAAAGGGATTCAAAACTCAATATGGGTTGTCAACTCGACAGTATGCTGTGTGCACCTAAAAAGGTCAGTCTTTGTGACTGATGGAAACGTACGAAACAGGATCCTTGCCACTTGCCCCCAAGACTGTAGTCGCTTCATGCACCAATGATAGGGCATAGCCTATGGCAGGATCTAGATAGAAGTGAAAGATAATAAAGTACGAAACGAACGATTATGAACGATGATGAAAGATAATAAATGATTATTATCAAGATGTACGTATGATGTGTGATCACAAATGAAAGTAAAGGAAAGTTTTTTTTTTAAAAATAAAGTATTTTATTATATAAACTAGAACTCACTCAGCGTCACTGATTTTTTATATGCATATCAGTTGGCAGGTAATTGATGATGCTAAGGAGGTGCAGGCATGGATGCATAAGCTACTGGGGATGATTCGAGTCTGGCATCCATATTTTGAAATGTCAATGTATGAATACAATTTTTGGATTGTAAATGAAATGATATGGTAATTTGACATGTTTTTATTTATTAATGAAAAGTTAAATTTCCCCTGCAAAACTAAGTGCTTTATATTATTTATACGATGATAGACCAACTGTAAGCTTCTCGGGAACGGGGCCTTACAAGTTGGTATCAGAGCGAAAGTTTAAGAGAATTGGGTAAAATATTTTCAAAAACCTATACTTAGACTAAGAATGGGACAAGAAAAGGAAAGGAATGTCAGTCCTAGTAGCTACATGCTTGTAGGTAAATGTTTCATGTAAACATTTTATGTAAATCAATGGAAAAAGGAATTATGTGCGCATGTTATGTCATTTATGTGCCCTTAGTAGATTTGGATACTGATGTAGTCAGGATTGGAAATGCTTGGGGAATGAAGAGTAAAGTAAGTGGCTAATCACAATTGGCCACTGTAATTAGGGACTACTATACTTGACGTAATCTGAGTTATTACCTTGAATGACCATGTTGGTGTTTGAATATTATAATGTTTGGAGATGGCTGGTGGTAGATCTTCAAAGGCTTCTAGAGGTGGAGGTCGTGGTGGACGTGGTGATGGGCCGCGTGTCACAAGGAACAGGGCTAGAACCGCTGAAAAGGCTCCTAAAGAGCCCGAGCTTCATCACCATGAAGGCGGACGAGAGTGCTAACCTGAGGGCCTCAGTGAAAGAGGCAGTTATGGAGGAAATTCATCAAGTCATGCAGACGATTCTGCTATCTGTAGTGACTGAGGTTATTAGAGCTGTGAGAAAGCATGAAAAGAAAGAGATAGAGGAGAGGAGGAAACCCGTTGGTAGAGAGGGCGAGGAGAGAGGTTCAGGTGAAAAGGAGCAGCCAGAGACTGAAATGGTTGTCTCCAGTGATGATGAGGAAGAGGAAGCAATGCAGGAAACTACAATGGGGTGTAGTTATGGGGCATTTCAGAGATGCACACCCCCGACTTTCGATGGAAATAGGAACGCTACTACTATTCACCAATGGGTGAGAAAAATGGAGGTTGTGTTGGATATCAGTGAACGCAAGGAGGATCAAAAGGTGAAATTTGTTACCCACTCATTTGTGGACTCGACCTTATGCTGGTGGGATAAAATTGTCCAGGCTGAGGGTAGCAGGCCGATTGGGAAAATGAGGTGGAGTGAACTTAAGAAGTTAGTAATCGGCGAGTTTTGTCCTCACAGGGAACAAGATTGAAAGAGAGTTCTTATAGTAGGAGGCGGGAACCATGACACACCAATAGTACACAACAAAATTCAATGAGATGGTAAGGCTGGTGCCAGATCAGGTGACGCTTGTGTCACGAAAGATCAAGAGATACATCCAGGGTCTGCCGGCGGATATCCGTAGGTACCTGATTATCGGCCGGCCAGGTACATTTAGGTCGGTGGTTGATCTGGCAAGGTGACTGTACGACGAGAGGGAGGAATTGATTGTGGTGGGGGTGAGTAAGAAAGGTGGTGGTGACAGAAACTGGAACGGGAAATGATTTGGCAGTGGTGGTTTTACTCACAAGAACAAAAAGGCAAGGGTTGATGATTGGAAGGTGGGGACAGCAGGTACAGGGACGAGGAGGTGTAATAAGTGTGGGAAGGAGCATGCAGGGGAATGTAAGTAGGGGTCGAATATCTGTTTCAAATACGGGAAGGAAGGGCATATGGCTAATGATTGTGTGGGAATAAGGTGTTATAACTATGGAGAAACAGGTCATATGAGTCGGGAGTGCACGGGGCCGAGAGCCGAGAGCTCGAACCCGGGAAAAGAGGCTGAGAAAGGGAAGGAAGTGCAGAAGGCTAGAGCGAGAGCTTTTACCATGACCCGCGAGGAAGCCAGAGTGGATCCCGATGTTGTATCAGGTACATTTCTGGTTAATGACGCTAGTGCCTCTGTATTATTGATTCTGGTGTTACTAGGAGTTTTATTTCTGCTGCCTTTGTGATAAGTTGCCTGTTAAGAGCAGAAAGACTGATGAGCCCTTCAATGTAGAAACTGCCATTGGTAAATCTACCAGGATTTTTGATATGGTAGAAGACTGTGACATAGAGTTGGAAGGCCATAGGTTCTCGGCTAGGTTGTTTATGATGCCCTTTGGCGGATTTGATGTAGTCCTAGGGATGGATTGGTTAGCAGCCTATGAGGCAAACATCATGCGCCGTAAGAAGATGATTCGGTTGACTGGGCCCGATGAGAGTTTGGTGATGATCTATGGTGATAGAGTTAGTACGATCCCGAAAGTAATCTCAATGGTTGTGACACAGAAGTGTATGAGTCATGGATGTGGTGCCTATTTGGCTTATGTGAGGATATGGATGCGACTGTACCACGAATGTCGGATGTACCGGTTGTGTGTGATTTCCCAGACATATTCCTGGAAGATTTATCAGGTATGCCACCTGACCACGAGATTGAGTTTCAAATTGATCTGATACCTGGTGCCCAACCTGTTACAAAGGCACCGTATCGTCTCGCTCCCTCCAAGATGAAAGAACTGATGACTTAGGTGCAAGAGTTATTAGATAAGGAGTTCATTCGACCGAGTATCTCAACGTGGGGTGCTCCGGTCTTGTTTGTGAAGAAGAAGGAAGGTAGCATGAGGATATGCATCGACTACCGTGAACTGAATAAGTTGACAGTGAAGAATCGGTATCCATTACCGAGGATTGATAACTTGTTTGATCAGCTCCAAGGTGCCAGTTGGTTCTCGAGGATAGACCTCCAATCTGGTTACCACCAACTGAAGGTGAAGGAGCAGGATATTCCGACAGCTTTTCGTACGCGCTATGGACACTATGAGTTTCTTGTGATGTCTTTTGGTTTAACCAATGCGGCAGCTGCTTTTATGGATCTGATGAATCGGGTGTGTCGGCCTATGCTAGATAAATCAGTGATTGTGTTTATCAATGATATCCTGATTTATTAGAAAAGCGAAGAAGAGCATGCCGATCACCTTTGGGAAGTTCTGGATACACTCAGAAGGGAGAAGCTGTATGCTAAGTTCTCCAAGTGTGCATTCTGGTTACGCGAAGTTCAGTTTCTAGGTTATGTGGTTAATCATGAAGGGATCATGGTGGACCCGCACGAAAGTCGAGGCAGTGATGCAATGGAAGTCTCCAAAGACGCCATCTGAGATTCATAGTTTCTTGTGTTTGGCGGGCTACTACAGAAGATTCATCCAAGACTTCTCCAAGATAGCTTCATCATTGACCGAGTTGACTCTTTACCGAGTTGACCCGTAAAGATGTGAAGTTCGTATGGGGTTAAGAGCAGGAGAATGCTTTCGAAGAGTTAAAGACAAGATTGACTCAAGCTCCTATCTTGATGTTACCCGAAGGGAACGAAGACTTGGTGGTCTATTCGGATGCTTCTTATTCGGGATTGGGTTGTGTGCTGATGCAACAGGGAAAAGTTATAGCCTATGCGTCCTGACAGTTGAAGATCCATAAGGCTAACCACCCTACTCATGACTCGAAGTTAGCGGTTGTGGTCTTTGCATTGAAGATTTGGAGGCACTACTTGTACGGGACGAAGTGCACCATCTTCATTGATCATAAAAGTTTGAAGTACTTCTTCGAGCAGAAGGATCTCAATATGAGGCAAAGGAGATGGTTATAGTTGATCAAAGAATATGACTGTGAGATTCACTACCATCCGGGCAAGGCCAGTGTGGTGGTGGATGCCCTTAGCCGAAAAGAGTGACCCGAGCCAATTTGGGTGAAAGCTTATCAGTTGGTTATGACCTCCGATGTGATGAAGCAGGTTAAGGAATTTCAGGATGAAGCACTGAAAGAGGATCAGATTAACTACAAAAGGATGAAAGGTCTAGTCGTCGAGTTAGAGGAGAACACTCTTGGTGTCCGGACCCAAAAGGAGCGGATGTGGATTCCTCGTTATCGGGATCTACGTGGGAAGATCATAGATGAGGCTCACAAGACTCGATACTCAATTCATCCTGGTGCTACAAAGATGTATCATGATATGAATAAAGATTACTGGTGGCCGGGGAAGCGCGATGTGGTGGAGTATGTAAGTAAGTGCCTTACTTGTTTACAAGTGAAGGCAGAGCATCAAAAGCCATACGGGAAGATCCAACCCTTGGATATACCCGAGTGAAAATAGGAGCACATCACCATGGACTTCATTACGAAGTTACCGTGTACGACAAGAGGATACGATGCCATATGGGTGATATTTGATCGTCTGACGAAGAGTCCTCACTTTTTACCAATCCACGAGACGTATTCATCTGAGAGGTTAGTGGATCTATTCATCAAAGAGATTGTGACCCGTCATGGTGTACTGGTGTCTATCGTTTCTGATTGTGACACTCGGTTTACATCTAAGTTTTGGAAAAGATTTCATGATGCAATGGGGACGAGGTTACATATTAGTACGGCTTATCATCCTCAAACAGATGGTCAGTCGGAGAGCACGATTCAGACACTGGAGGATATGTACGAGCATGTGTCATTGATTTCGGAGGAAGTTGGGACAAACACTTACCATTAGCCGAATTCTCATATAACAACAGTTATCATGCCAGCATTTGTATGCCTTCATATGAGATGCTATATGGTAGGAAGTGTAGAACGCCTATATGTTGGGGTGACATCAGGCAGAAAGAGTTAGGAGCATTAAGGTTATTGAGGCTATGACCGAAAAGTTAGAAAGGATCAAGGCCTTTATAAAGGCGGCAAAGGATAGACAGAAGTAGTATGCCGACAAGAGACGTAGACCGATTGAATTCAAGGTGGGAGATAGAGTTATGTTGAAGGCCTCGCCTTGGAAAGGGATCATCCGGTTTATGAAGCGGGAAAAGTTAAGTCCGAGGTACATAGGGCCTTTCCAAATCATTGCTCGAGTAGGAGAAGTGGCCTATCGATTGGAGCTACCGATGAGTTAAGTGGAATTCATCCAACGTTCCATGTATCTCATTTGAGAAAGTGCTTAGCCGAGGAGGATATGATGGTGCCAGTCAAAGGCATCGAGGTGGATGAACGGCTCAATTATGTGGAGCAGCCAATGGCCATCATTGACAGAAAAGAAAAGAGGCTAAAGAATAAAGTGGTTCCACTTGTGCGAGTACAGTGGAGACATAGGAAGGGGTCCGAGTCTACGTGGGAGACTAAGGAGGAGATGAGACAGCATTACCCACAGCTGTTCGAGGAGTGACAGGTTTCGGGGACAATACCTATATAAGGGGGGTGGACATATAACACCAGGATAATTCAGCAAAAGAGAGAGAGAGAGAGAGAGAGAGAGAGAGAGAGAGAGAAAGAGAAAAGTAAAGAAAAAGGAGAAGAAGAGTATCACTTAAAACAAGGGTTAAAAGTATGCAATAGGCAAACTTCCCCATAATGGGATTCAAAAAGGAAAACAGCAGCCCATACTTCCCTTTTCTCACTCACACTTCGGTTGGAAAAAAAGAAAGAAGAAGTTTCAACCGGTTCTAGAGTGAGAAAGAAAGAAGATCTTCAAGAAGGTGAGGTTTCCAAGTGTTTTCTTCTTGCTTTTCAGTGGGTTTGAACTTCTGGACCAATCTTTATGTGTTTTCTTTGTGTTTGGCAGCTTGTTTTTGTGTGTTTAAGCGCGAGAATTCCAGGTAGCTCTCGGGTTTGAGGAGTTTTCACTCGAAAGCTGTTAGAGGTGAGTTCTAGATCCCCTCTTTTACATGTTTTTGCTTGTTTAGGGCTGGTATGCATATTAATCTGTTGTTTTCTGCACAAACTATGTTTTTTCCATGTATGGTACGACTAAATATGATTAATATGTGTTTGTGTGATTGCTATGATGTTGGGTTGATGTTTAATATGTTTTAAGTGTGTAGCATGTTAGATCTATGCTAAGTATAAGTTAGAATGATGTTTGTGGACTAGAAAATACGTATGATGTATTGCAGGTGATAATTATAGTGTCCGTTGTGAACACTTAGGATTTGCATGGTGTCCGCTGTGGACTTGGTACGTCCGCTATGGACACTTACAAATATTATGCATGTGTCCGTTGTGGACTTGGTACGTCCACTGTGGACACTTAGAAAAATCATGCATGTGTCGGTTGTGGACTTACACGTCCGCTATGGACACTTAGAAAAATTGTGCATGTTGTCTGCTGTGGACACTTAGACAAATTTTGCATTCTGTCCGCTGTGGACTTTACACGTCTGCAGTGAACACTTAGGAATTTTTATGATTGTCCGCTGTGGATTTCTTCATCCGTTGTGGACTTTGTTCATCCGCTGTGGAACTTTGTTCATCCACTGTGGACACTTGGTGAATTTTATGAACTGTCCGCAGTGGACTTTGTTCATCCGTGTGGATACTTAGAATATTTTGGCCATGCATTGTGGACTTTGGCTGTCGCTGTGGACTTTGGCTGTCCGCTGTGGACTTTGGCTGTCCGCTGTGGACGCTTAGAAATTTTAAGCCATCCGCTGTATGTTTGTTCATGCACTGTAGACACTTAGAATTTTTCTAAAATTTTGGAATATAGAATTTAGTGTTATGTTGATGTCTTATGGTGGTTTATGCATGTTGATGTTATTATGCTTGAGGGTTGTTATTGATATTCCATATTATGCATTTTGATGTGACTTTACGTGGTGTGATATGTGCTTATGTACGTAAAGTATTATTGTAATGAAAGTGAAAGATAAAAATAATGAAAAGTGAAACGTAATGAATACATGAAAGTCTTGCAAGCATATTAAAAGGGGTTCACAACTCAATATGGGTTGTCAACTCGACAGTGTGTTGTGTGCACCCAAAAAGGTCAGTCTTTGTGACTGATGAAAACGTACAAAACGGGATTCTTGCCACTTGTCCCCAAGACTGTAGTCTCTTCGTGCACCAATAATGGGGCATAGCATATGGCAGAATCTAGATAGAAGTGAAATATAATAAAGTACGAAGCGAACGATTATGAACGATGATGAAAGATAATAAATGATTATTATCAAGATGTACGTATGATGTGTGATCACGAACGAAAGTAAAGGAAATGTTTTTATTAAAAGTAAAGTATTTTATTATATAAACTAGAACTCACTCAGCGTCGCTGACTTTTTATATACATATAAGTTGGCAGGTAATCAATGATACTGACGAGGTGCAGGCATGGATGCATAAGCTACTGGGGATGATTCGAGTCTGGCATCCATATTTTGAAATGTCAATGTATTAATACAATTTTTGGGTTGTAAACAAAATGATATGATAATTTGACAGGTTTTTATTTATTAATGAAAAGTTAAATTTCCGCTGCAAAACGTGGTGTTATATTATTTATGCGATGATAGACCAACTGTAAGCGTCTCAGGAAGGGGCCTTACAATTTGAAATCTTTTGTTGTAAAACAAAATGTTCTGATGAATAATAACTGGACAAAATAAATATGATTAACAAATCTCAAAGTGTTGATGAAAGCAATTTCAGTCACGTGAAAGATACGTTGAAGAAAAACTATCACGAAATTGACAAAACCAATTCAAAATGAAAGTCAAGGATAAAAATATAGATTCTAACTTGGTTGATAATTATGCGTTCAATGATATATGAGATATGACTTTGAATTTTGTGACATATGTGGATGAAAACAATGTTCTCAAATCAACAATGACTTCGGTTCCTAAAATGATTAAATTCGTTTATATGTGAAGGAACAACCAAGGCAAGTCATTAATAGCATATGGCATGTTGATAGCAGTTGTTGTAGACACATGATGGGTAACATATCACTGTTAAAAAATGTTCAACCTTACAGTGGTGGTTATGTTATTTTTGCTGGGATAAAGGAGGAAAAATTACAAAGAAAGGTACAATGACAAATAGTGTGTTAAGCTTTGAAGATGTAAGTTTTGTTGAAGAATTAAAACACAATCTGTTAATGTCTCTCAAATCTATGACAAACAACATTCTACACACGTCACTAATAAAGAATGTCTAATTCTAAAACCTGGTTTTGTAATACTTGATGAATGAGTTTTGTTGAGGACACCGAGAGACAAAGACACATACTTATTGGATATGAATGGCTCATATTCATTTGTAGCAGTATCTTGTTTGTTATCAAAAGCCTTAAAAAGTGATTCAATGTTATGGCATTGTCGTCTTGGACATGTAACATTAAGAAAATAAACAAGTTGGTACGACGAAATCATGTTTTAGGTTTACCGTTGAAAGAATTTCAACTTGTTCAACATTATCTGTCATGTTCCAAAGGTAAACAACACAAACTTCCTCACAAACCAGTTGTTCATACTAAAATTGAATCAATCCTCCAATTACTACACATGGATTTGTGGTCCTTAGTGTTTTGAGTTTAGGATGTCGTGCATATGTTTGGTTATTATTGATGATTTATCTAGATTTACTTGGGTTTTTTTTAGCAACAAAGGATGAAATGCCTCATTTGCTAATAAAATTCATGACTCTTGTGGAAAATCAGACTGACAAAACAATAAAGTGCATCCGAAGTGATAATGGAATAGAGTTTTGTAATCACGTCTTGAATGAATTCTATGATTCAAAGGGGATAGCTAGACAGTTCAGTGCAGCAGGAACTCTACAACAAAATGGAGTTGTTGAAAGACGGAACATAATGTGATTGAAGCAGCTCGAACAATGCTTTCAGCAGCCAAACTTCCTTCATTCTTTGGGCTGAAGTGTAATATGCTTGTTATGTTTAGAATCATGTCTTAATAAATAAACAACAAAATATGACTCTTTATGAAATATTTTTCAAACATAAATCCAAAGTTAAATATTTTAAAACAGTTAGTTATTGTTGTACTTTGTTACAAACATCAGATTCAAAATCTAAGTTCGATGAAAAAGCAGATGATTGTTATTTTGTTGGATACTCAGCCAACAAAGTGGCTTATAGGGTTATAATAAAAGAACTAAACAGATTATCAAATCATTTGATATAGATTAGCACGAATCTAACAAAACAGATGCAGGATCTGCTCCTTCTTGGGTGTATGAATATGCATCATTGTTTGACACCTTTAATCGATCTTCTTTGTCTTTACAGGAAATCAACCTTTGATATCATCCATTCATGATGTATTCTTATCATATTAGAACTATTTCATCTTCAATCTAAGGAATATCTTTAGATAAAAGTTCTTCTTAAATATTTCAGCTATTCAGACATCTAATGCAAACTTGGATCAAGTTCCTAATTCATATTCTTCTTCATCATAAGAGTCTGATTTGATTCCAGTTAATCTGGTTATTAAACAAGCTCCACAAGATTCTGATACTGTTCTTCTTCAACACAAGATGTTCCAATTGAAACTATTCAAGTTCTATTTGAAGACTCCCCTACTAAACCAAATTCATTAGATAGTTCAGAATGTGACCTTAATCAAGAGGAAACATATTGTATATCAAACAGATGGAGGAAATGGTGATGCAGAACTTGTGTGGACACATTTCTAACTTAGAAGAAGTTAAATCTGAAGATTTAGTTTCTCAATTAAGATTCACAAGAATCATCCAACTGACGCAATCATTGGTCCATTATCTCAAGGCATTCGTACTCTAAGCCAATCAGGAGCAATCAACACATGTTTTAAAACATGATTTATCTCTCAAAGAGTGCCAAAGAATGTAGAAATGACATTAAAAGAAAATAGTTGGGTTCAAGCAATACAAGATGAATTGATGGAATTTAAGAAGTTAGATGTATGTATTTATGAGAACTTCCAAAAGATAAGTTCCTATTAGAACAAAGTGGATATTTGCAATAAGATGGGTGAAAAGGGTGTTATTGTTCGCAAAAACAAGGCCAGACTTGTTGTACAAGGATTCTATCAAGTTGAAGGTCTTGATTATGAAGAAGTCTACGCTCCCATAGCTAGACTTGAAGTAATTCGTATCTTTATAGCATATTCTTCAGTCATGAACTTCAAGTTTTATCAAATGGATGTTAAGACTGTATTTTGTATAGGGAAATGAAAGAGAGAAAACTAAGTTTGTCAACCTCCTGGTTCTAAAGATCCAGATCACCCTGATTATTTATATAAGTTAGACAAAGCCCTTAGGGTACATCACGCACATCGTGCTGGTATGCTACTCTCACTAACATCTACTTGCAAATGGTTATACTAAAGGAGCCATTGATCAAACTTTATTCTTAAGGAAGACTGGTGATGATCTCATTCTTGTTCAAATATGTTGATGATATCATTTTGGATCTACAAATAAAGATATGTGTAAGGAGTTTGAAGCGGTGATGAAAAAGAAGTTTGAGATGAGTTCCTTGGAGAAATTTAGTTTTTCTTTGGTATTCAAGTTAAACAAGATGACCAGGGTATTTTGATACATCAGAGAATAATTTTCACAGTATTCTAGAAAAATATAAATTTAAGATTCCAAGATTGCACCAACTCCAATGTCATCTCGTCCCACTTTATCTCATGATCTCATGGGAGAAGATGTTAATAAACATCTATACAGATCAATGATTGGGATCCATGGTGTATCTCAATATAAGCAGACCTGACATTAGGTTTCCAGTTTGTCAGTGTGCATGTTATCAGAGTAATCCAAAAAAGTCTCACATGAAAGCTGTCAAGTGGATTTAAGTATCTCAAAGGCCAATCATAACTTGGACTTTGGTATCCTAGGATTTCTGAATTTTACTTATATGCTTATACTAACAGTGTTATGATCGTTTTAATTTGGACAGAAAATCAACTACAGGTGGGGTCAATTCCTCAGAAGTTAATTTTATGGCAGTGCAAAAGCAAATATATTTTCTACATCCACTGCAGAAGCAGAATATGTGGCTGCATCAAGCTGTTGTTCACAAATAGTTTGGGTCAACAACAAATTCTTGATTACGGTCTTAATATTTTTAAACACACAATCTGGTGTGATAATTCTTCAATTCTAAACATTATGAAGAATCTCATTCAAGACTCAAAAACAAAACACATTGACATTCGTATGCATTTTATCGTGATTGTTTTGATAGAAAACTTATTCATCTTGCTAAGCCACATCTGATGAAAACATTGCTGAGTTGTTTACCAAGACATTTGATCATTTATGTTTGACTTTCTTGTCAAATCCCTGGAAATAATTAACTTTAATTAATATACCATACTCTCTCACAAAAATATTTTTCTGTTTACTTTGTTAAAATTGTAATTTCTAGAAGATAATTTTAATTTTAGGGGGACAAATTTGAAAATGTAACGAAAAAGATGTTGGTTTAGGGTCGAGTAATTTTGAAAAAAATCAAAAAGATTTTGTTCAATTGATTTAATCATTGCAAAATGAATTTTCAGGTTAAGAAGGAAAGTATAGTTATTTTTTGATCTGATATATTACATACAAAAACTAAATACAGAACTGACTTGATTATGTTTGATATGTGTGATAGTAGGGATGCAAATGAGCGAGCCGCTCGTTAGGTACTCGAGATCGGATCAATAAAAAGCTCGAAAAGAGCCGAGCTTTATCGAGCCGAGCCGAACTCAAGCCTCAAAAAAAACTCATTTAGTTATCGAGCTCGAGCCCGAGCCTTGCCTGTGAAGATCGTTAAGGCTCGTCGAGCCTAATCGAGCTTTTATATATTTCTAGTTTTTCATCCTAGGTTATTACTTCTTTTAATGTTTTATAGTATAGTATGGCACCCAGTACCAACCCCATTCCTTTTTATTTAACGACCTAGAACTGAAAAGTCAATCTAATCCCCAATTCACCAAGTGGCCCTTACGATCTAAGATTCATAATCTATTGTCCATTCGATTCATCATCTCTCGTTCCTCCATTCATAATCTTTGCCCTCGATTCATGCCTCGAACCTGATTCCATGTAGTTTCATGTTTGTATGCTTGATTATCATTAAAACCTTTCAAGTTTTAACCCTAACTTTTTTTAGTTTTACTTGCTATGAATCTACGGTCGTTACGAGCTTCATGATTGAGATTTCTAAAGTCCTTGAAATGCTGCTAAGTGGTAAGTATAAAGTATTCTTTTATATTTTCACTCGTAGCTCGTAACTCATAAGTATCCTTCTATATTCTTTAATCTCTCTTGGCTTGTTTATTGTGTGTTTTCATTAAGTCCTTTTGATATTCTGCTTCTAATTTATGTGTGCATCCTTTCAATTGTGTTCATGTTTCTCGTTTTAGGGATTAGTCCACAACAAAAAGAAAGTTGAAACTGAATTTTGTAACATTCAAAATGTTATGTTTACTGTAATGTAGATGAATTATGTAATGATATCATGCTTTGCAAGAATGGACAACTTAAAAATAAGTTATCTGCATATAGTTGTGAACGCATATATATTACATGGCCAGAATCATTACAGAACCGTTTTTTATTTTCAGAACCAAAAGAAACATTGATTTACATAAATGTAAATACGAATCATTGATTTACATAAATGTAAGTTAAAGCTGATGATATTAATTGTTTTACATAGTTTATTGTTCATGTCTGATATACACATATATAAAATAAATTAAGTATCACCAAACTTAATTTATACTTATGTAAATCAATAGTTATTATGTGGTTCTGAAAATAAAAAATGGTTTTGTAATGATCTAACTTTATATATATATATATAAGTTATCTGCTTGTTTAATTTTATTTGTTTTATATTAGTAACGCTTTATATTTTTTGAATATTATATTTGTTTGAAGTTCTGTATACCAATGAAACAAGGAACTGAAACAAATTCAATTAGTCCAATACAAGGCTCAACATCGAATCCAGGTCAACAAGGTCAAAATCCAGGGCAATAGGAGTACATTAACGTTGATGGAGATGAGAACGTTGATGTACCTGATCAAAATGTAATGAGGATGCAAGTGTAGATTTCGAAAATCCCAATCGCGAAGACGATGTGCAACTTAAGGCTAAACGTCAAAAGACATCAACGGTATGGGACGACATTATTGAAGTGATTCTTCCTGATGGTAAGGAAAAAGTCGAGTGCATTCATTGCAAGAGACGGTTAGCTGTAAGTACAGGCAAGCCTACATCAACATGGAAAGACACATGAGTACATGCTGAAGCGTAAACATTACATGAGAACTTAACAGATGCTAAATTTTCAACCACTTAATGTAGACATGACATATAATAAGCCTTCTCCATTGATTGCACCTAATAAAAAGTATGATCCTAACAAGATGAGAGAGTCAATGGCAAATTGGTTAATGGCTATTGAGCAACCCTTTACCATTGTTGAAGATGACATGTTCGCTTACATGATGAAGACGGCAAATCCGATCTTTGAGAAGTTGAGTAGGACTACGATAAAGGTAGAATGTTTCAAGGTATATGATCATGAGAAGAAAATTTTAAAAGGCCTTGTACATGATGCCTTAAATATTAGTTTAACAACTGATCGATGGAAGTCATCTCATAAAAAAATCGTGCATATGGTCATCATCGGGCATTTCATTGATAAGAATTGGAGGTTTGATGCAACATTATTCTTTCTTTATTTCGTTTATCAAGTTATATGTTTGTTGTCATTTTTATTATTTATACATGGCAGATTGCAAAAACGTGTGTTAAGTTTTGTGCATGTTCCTCCACCTCGTACCGGTCTTGATATTGCTGGTGTAATCTACAAATGTTTACAGGAGTGGGAAATCGAGGGGAAGATCTTCTCTATTTTTGTGGATAATGTCGTGTGCAATGACAGAGTAGTTAATACATTGAGGGCAACTTCTCTAGAGTGAAAAAAACTTCCTTGTGGTGGAAGGTTATTTCATGTTAGATGTTATGCGCATATCCTAAATTTGCTTGTAAAAGATGGTCTTTCTAAGATTGATTTCGTCATTGAAGAAGTTCGTGAAGCAGTAAAGTATTAAATTATTCAGAGGCTAGACGTCAAATGTTTCAGATGCTGCACAACTTCAAGTGCATGACAGGAAGTTGTTGATTGATGTTCCAACAAGATGGAATTCCACATATGATACGTTTCCCTTGCTATCAACTTCAAAGACGTTTTTCCAAGGTATGTTTAGTAAATTGGTATGAATGTAGATGCATTTATTTACCATCAACGAGTATGTATTTTATTAACTTTAAAATCTTTTCTAGATATGCAGAATACGAACCACGTTTTAAAACATGTGCCGACAGAACAAGACTGGACAAATGTGAAAAGTGTGTGAAATTTGAAGGTTTTTAAGTCTTGCCAAATGTCATATCCGGAAGTAATTATCCCATAGCAAATTTGTATCTTATGGAGGTATACAAGGTCAAAGAAACATTAAATAATGTTGTATCATCTGAGAGTGATTTTATTCGTAAGATGACAAGAAAGATGAAGGAAGTTTGACAATTTGGGGGAGTGCCACCTATTGATGGCTATAGCTGCGGTTTTAGATCCTAGGTTAAAAATGCTATATGCTGAATTTTGTTATCCCAAGCTATACTCATAAGTTGAAGCCAAGAAAATATTGAAGAAGTGAAAAATGCACTTGATATTCTATACAAGGACTACTTGGAGATACATGATGCATCAATTAAGGAAGCTACAAGTCATAAAAGGGGGTCTTCTGGAGGGAGCACCAACATCGAGTTCCGGATCGGATGCTTTTGGAGAGTTTCTAAAAGATGTTAATGTGGCTTTGGTATTGTTAATGGGTCTTCTGGAGGAAGCACCAACATCTATGATTTGATATTTCATGATATTAAACTATTGGCTTTGTTTTTGTAGAAGGATGAGATGGCGTGTGAGGTTTTACTACCTACTGGGAAGAAACACTAAACTAAGGATAATCCCTAACATATTGAATTTGTTTATTATCTAGAACTAATGATAATATTTTTCATTAAAAATCTTATAAGGGAACTTGATGTGAGATATTTGGTGGTGTTGAGATGAATAATGACTTTATGAGCGTCAATTAAAAGCCTATAATTAATCATACAACTTTTTTTCTTTGATTGCACTTGATGTGCATTTATAAGCCTAGAAAAAATGGTCCTTTTATCGTAGTCCATTTAGATTTAGAAGCCTAGTTTTTTAAGCCTTTATTGTACTCCATTTAGATTTAAAAGCCTAAAATGATTGTACAACTGATTGCAAAACTAAGAGAATATGTATTCAAACCTAAGTCTTGACTATTTGATTAGGTTAGAAACTTTCATTTTCTATCCCATTTTATACTTTTGTGATTTAACAAATACT
>CM046439.1:37075336-37169891 GCA_025506505.1 Flaveria sonorensis | reverse complement strand
TTGACTTGTTGACTTGATGTTGACTTCTGAGTTAATTGGTCTTCCCGCGGGAATTTACTCTTCCGCAGGTAACTAGTCTTCCGCACAACAGTTTGTTCTTCTGTACTTGTTCTTATGATTCCGCAGGAGTTTCTTGTCTTCCGCAGCAATCCCTCCTCATCAGCTTCACTTCTCTTGTTGAACTGAAGTTTGTTCTTCCGCATGAGATCCACGGATGTACATTCTTCAGTTATGTTCCTGAGAACATCTATGGAAGAACACTTTATTCATCTGCAGAGTTGTTCCAACACTTAGTCAATTTTCCAAATTGACACAGTTTAATGTTTCCTGCACATTTCACACATACATTCGAAATATATTATATCATAGATGAATATATTAAATGAAGTTCAAAATAAATGTTATTTAATTCATAAACACAATTATAATCAAATATATTCATATTATATCATTAAAGGTAATAATTACAATTATGATTACAAGAGTGATCTTATCATCTAAACCTATACATAGTTTTTATCCCTAACATACTCCCCCTTAGGTTTAGACTCTATATCATTGGTTTAGTACTTTAAGCTCATTCACTCTTGATAAAATCTTTGCTTTGAAGTAACCAGCAGTCACTTGTTGATCTTCATACTTAATCTTGATCTGCCTTCGCTCATCCTCTTCAGAGTTTTGTATTTCAAGACCAGGACATCCTCTTCAGTAGTGAGTGTTTGCAACAACACTATTATTTGGAACCACCTCCAATTCGTCCTGTTCTAAAATTCTTAGTTCAGTGATTGGCTTTATTTCTGATCCGATAAGTTGATCTGCTTCATACTTCCTCCTCTTACTAGCTTTGGCATGCAACTTATCTATGACTTGGATAAGATGTACATATAAGCACAAGTCATTCTGAGTAGTTTAATCTTGCAGCCTTGGAAAAACTTATCGTGCAGATATGGTGTACCTTGGTGCCAACATTTTATTTCAACTGGATCAAAAATCCTTATACTGGCTGCTTTCTTTTGAGGATCATGCCTCAACAGAACCAGTTCCTTATTCTTTCCTACATATCCCCATTAGTATAGGGAATGTAAACTGGTTGCCTTCTATTGTTTGATGGATGCACTAGCTTTGTCTTTAGCACCAATTCTCTTTAAAAATTCTTCATCAATCAATTGAGATTTGGGCTGAGAGTTCCTTAGTTTTCCTCCCTCATGTGCTCTACATCACCAATCTGGCTCCCTGAGAACATCTCCTTTGAACTTGTGACTCAGTTTGGTCGCAAGTCCGGAGAAGTCTCTTCCCCTTGGACTTATGGGATAAATGTGATGGGAATGGTTTGTATGTATGCAGGTCTACATCTGGCAGGGCTAGTAAAGATTCTACTCTGGGAAAGTATTGCACCATGCCAGATGCCCTCTTAATAAGTGTGCAATCCCATTCCCCATCATATTTCCAAGCAATTATTTGATTCTCCTTTGCTTCTTTAGGCCTTGTCATGAGATCAAAGATTGTATTAATGTATATTTTTGCTCAGTGATCTCTCTCACAGCAGTGCCTAGAGGCTATATCTTATGAGAACTAAATCCCTTGGCTCTCTAATCATTTTCTTGTTTCCCATATGCATATCTTTGGCTTTTACTATTATGGGTTCAACAGGAGTTGAGTTCGTTGATAGGCAGGATTGGGAGCTCCAGATCTGAATTTTACTCCTGTGTCTAGCTCTACTTTCATGACGTGATCCATCATTGCTCTGAGTTCACCAACTGATCTCCCTTTAGCTCATGGGGCTGGTAGTTATGGCTTTGTAACCAGCATGTCATTTATATCTTGTAAGCTTGGCTGTATCACAGTGGCTCAACTCTTTCCTGATCTTCCCTATTGCCTTGTACTTAGAGAATGTTTCATAAGTGTAGACTGGAAGCATCAGTCTTGCAACATCGAATTCTTTTAGTGCTTGAACCATCTCTCCCATGTTCATCTTCTCGACAATTCATATGGAAAATCCATGATTGATTAATTGCATGAATAGGTATATAGGCTCATTAGCTGTGCTCATATGAGGATACAACATAAACTTATGTGTAAGCTTTTTGATAATCTACGGATATGATAGTATGCTATAAACATGAACATATATCCTGCCTGCCCCCAACCAACTAACTACTGATCTGGTGGTGTTAAAATATGTGAATAGGTTCATCCTGAGTGGAAAATAGCTATGTCATGCTCAACATAAAGCCAAGATGACTTAGTATGGACAAGTCATTATGAGGAGTTAACAAGTAAGTCTCATCAGAAAGTACACAACTCATCACTTATGCACACTTACTATGTTGTAATACCTTATAACCTCTATCTTTGCGCATCATGATCCTCTGTTTTGCGTAAGCAAAGACTGGGTCAAAGGGCACCTCTGTATTACGTAAGTAAGACTTGGTGACCTGATGCTGATCATTAAAAGTTCACAAAAAGAACTGCTTCCAAAGAATCCTAAGGATCAACTATATAGTATTCAAAGAGCATTCATAAAAGGCTTAATAAGATTTCAAAGAAATCTTAAGATAGAGCTTATAACTCGAAACATGGTATGTGGGATAAGTGATGACTTGATCACAATCTTCTGGGAGACAGACATTTTTCATACAACCTTGCATGATGCAATTCATCGTGTTTATCTTTAATTCTTACCAAAATATGAAGGGTTTTTTAGATCAGTGTTTTTGAAAATGAATAGAAAGGCCAACGGTCGAAGTACCTTTTTATACCTTTTTCAGACACCCATTTTACATTTTTACCCCTCCGAGGTTATTACTATGCCTAATAAATAATTATAGCAATTAATGATCATATAATTAAGCAAAGTATAATATCCACGGAAATCATAGTTTTCTGTTTCTTCCGTACTTTATCTACGGAAGTGGACCCATTCTGTCTTCCGCAGAAACATCTGCGGATGAACAGATTTCACTGTATCTACAAAGATAGCTCATGTCTTCCGTAGTACCCTGCGGTTCCGAGGGAATTAATTGATTAGTTATACTACTCAGATTAAGGGAATTAATTGATCAGTTATACTCAGATTCACGAGGTACTACTCCCCCTAAATTTGTGATTAATCATCTACGGATGAGTTTATCAAAATTTATACGAAGATCGCATGATCAGTGAATGTGTAACTGAAAATCACATGAGTATAGTGTTCTGTGGCAGGCAATTGGTTGAGAAACTAAGGATCATACTATAAATCAGACACATTCCTGCTTATTTTGGTTGAGTGAAAAGCCTACTGGATCTAGTGCAAATTGCAAATATGATGATCCACAGAAGTTCAACCTAGAGTGTATGTTGGGCATGTCCGGCTAGTTATCATGTTTTGGTAAGAATTAAAGATAAACAAGGATGAATGCATCATGCAAGGTGTATGAAAGTCTGTCTCCCAGATTGTGATCAATTCATCACTTTATCACACATACCATGTTCCGTAGATTATAAGCTCTATCTTAAGATTTCTTTGAAATCTTATTAATGCCTTTTATGAATGCTCTTTGAATACTATGTAGTTGATCCTTTAGGATTCTTTTGGGAGCAGTTTTTTGGGAACTTTTAATGATCAGCATCAGGTCACCAGGTCTTTACTTACGTAAAACAGAGGTGCCCTTTGACCCAGGTCTTTGCTTACGCAAAACAGAGGGTCATGATGCGCAAAGATAGAGGTTATAAGGTGTTACAACATAGTAAGTGTGCATAAGTGATGAGTTGTGTACTTTCTGATGAGACTTACTTGTTAACTCCTCACAATGACTTGTCCATACTAAGTCATCTTGGCTTTATGTTGAGCATGACATAGCTTATTTTCCACTCAGGATGAACTATTCACATATTCAACACATCAGATCAGTAGTTAGTTGGTTGGGTGCAGGCAGGATATATGTCATGTTTATAGCATACTATCATATCCGTAGATTATCAAAAGCCTTACACATAAGTTTAAGTTGTATCCTCATATGAGCATAGTTAATGAGCCTATATACCTGTTGTTAATGTTTTGAACTTATTCTAAGTTGATCATGCCTAATGATTCAATTAAGAACTTAAATCTTACTGAATCAAAGGCCTTAGTGAATAAATCAGCAAGCTGATTTGTTATGTCCACTTTGATCAACTTAATTAGTCCCTTTTCTGAGCAGTCTTTTAGAAAATGGTATCTGATTTCTATATGCTTAGTTTTACTATGTTGGACTGGATTAGCAATGATAAACATAGCAGCTGAATTGTCTATATATATTGGTGTCTGGAGAAAATTGTAACCATAATCAAGTAATTGATTTTGTAACCATAGAACCTGGGAGCAGCCTGCTGAAGCAGCTATGTATTCAGCCTCGGCTATGGATACTGAAACATTTGTCTGCTTTTTGCACTGCCAAGACACAAGTCTTGGTCCTATGAATTGACATCCTCCAGTTGTTGATTTTCTATTGTTGTTGCATCCTCCGTAGACTGTCTGAATAGGAGTAAAGCTTGAAGCTTGGGATACCAAAGTCCAAGTGATGGTTTCTTTGGGATACCAAAGTCCAAGTGATGGTTTCCCTTTAAGGTATCTGAATATTCTCTTTACTGCATTCAAGTGAGACTCCTTTGGATCTGCTTGATACCTAGCACACACACACAGCAAACATTATGTCAGGTCTACTAGCAGTTAAGTACATTAATGATCCTATCATAGATCTATATAATCTTTGATCAATAGACTTCCCTGTTGGATCTGGTACAATTTTATCTATAGTAGATGTTGGTGTTTTGCATGATGCACAGTCTGCAAGGTTGTATTTCTTCAGTGTTTAAGGATATACTTTTCTTGATTGATGAAGATGCCATCTGTTTTCTGATGAACTTGTAATCCTAAGAAGAAAGTTAATTCTCCCATTGAACTCATCTGAAACTCTGATTGCATTAAGGCTTCAAACTCTTCACAGAGTCTCTTGTTTGTTGATCCAAATATGATGTCATCAACATATATTTGAACAACTAAGAGATCTTGATGTTCATGTTTGAGGAAGAGTGTCTGGTCAATTGTTCCTCTCTTGTATCCATGTCTTAGGAGAAACTTGGACAGTGTTTCATACCATTTTCTTGGTGCTTGATGAAGTCCATATAAAGCTTTATCAAGCTTGTACACCCTGTGAGGGTAATCAGGATCTTCAAATCCGGGTGGTTGAGAAACATAGGCCTCTTCATCAATTTTACCATATAAGAAGGCACACTTTACATCCATTTGGTAAACTATGAACTTCTTATATGATGCATATGCCAAAAACACTCTTATTGCCTCAATCCTTGCAACTGGTGCAAAGACCATCATAGTCTATGCCTTCCTCTTGTGTGTAGCCTTGAGCAATTAGCCTTGCTTTGTTTCTGATTATTATTCCCCTGTCATCTAGCTTATTTTTAAATAACCACCTTGTGCCAATGGGATATTGGCCTTCAGGGAGATTAACTAGATTCCACACCTTCTGTTTCCTGAATTGCTGAAGTTCTTCTTGCATTGCTTCAATCCAGCTGTTGTCTTTCAAGGCTTCTGTTATGTTGGGAGGAACTACTTGTGATAGAAAGCAGGAGAATAGACAAGTGTTTGTAGCTCCCCTTGTCTTCTGGTAGTTCTGTTGTGGAGGTCACCTATCATGTTATCAATTGGGTGATACTTATATGCTCTAACTGTTGGTACATCATTAACTTGGATGGATGAATCCAGGTTTGTGATGTTGGTTGTTGGAGATGAGGTTAGTTGTGATGGAGAGTCAACAAAGTAGTTCATCTCATTTTCTGGTGCAACTGTCTGAGTTTCGCAGAAACATGTATGCCTTCCGGGGTAGTGGACATGTCTTCCGCAGCAGGGACTTGATCAGCTGTAGTTTCAGAGCAAGATATTTCTGTGTGTGACAATGGTGTTGAATGGTTTTCTGATGTGGTTTGATTCTTAGGGGATCTCAGTCCATCATCTGCAGAAGCAGGAACATCTACGAAAGTAGATGGTACTTCAGCTGATGTGCATGGTGTGAGGTCATCAGAAACATCTTTACTAGTTTGTGCTGATGCATCAGGATCAGTGTTACTTTGGTTCTCCAGGGAAGTGACTCTAGGTGGGTCAGCTGTCAATGGTACACCCATATTTGGAGGAACATAAGGGTAACATGTATCAGCAGCACCTGTCATGTTAAGATAACCAGAGTTAAATGAGTTAGTTAATGCATCTATATCAAACAGCCAAGATGATCCTTTCACTGGCTGTTGAAATAAGGATTCATCAAAGGATACATTAGGAGTTTCTTCCACTATGTTATCATGTGGAATATAGACTCTATATGATTTAGATGTTGATGAGTAACCAACAAAAAACCATATAGGCTTTTTCAGCAAATTTTTCTAACTGTTCTTTTGTGTTTAATACAGATACGTGACACCCAAAAGCTTTAAGATATCCTATAAAAGGTTTTCTTTTAAACAGAAGTTCATAGGGTGTTTTATTATTTCTTTGACAATCAAAGTTCTGTTTTGAACAGTGCAGGATGTGTTCACAACTTCTGCCCAAAATATTATTGGCAGATGTGAGTCAGCTAGCATTGTTCTTGCTGCTTCAATTAGAGTTCTGTTTCTCCTCTCAGCAACTCCATTCTGTTGAGGAGTTCTTGGAGCACTAAATTGCCTAGCTATGCCTTTATCCCTGCAAAATGAGTCTAAGACATAATTAACAAATTCAGTTCCATTATCACTTCTCAGTATCTTGATTCTTAGATCAAGTTGATTTTCTATCTTAGTGATGAACTCCATTAAAATTTTTGATGTTTCACTTTTATGTTTTAAGAAAAAACCCAAGTAAATCTAGTGACATCATCAACAATCACAAAACCGTACTGCCTTTTGCCAATGCTTAACACATTGGTGGGACCAAAAAGATCCATGTGCAGTAACTTTAGTGGTGTTGTGTTTGTGTTAATTGTTTTTGACTTATGTGATACTTTATGTTGTTTGCCTTTATAGCATGATAAACAGTGATTAGAACAGTAAAATTCTTTCTTTGGAACACCAATGACTAAGTCATTTTTCACCAATTTATTCATGTTCTTCATGTTGGAATGAGCCATCCTTCTGTGCCAGAGTTGTGCTTCATCTTCTGATGATTTAGAGATCAGGCATGTTTCTTTGCTTGTTAGTGCTGTGTTGTTCATATCCAACACATAGGTGTTACCTTTTCTTGGTGCTTTAAGAAGGATCCAGTCTTCTGGAATTTTGAAACCTGGCTTAAGAATGTAGCAATCAGAGTTATCAAAGAAAGTAGTATAGTGTTGGTCACAGATTTGTGATACACTTAGTAAGTTAAACTGTAAGTTTTCACAAAAGTTAACTTTTTCAAACTTTAAAACTCCATTTGTTACCATTCCTTCACCAGTAATTTTACCTCCCTTCTTATCCCCACCAAATGCTACATATGAAGCATTCTTATGTTTGAAGTCCTGCAAGAGGGTGCAGTCTCCTGTCATATGTCTGGAACAGCCACTGTCAATATACCACTTGTTGTCAGCCCTCCTTGGATGTTCCTGTAAACAAAAATGAACTTAGTTAGACTTAGGAGCCCAAGCCTTGCTGGTCTTGGGCTTGACATTGTTATCTAATGTATCAACTTTCTCATGAATAAGACTTGAAGTTTCTAGATTAGCTGTACAGTCTGTTAATTCATTATGTTTAGTTTGGGGTGAGGATGTAATGGTTGATGAAGTTGAGGTGATGTCTTCTTGATTCATACTGACTTGGTTAGTCATTTTTGTTTGAGACTTTTCTTTGATGTGGATGATGAGGAATTGCCAGAAAATGTTTCTGCATCCTTTGCTTTGGACTTAGGCACATCATTGCCTTTGTCAAAGTGATCAAAGAAGTTGTCTTCTTCCTCAAGTGCTACCTTTTTGTGTGGTGCATTCTTTTGCACTTGTGATTTCTCCTTCTTATTCTTTATTGCACCTCAGCAACTTTGTTGTTTTTCTTAGTAACTTTCTGTTCTGTTGTTGTTTCTTTTGGTTTGAATCTCTATCATCTTCAGAAGATTGTGAGTCTGACTCAGAGGTATCTACTTTCTTTGTCTTGACAATCTTTGTTTTGTTCTTCTTGTTGAAGTAGCATTCCTTGTAGTATGGTTGTTTTTGTTGCATATTGCACAATATTTGTTGAAGTAACAATCTGAAGTCATGTGATTGTTCATGTTACATATTAAGCAATAGCTGCTGAAGTAGCATTCTTCTGTGCTGTGGTTGTGCATGTCATACCATTTACAGTAAACTTCATATTCACTGTCAGATGCATTCCTTTTCTTTGCCTTCTTCTTGATCATCAGTTTTTGCTTCTTTAATTCCTTTTCAAATTTAGCTGCTGATGAGTCTTTTCCTCTTCCAAACATGATATCAAAAGGTTCTTGTGTTGTATCTTTTGTGTCCTTTTTCTTAGTCTGTTTTGATTTCTTCCGCAGATGATCTGCGGAAGTTATGTTCTTTTCTCCTGATCCTCTTTTTGCTGACTTTTCTTTATTTAGTTTATTGAATACATGTATGCCTTCATTTAATTGCTCAATCCTTGTGTGGATTGTCTTTAGCAGATTTCTTTGTTTTGGTGGATAGGGTAGTTTAAGTTCATTTAGTACCTTTGGAATTGAGTATTCTTTTAACACAGTTTTATCCTTACCCAACCCAGCATTATTAGTCTCAGCCTCTTCATCTAAGTCATCACAGTTGTCATAATCAAATTCTGACAGCTCGGAGTCTGATGAACTAGATTCAGATGACTCAGTATTATTAAGTTTATCTGATGACTCAGGTATGAAGTGATTAGATAAACTGTTGGTCATTGACTCAGGTAAAGGAATATAATTGTTGGTAACTGGTGGTGCAACTGCATGAAATCCCAATCCTGACTTGTTCTTAGACTCAATATGAGAGTTTAACAGTTTCTCATACTGTTGTGATGACAATTGGAATTTTTGCAGTTTCACCTCAGTAGATGCATGTTCTGACATAGATTTGGTTAAAGATGTAGTCAGATGCTCAACTTGTGCTTTTAGATTGTAATTTTCAGATACAAGTTTATCTAAATCCTTTTGTAAAGAATTAATTTTGACTTGATAAAGTTTGTGTTCTCTAACATGAGATTCATTTAAGAGTAAGGTTTCTTTTACTTTATCAGCCAATTGTTGAGCATGTGTTCTATATCTTTCTACTTCATCTATGCAAGAAGGGGAACACAACCTTTCTCTTACCTCAGTGGCCATTGGAGGGACTTTGTTTTCCATATTGGCCATCAAAGCTTGGTTTTCAGCAAGTACTTCCTTCTCATACATGCTCCAATCACAAGTACCATCCTGCAAAATAATTAAACCAGTTTCTTTAGTGTTAGAGATACCTGTTGTATTGTTTGGTGGGGATGCATTGGTTAATAGTGGTTGTGTGAAACTCCTTTGACTAGGCTGTCTTGAGTCAGTTGACTGCTGTTGGCTGTTATTGCACTCCCTTGAAAAGTGTCCAAACAGATTGCACTTAAAGCATCTCACTTTGGACTTATCTACACCAATTTTTGTTGTTCTTCCTCCAACAGACAATCCTTTGTTTCTTTTCATGTACATCTTGGCTCTATAGGCAATCATTGCCATTTGCCATTGCAGATCCATCTCTTCCACTTCATCAGGATGAAGTTCTTCTAGATCTTGTTGACAAAAGTGAGCAGGAGTCAAGGTGCTTCCTAGATAAGCCTGAAAGCTTGAGCTGAAAGCTGCAAAGGCAGCTTTCTGTTCTTCAGTCTCCAAACCACAGTAATTGGTTCTGTTTGATTGTTATTCTTCTTGCTTTTGGATTCATCAGCCTTTCCTTTTGTCTGTTTGTGCTGATTGCTTTGAGTTCTTGATTTTGAAGGCTTTGCTGCGTAGAAACTTGTTTCTCCTTCCTGTTCACCTTCATCACTGGAGTTGTCTTCATCTTCATTGCAGATGAATGCACTGCCAGTATTCTTCAGTTCTTTGAATTGATAAGGTGCTATAGGTGCTTTCACACTTTTGTTTCTTGTCTTTTCATCCAGCTCCAATGCTTTACTTTTGCCACTAGAGTGTCTAGACCTATTGTTTTTAGATCAATAGTATTTTTAAACATGGACACAGTCTGTGTCCAGTTTTCAGGAAAAGAATGAAGCATCTTTTTATTCAATTTTCATTGCTGTACTTAAGTTCAAGGATGTTCATCTCTGTAACAAGTTGCATGAATCTATGCAATTGTTGAGGGACTGACTCACCCGGAATATGATGGAATGTTTCATATTGTGCACGGAGAGTATCCTTCTTTATGCTTCTAATCTCGTCACTACCTTCACACAGAGTGTGCAGGATTTTCCATAACGAGTTAGCTATTTTGTATGATTCACACCTGATCAAGAGTTCTTCAGGCAAAGCCATAGTAAGCATACTATAAGCTTTGATGTCAATCTTGACTCTCTTGGCATCATCAGGTGATAGATTCTTTAAACTGATGGGTTGATTATTATCCTTATAATCCGCTCCTAAGGCAGGTGGGATATAAGGTCCTTCGGTAATCGAAGCCCATAAGTCAAATCTGTGTAATTAACATGATTCCTGAACTGGATTTTCCAGGTTTTAAAATAGATTTGTTTTCTAGTTTAGGAGGTTGATAAGCACCAACAACTGAGTTACTCATGTTATTTAATTTTGAAGAGCAGAGGTTTTGTTTTAAAATAGAATTCGATTAAACTAATCAAAGCTGATAGATCAATTGATATGAATCAATGAGCACCAAGCTCTGATACCACCTGTGAATCCAGGGATCGTTCAGGAATTATCAGAATTGATTTGAACAAGTATTGATCGCGGAATTATCAATACTTGGTGTTTAATCTATTAATAATACTAAAATCAACCAATCAAACAAATAAAATAAGAATAATCACACCGAGAGAACTCAATAATGTTGATCGTAATGCTTTCTTGTTGCTATTGATGTTACTGATCTTGAATACAATGATTCAGATAATGATTACTAATGATTCTAATGATTCTCAACTGTTGTTATATATCTATGTTGTTGATCTCGTATATATATAGAGAGATCTAATTCTGTTCTATTGCTAGCTATTTTGTTGCTATAATTAAGCTAATTAAACTTATCCAAATCCTCGCCATGTTTATCGGCTTTGGAATTTGAGATTTACAACAAATCTAATATGAATAAAGTTTGTTGATGTGACGTGGAATATCCGCTTGAATAATACGTCTTCCATCGTCATTAATGTTGTTGTTGTTCAGCCACGTTGACTTGTTGACTTGATGTTGACTTATGAGTTAATTGGTCTTCCGCAGGAATTTACTCTTCCGCAAGTAGTCTGTCTTCCGCAGCAACTGTTGTACTGTACTTGTTCTTGTGCTTCCGTAGGAGTTCTTGTCTTCCGCAACAATCCCTCCTTCAGCAGCTTCACTTCTTTTCTTGTTTAGCTGAAGTTGTTCTTTAGCATGAGATCCACAGATGTACGTTCTTCAGTTATGTTCCTGAGAACATCTACGCAAGAACACTTTATTCATCCGCTGTTGTTCCAACACTTGGTCAATTTTCCAAATTGTCACAGTTTAATGTTTACTGCACGTTCACATATACATTCTGAAATACATCATATCACAGATTAATATATATTATGAAGTGCAAATTAAATGTTATTTAATTCATAAACACAATGATAATCAAATATATTCATATTATATCATCAAAGGCAATAATTACAATTATGATTACAAGAGTGATCTTATCATCTAAACCTATACATGAGTTCTATCCCTAACATAACCCTAATCGAATGTGAGAGAGAACATACAGTTTCTGTGAGAGAGAGTTGAGAGAATGAGAATGATCAACACTCTCTCACCCTCTCCTTTGATATAGGGCTCCACCACTAAAAGCCCAAGAAGCCAGCTACAAGCCTAAACCCATCATGAACATCACGAACACAACAATCAGCCCACAGCACAGCTCTAGCCCAAAGCACAACAAGAACCCACAAACATGAAAAATAAACAACTACATAAGAACATTAGACAATGAAAAGAATAGATAGAGATGAACCTCCCTTTTTAACACCCATCCTCAGCTCTATCAAGTAAAAGCATTAACGAGGGCTAACTGGTCATATAAAAAAATATGACTATAATGATAATCTTTTAGTAAATATTTTAGCCAACTGAAAATCAGATTTAACAGGAACTGTTTGAACAATGATACTTTCACGAAGAAAAACAGATCCATTTCAAAATGTTTAGTATGCTCATGGAACACTGGATTCATAACTATAAAGATAGTAGGAAGGCTATCACGGTGCAATGGAACGGATAACTGGATAGAGACCTACAACTCACTAAGAAGATTTTTAATCCAAATAACTTCATAAACAGCAGCACACATAGACCGGTACTCAGCTTCAGCCGAGAACCAAGAAACAGTGCTCTATTTCTTGCTTTTCCAAAGAACAAGACATTGTCCAAGAAAGATGCAAAACTCAGTAACTGACATTTGAGACTCAAGGCATTTACTCCACCCACTATTGGAATAAATTGATAGATTAAAATTAGAACCTTTAGAAAATAAGATCCCTTTACAAGGAGCACCCTTAAGATACCGAAAGGATTATGCATAAACTGACTAAGAAAATGAATAACATAGGCAAGGTCAGGCCAAGTGTGTGAGAGGTAGATTAACTTTCCAATAAGTTGTTGATAACTAGTAACATTTGGTAAAGGATTAGGATGCTTTTTACACAAATCGGTTAAGACAAATTCTATTCAATGGGGGTAGTGACATGTTTACAAGCTGTCATAACAAACTCAACCAACAATTCTAAGCAGTATTTGCACTGAGTAAGACAAAGACCAGCATCAGTCTGTATAACCTCAATCCTAAGAAAGTATTTCAACAGACTCAAATCCTTAACTAAGAATTTGGATCGTAACATTTGTTTCACATTGTTAATTTCAGACAAGTTATTACCAGACAAGAACCAAGAACATACTGTCATGAGAATAAGTGATCACAATTTCTTTGAACAAACCCATAGTCAGTAAGTACACCAACCAATTTTTGGTTCCGCTTCCGTGGTGCTTGTTTTAAACCATATAAAGACTTTAGCAATTTACACACTCTTATTTCATTTATAGAGTAAAACCCTTCAAGGAGAGTCATGAAAATTTCTTCATGAAACCCACCATACAAAAAACCATTATTGATATTAATTAAAAAATTGACTATTTTTTTTCAACAGCAAGACTGAGAACACATCTAACCGTGACCATTTTGACAACAGGAAAAAAAGGTTTCATCAAAATCAACCCCTCCTTTTGAGAAAAACCCTTAGCAACAAGCGTAACTTTGTACCTTTCAATTGCACCTGAGGCTTTATGGGCTTTCTTCTTGGGGGAAGATCATCTAATTCCTAGATATTATTCCTATGAAGGGCTTCCATTTCTAGGTTCATGGCTTCAACCCAAGCAGGTTGCACTCCAACCTCTTTGTAATTTTTAGGCTCAAAATTTTTGTTTAAACTTGAAATGAAACACAAGTTATTAATAGAAATGTTAGAGTAGTTAAGAACCTTTTCAAGACCGTATTTAACTTTTCCATTTAAAACATAATCCTTTAATTTTAATGGGAAAACAACACTCCTAGTTAACATTCGTAAGCTAACAAGATATGCACTTGAAGAGCCTAACCCCTCAGAATTTCTAATTTCATCAGCCATGGCTATTTCAGATATGGGGTCCTCACCCTTTACCCCGCCAATAGGAGCTATAGAGTCACTGGGTAGTTGAGAATCAACCACACTGTCAGTGACTTCTATGCCACTGCTACAAGGTTGTAAGGACTGATGAGGAGGATTTGATCTAGACCTCTCCTCATCATTAGGGTTTTGGGTGTGTATGTTTTTATACAAGTCAAAAAATTTAGTTGATTTAAGGAGTCTGTTTGAAAAACTTCATATTTATAAGAAACATTTGTTTGTTTAAAGGGAAATAATGTTTCCTAAAACTTTACATCCCGAGAGAATATAGTTGGTTAGTTTTCCAAATTCCAAAATTTATACCCCTTTTTGTTGTAAGAGTAACCAATGAAAACATACTTAATAACATGCTTGCTAAACTTATCAGTATTATTTAGGACTGTGCAAAAACATAGCATCCAAAGACACGAAGATGTTTTAGAGTTGGTTCAAAGTTATGAATTAATTCATAGGGAGATTTTTCATGTAATACAAATAAGGGTGTCCCGTTAATCAAATATGCAGTCACTCCAAAACCTAAGGGGAAGCCCCCCTAAAACAGTAAGGACCTAGCAATATTCAACAGATGATGATGCTTTCTCTCTACAAACCCATTTTGTAAGGGAGTACAAACACATATGGTTTAATGAATAACACCATTTAAATTTAGAAAGCTACTCACTTGACTGTTAACAAATTCAGTCCCATTGTCACTTTTAAAGACTTTGATAGATTTAGTAACTGTTTTTTTAAAAGATTAAAGAATGATTTTAAATTTTCAAACACCTCATCTTTATGTGATATTAAACTGCTTTTTTCACATTTCCTAATTTTGACAATATAGCACTTGAACCGTTAGGATGATTGACCGTTATGTTGTATTCAGAGACATCAACTTGATTTATTAAAAATTTCTCAGTTTGCATCATGTGTTGGTTTGTACTAGAGTCAATGATCCATCCAAATTCTTTAAAAGACAGATTGGTTAGTTGTGTTAAGATTCTTGATGTGAAAGAACTAGAACAAAAAGGATCGATGCAGCTACCTGCAATGTTAGATCCTTGATGTACATCACTTGTTTTTCATTAATGCGACCTAGCAACTTAGCAATTTGATCGGAGGTTAATAAGTAGGGCTGTTCAAATAGCTCGACGCTTGGAACTCGCTCGAAAAAAGCTCGAATTTTTACTCGTTCGATTTTTGGCTCGGTTGTAAACGAACCGAGCGACTCGGTTCAGTTTGAAAACAAACCGAGCACGAGCAAAGGTACACTCGCTCGTCGCTCGCTCGATTTCGCCCAAATTATTTTTTAATTTAGTTTTTATATATTATATATTTTTTAATTTATTTAGTCATTTACCAATTACCACTATTTTAATTATTTAGTCAAAAAGACAACAACCCTAATGTAAAAACCCTAGTTTTCTATTTCTCTAACCACGTTATCACTTCACAAGTTAGCAATACCATCACCACTTCACTAGCTGTCCCCTATATTTCCCCACCTCCCTGTTGACCGCCGACCTCCGACACCCCGAATCACCCATCTCCCTGCCGACCGCCGAACACCTGCAACAGTCTGACCTCGTAAGTCGCATCACTGTCTCTGAGTCTTCGATAGTCTAACCATGCATCCCTGCCTCCTAACTGCGAAGTCCGACCTTGTTTGGTTGTTCCTAATCGTGATTTCTTGAGGTTAGATTTTTCTTTGATGCTTTTGCTTAAAGAACAATTGTAAAAGAATTAGGGAAGATACTATGATGGTTATCACCATTGATACATAATATGATGAAATGTTAAAATGATAAAAGCTTTGAACATTAGAAGCATTTAGGAAGATACTAGCTTGATTTTAATTTATCTAGATTAGAATATTGATTTCATTTGTTACTTTTTTGAATTTGGGTTGGAAGTTGGAAATTGAAAGTTGAAACTCTTGAATAAATTATTAGTTTTTTTAAATTGTAACATGAAACCGAGCAAAACCGAGCGCTCGGTTTAAACCGAACTGAGTTCGAGCATGAAGTTTGCGCTCGAATTTGTAATTTGAACCGAACCGAGCCGCTCGATTTGAAACCGAACCGAGTTCGAGCAGAGCTGCGTTCGGTTCAGTTTGGTTCGTGAACAACCCTATTAATGAGTTAACATTTAAGGACAAAAAAACCAGATTTAGATTAATTTAAGGGACGATTAACTTGAGATCCCTTGTTTTGAAACTTGAGGGATAGCCCACAAGTTCATAACACCTCTTAACTGTGTGTCCTACTTTATTACAGTGGGAGCATTTCAAATTTGGATTTGGACCCCTAGTTGTTTTTCTTTTATTTTTGGTATTAAAACCTAGTTTTTTCAAAAATTGCTTTGTTTGGACATTAAAACCCATAGATGTTGTTTTAGAGGATGAATCTAAGTTCCTATGTGACTCTTCTAGATATAATAGAGAAAGCTTCTTTCATAGTTGGGAGGGGATCTCTAAGCAAATGATTGGATATAACTTGTTGGTAAGTATTGTCAAGGCCATGAGGAACTGCATGATTTTATAAGATTATTGAAGTTATTAACTCCTTTGATACTTTATAGGAACTTGAAGGCAACTGAATTATTTGATCAAATTCTATTGGACTCAATAAGTGCATAAAAAGAATAATGCGTGACATAATTAAACATAATATGTTCTAACATTCAAACAATCATTAACTAACACATTAGAATTATTAACATTCATAACATACACTAATTAAGTTTAAATTTCTTTTTTCAGGTTTGTAGATAAAAGAAATTTTGCTAAGTGTTCACAGTGGATGAGGATTTGTCCACAACGGATGACTAAGAGGATGTAGCAGATGAAGAGCAAGTCTAAGTGCCCACAGTAGATGAACAACACACAACGGATAACATTGTCCACGGCTGATGAACAGTCTACAGTGGATGAACATGCCACAACGGACAACTACCAAAGTAAACACACAAGTGTTCACGGCGGACAGCATCCAAGGCACAACAGACAAGTGTTTAACTTCCACAATGGACATCTTTTCATCCACAGCGGACAGCTAATCATCCACAGTGGACGACTTATAGACTTAGGATTTTATGTAATTTTCATTTACATAAAGGTATTTTTGTAATTGTAGATAACTATTTGTATAGGCTATAAATAGCATAATACCCTAATCATTTGTAAGCTATTGAACAATCAATACAAACAAGCAGTTTTTATTATCATTCAAGCATTCAATCACTAGCAAACACACAATTATACACACACATAGATATCATATCTTTAATCATGGTTTCCGCATTGTGATTATTGAGTATTGAATATATAGCAATCTTTTTTATATTTAAGAGATTAAAAATGATCCTTAAGGGAATTCATTATTTGTTCTTGGTGTTCTAAGTTGTTTTGAACCCAAGAACTACCTGAGTTTCATCAGGTGGTATCAGAGCCTTGGCTCAAATCATTCACTGATTTTTGATCCTCTTAATTAATACAATGATATCTATGGTTCATTAGCTTCATATCAAACATTTTTGAGTTGAAATTGCCACAAAACCCTCTTCTACATCAAACATTCAACAAATGTTCAAAACATGATTCAATAATTTTTTTCATTCATTGTGAAGAAGATTTTGTGTGATTAAAGCTATAAATATCATTCATAACACTGTTTGAACGTGTTCATCATCACAAAACCCCAAAACCTCATGGTTCAAGGGTTTTTTGATACAACAGTACACGAGTACTGTTTTATCAAGTTTTCATCAAACAAACACTGATTTGAATACTTTGAATTCATTCATTGTATTTAAACATCATATTTGAGTTATTCTGTACTCAATAAGGCGATTAATCATTTTCAAACAACAAACCGATTATTGTTTCATTGAAGTTGTTTCAGCCGCAAACAAACCCTAGGATAAACCCTAGTTTTTATTCATACACATTCTTCAAAATCTACGGTGATTTTGTCGGATTTTGCATCAAAAACAAAGAAGAAACCGATTCTTCTTTTGATTTTTTGAAAAGTTACTTTTTGATCCAAAAGTTAATTTTAAAACATTTTCCTTGTTTTTAGGGTTTTTTGACTTTTCTTGACTGACATCATTAAAAGTTGACATTCCTTAAGGAATATTCCTTTTATTTCAACGAGATTTGATAGTGACTTCACCTTTAATATTAATTGATTTAAAATTGAATTAATTAATTTCCTTTATTCGGTAAAATTAAAAGTAACAAAATCATTACAAACAATCCTAGTGACCTTAGGATAGAACAAATTTGGTACTAAGCTAAATTAACAAACAAATTTTGACTTAAACAGTTAAGTTTAAAATTTAACAAAATGTCTGATGAATTTCAGTATCCAACAGTGGTCTCAAACCACCAAAACTAAAAAAACAAAGCAGATTTCAAACAATGAAAAATTATGTTCAGAATTGGATTATTTTTCATGACCTGGACCTATGGACATCCATAACCAAGGGACCATACATACCTATGACTCTTAGTCCAGACTACAACATACAGAAACAACTAAGCTTGAAAAATGTAGCCGGTGATGACCTCAAAAAGATCAAAACAGACATGAAAGCATACAACATTCTAGCAATGACTCTGCCAATTGAAATCCTGACACGGGTTGAAAATTTCAAAACAGCAAATAAGCTGAAGGTGCTTAACACCATGTGTGAAGGAAGTGAAAATAAGGAAAATCAAGAAAGAAAAATTTAGGACCCAGTATGAAACCTTCCATCATGTGCAAGGAGAGTCAATACCACAACAGCTTCACAGATTTATTCAGTTAGTAAATAAGATGATTGTTTATGGTCTTAAATACGAATCTATGGAGATCAACATGAAGATTTTGCATACACTTCCAGAGAGGTGTACTCAATCAGTCTATCTGATGAAAGCAATATTGGATCGTGAAGCATTGTCTCTAGATGCACTAGTGGCCAAAGTGGAGGCACTAGAACTAGATGAAGATCCAGAAATAATAGCACAATGAGACATGTGGAATCATACAAGTTCAAGGAACTACAACAAACAGAAGTGCATTCTTAACTTGCACTGGTGAAGAAGAGGATGAGGAGTTTCTGGATTCAAGTGAAACTTCTTTCTTCTCTGCTCCTGAATCATCCCACAACAAACAAAAGTCAAAGAAGATTGGTGTTCATGCTTCCCATGAAGCAACACCTCAAGCAAACAACATCCACATGCTTCCAGCTCCAACAACAACAATAGCAAAGACTCAAAACATACTTGAGAGACCAATGGATGCATTAACAATCATCTTACAAAGTGAGGAGCAAAAGGCAGCTTTTGCAGCCTTTTCAACAAGCTTTGAAGCCTTTCTAAGAGCTAACCTCACACCATCACAGATCATACAGCAAGACTTGGATGAATTGCCTCCTGATATGGTTGAAGAATGGATCTTCAATGGTCAATGTCAATGATTGCATACAATCCAAGAAGTTCCTACAAAGGAACAGGGGGTTAAGCATGGATAAGAAAACCAAAATTGGTTTTGATATGACAAAGGTGAGATGCTATAACTGCCAACTCTATGGACACTTCTCAAGAGAATGCCAAAAACCTAGAGTTGACAGAAACGACCAACAAACACAAACATCAATCAGCTATCACTCAAACAGACAAATCCTACCTACTATTAGTATTCCTGCTACTCTAACCCTAGCTCAAATCACACAGTACAGTCCAAATCAACATTCAAAATCATCTGCAATGATCATCAAACAAGATGGTGAATGTGATTGGAGTATGTACGAGGCTGAGATCCAATCTCCCGATCATGCCCTCATGGCAATCATAGAGGATAAAATCTCAAAATCCCCAAAGAGGTAAGGGAAAACCTCTGTACACAAGCATGCATTGATGAAGTCAATAGATATAGAGAACATGCAGACAAACTTTCTAAGAAAGTGATTAAAACAAACATTTTAAATGAAAGTTTAAAAGCAGAAAAAAACAATAGGAGACTAAAATTCTTTCATTACAAAATGATTTGGACAAATTGATGTCTGAAAAATTAACACTTGCAGCTTAAGTAAAGCTACTCTCTGAATCGTTGACTCAGTCAAAAACATTACAGGCTGAACCTGAAGTGAAACTTTGGAAATTTCAGGTGAGCAACAAGAAGTTTGAAGAACTTCTTGCTCAGCAAAGGGATTTTAAAGACCCTTCGGGATTGGGATACAATAAGGTCAACCCACCTTATAATGACAATTATATTCCACTTCTTGATTCTATGACCAACAAACAGGGTGAGTCTCTTGACCCATTAGACAGGACTGATGACTCAAAAATAATAATCATCATCATCATCAAAATCATCTTTAATAACAAAAACACCTTGATAAAATTGTTAAGAGTCAAGCTTCACACAAATAAAATCAACTGATTTTATCAAGGGGAAAACAACGAGTTGATGAACAAATAATAAATGAAGATGATGATGACTTATATATGATGAGTCAAACAACCAATTACTGACCTAAAAGGTTTCAAGTGTTGACATAACATCTAAACAACAAAAGTAGACACAAGGCTTTGACATCTGCTCTGGTGGTAGAAAGTTGTATCTTCCACCATTTCTCCTAAACAAACAACAAGGGAAAAGGCAAAGTCCCTGTTCAGCCAAAAAAAAACAATGACTTTTGATGTACCATTAAAATCTAGTTTAAAATCCAAAGTTTCAAACAAACAAGGAAAATTAAATTCAATCGTACTACGAATGGTGTGATCAATACCTCATGATCGGTGTCGAAGACCCGATCAAATAAGAAAAGAATTTTGCTTGTTTTATGATTCCTAAATACCTTAACTAGTTAGGGTAAATAGGGTGTCGATCCCACGAGGAGTCCGTGGATGGTGTCACGCGTAACTGATTCAAAATTTACTTACTTACTATTGTCACTAAACTGTAAATTAGAACTAAATGAAATTACCAATAAAAATAATCACTTTATGAAGCAAGACAAAACTTAGACTTGGTTGAAAACTATTGCGATGAAAAGGGATCACACCCGGGTTTCAGGAATGTAAATGAATATATAGCTAATGTTTTACCCAATCTTGAAGTTACATAGACATAACTTGCTTATCACGTATGTTGAAAAGTAATTGCGAACTTGATATCCGATTATGTAAATTAACTAGTAAACTAACTAATGCCACAATCTAGAAACTTTATTTGCAATTACCAATTAATGAAGATAACCTAATTACTACTCAATGGTTAACAATGTAAAACTATAACTTGATAAGTAATAATAACCTCAACTAACACGAATCTTTAATCAACACATGATTCAAAACACATAAACGAATAAAAGTTGTTAAACAATCAAAGTTTATGTCTTGACTAGGTAAAACATAAGAAATGCATAATCAAATCACAAACCGTCCACCCGGGATGATCACGGATGGTTTAGCCTTGCATCTTCATCATAATCGCTTCAATCTTGTCTTTGTGCATACGAATCCTCGATTACTTGATGATTAGAGAGGGTTTTAATGACTCAAAAATGCTCCAAGATTCGTTCTTGGGTTGGGGGTCAGTCTTCTTTCGAAACCCTAATGTTAGGGTTTAAATAGGTTTTGAAATTTGAAACCCCCCTAAATATCACCTTAGACCGTAACTTACGGCCTATAGACCGTAGGTTATGGCCTACCTTCACCAGACGGCCAAAACTTCTGTCTTACGGGGTTCACAGACGTGTTGATACAGGCCGTAAGTTACGGCCTCAGGCCGTAGCTTACGGCCTCCCTGCAACTTGCATAGTTTTCTTTATTTTCAGCACCTTTCAACCCGTAGTCTTGGTATCCTTTGTATCCTTCACAAATAATGTCCGTTAAGCTTCATTTATCCTACATTTCAAATAGCAACAAAGTAATATTGTTCTACATGTAAAATATATTAAAAATGCAATATTAACTATACTAAGTGCATGCATATTAACCAATCATCACATCCCCACACTTACCCTTTTGTTTGCCCTCAAACAAACTCTCTTGTACACTTTAACACTAATTACTCAAATGCATCAATAATCTCTTAACCTTGTGTGAGTTAAGATCCCAAGGCATAGCTGGCTCTAATGTTTATATTATTCAAGATTGACAACCCAACAAGTAGCCACTTTTTGAAATCTTAGGATTACCTAACCAAGCATAACTTACCTTCGGTTTCCAACACACATGCATTCACCCGTCTCATAATGATCACTCCTCTCAGGTTTCTGGACTAGTGATTATATACTAGTATATCTGGAACACTCAAACCAGTAATGCACATTATTATCATAAGCTCGTATAATAATCACATCTCCATCAACTAACGCACTACAATACACAAATCAAGAGGTCTTTTACGGGTTGTACTATTAGGCTAGGGTTAAGGGTATGTAAAAGGATCTAACGTGGTAGATGGTGAATGAAATCCAATTCAAACATGCTAAATTTAAGAACTACACCTACTATTATAACTTGGATCACATTGACCCGAAACACTACAAGAATTCACATTATTTTTGTTGCTTTTTTTTTTCAAACAACTTAGACATGTAACAAATTGGATTTCACCACGCGGCTTAGTTAAAAAGGCTAAAGGTTTAATAGGGTTAATGATGTGGCTCATTCAAATGACACGTTAGGGCTCAAAGGGGCGTCTAAGGGGAAAATGTTAGGGTAGGGGAGTCAAATGAAATGGTCTAAACAAAATGGTATCCTAATGCCTCTATCACGTTTGTGCAAAGTAATGGTTCATGATCTCACATGTATTAGTTACACGAGTTCTAAAATAGATGCACATTATGGTAAACACTAAATATAATAAGAAAAGAGCAACTAAATATATCATGAAAATGCTCAATTAGGCTCAAGTTCTCACGGAAACGAAGGAATGGGTTAAGGATGTGACACATGCATGTTGTCCACTGTCTAGTTCGTTATACTTAACAAGGCAATCCTACTTAATTTTATAGAAACTACCAATTAGGCATACCTTCCTGTCACTTATAGCTAACCATGCCAAGGGATCTCTACCTATACACAAGAAAGTGATATTTAGTGATTTACATTGAGAAATTAGGTTTGATGCACAATTATTATTTGTTTTTTTTTTCTTTTTTTTTCAAAATATTTTCAACTTTTCTAAATTTTAAGATTTTAAACACCTCATCCCCACACTTGGACTACATTGTCCCCAATGTAGAATGAGTTTATTAGGACCTTAGTTCCCCCAAGTGCAAAGTTAAATCCCTTATAATTGTGTTATGCATACTGAGACTCGACATTAACTAAAATGCAAATTAACACATTCCCAAAACAACAAGTTTGTTACGCCACCAAGTACATAGAAGAAAACGACCGGGCCACATAACACAACTAAAGACAAGAAGTGACAACTTAAACATCATAATAGCATAAGTTCAGAGAAAAGCACGTGGACCTGATCTCATGTGATCAGAGAATGCAAGATCATCCATCATATGATGTCGGGGGTATGGCTGACCAAACATGCTCTCATACAAACTCCGCTGGATGTTCCTCATGTCATATGGGTCGGCTTGAGTAGAACTACCATGTGCTTGACCCATGTTAGTGTCATATGGCACCCATTCTGATGGATTTGATTGAGGTAATGGGGAATCTGATGGCTTTGCGCATATGGAACAAGATCAGGAGATCGCCAGTCAGTCGGGTGAGGCCTCTCGGTGTATGGCAGACCCTGCTGGAAGTCGTGATAATGTCGAATCTGTTCATGATATCTGAAGTCTTCGTTCCGGTAGAGCTCTTGAGTATACATCATTGTTCGCCTGTTCCTCCGATTTTCTTCATTTCCTGCGTTTGCCTGTCAAACATAATTTGCTCACAGTCAGTCCATCGATTAAAATTAGTGGGATGCGCTTGTGCTATTGCGTTCCCATCACTACGTTGATGAGGTATCCAGTCCTCGCGAGCACATCCTCCGCTGCCGTGGCTGTCGGCTCCACTCGTTCTTCTTCCTCAGCATCTTCTTTCAATACCTCCATGCATCGCCCACTTTTTCTGTCGGTCAACCGTAAATACGTGCGGTCTCTTGATACAACCATTCTGTAGCTGCTAATGTATCTAGGCGGAATAGTACGTGCTTAAATTTTTGAGGTTTCACTCTGCGGGGCAACACATTAGCCCTTTTTAGCAATTTGGAGAGCAGTCGACAATATGGAATAGATTTCCTATCAGCTTTTTCTCTAGTTTCCCACACATTCCACAAGATAAGATGAAGGGCTGATAGGACGGGTGTTCCTGTCACAATAGCATGCAAAATCATATTTCATACAATCTGACTGAACCTTTATCACCTAGCTGGGGCATTACATTCTGGTTTAAAAATATCATAAGTAACTTGGGTAATGAGATGTTGCCGACATAGAGGCCATCTTGCTACATCTGTGCCTTGAGGCACAACAAATAGTTCTCTGATCATATCTCTCTATGTGTCTTCATTGGCTTTCTTACAACCTAGTATGCATTGGAGGGATACTCATATGGTTCATCATCTTCGGCCCCCGTGTCGAAGTTGGCTATTCTACTCAAGGTCTCAAATGAAAATGTTACGGGTTTGCCATTGACCTTTCCTACTAACTCTATTGTCTCCGGTGGGTTGTTTCCTGGCTTCTTTTGAAGTGTTGACATCCACTCTATAATTGCATCCATGTAAATGTCATCGCTCCCATCATTGTTAAAAGTCATGCGTTCTTCCCATCCCAATCTTGTAAAGCAATCATTAATCCTGAATTTGTCAAAATGATCTTGATTAATTTGCCTCTCATAGATCATGAAGGATTGAAGCGACCCTTTAATGTCCCTCATCTTCTTATGATACAGTAAAGGTTGAATTTCTTTTACAAATGAGGATAAACGTTTACTTTTTCTCCACTTGGGTAATCCATCCTCATCATATTCTTCCTCATCTCTAGACTCTTCTTCTTCCTCCATATCAATGTCTTCTTCCTCAGTCATAGGTGGATCCGATTCGGGAAACTTCCTCCTTTTAGTGCCTGATGTCAAAGCAACCGCTTTCCCTTTGCCTTTTTGGTTATTACCCGCCATCGATCCTGCAATCAAACAATGATTAAGTTACTTGTCAGTAATTAACGTGTATGATAGTTTATGATGTCGTTAGTGATAATCCTCTACATGCTTCTTTTACTTGTTGAAAAAGGAGTTTAAATCTTAAACAAAGATACCAGTTCCATCAAAGAAAAATGGCATATATCTTATTACTACTCATTGTGTTTGTAATCATCATAATTCTCAACATAACACATTCCTAGCAGCATGAACTAAGTGACCAACCTGGATACCATTTCACCCTTTGACTATCGACATTAACCATTCAAGGTTCTCCCATTATACACATAGAAGATGCCAATTCGAAAGATCTAACGATAATAACACCTGCAAGTAACCCTTAACCCAAAATCTTCCCCACACTTGAATCTTGCTACCACATTGATATCAACCATCGTTAATTTCTACAAATTAATGTAAACCTGTGATATGTCCCAAGCAACCTAGTTGTACTAACATCATGTAATTCATGGTTTCAACAACGCAAAACATGCCATGTTCCTGATAAATTTACTCAATAATCATCATAAGTAAGTGAGTACCTTCAATGATAAGCGGAAATCAGTAAATAACATACCTTGTTGTTGTTAAAGTGATGTCTACAATGAAAAAATGCAACCTTGACAACAATGTCACCAAAACCCCCAAAACTCTCGAGTCCTCTTGTAACTAGATCTAACAACGACCATGAATTGGAGAAAACTACACCATAGGTTGTGTTTGTCTAGAGAAATTAACCCAGATGCATATGAATTTCGTATGTTTTGATGAAGAATTGAAGAAGTTATGTGAGGGGGAAGAACTAGGGTTCTTGAGTGTTTTTGAGAAGGAAGGTGAAGGTGGATGAGTAAAACTGAGATTTTGGTGGTGGATTGGAGTTGAAAAACAAAAGGGGTTTGTGGAAATTAGGATTGGGTCGGGTTTTTATGTAATAATGCTGTCGAGATGTGCCCAGCCTCGACAGGCCGTAAGTTACAGCCTAAGGCCGTAGATTACGGTCTATTGTGTTATGCTGAGACCGTTTGTGGTGACCGTAAGGCAGAAGCTTGGACCGTCCGCATTGGCATAGGTCGTAGCTTACGGCCATAGGCCGTAAGTTACGCCCCCCCTTTTTTTTCTTTTTTTTTTGTTTGACTTGTAAATGTATAAAAAAAAGTATTACCATAAAAAAACTTATGAAAATATTTGAAAAACTAATTATCGTTCTTTTGTTATTTTAGTTGGCGAAAAACATTGCCACTCCCCTCACTAATTGTGCATTGCCCTTAATCGCACTTATATTTACCTGAAAATCCAAAGACTTCCACCTGCTGATTAGTATGCATCCAAAGACTGAAACGCAAGACATACCAACTACACAAATACAAAGACACAATAATTGACGAATCTAAAATAAAATTCCGAAACTCACTTTCGTAGGAATCACGGTTGCATGTAGCATATGCAACAAGCCTTTTAAACCTCTCGGTAGGCCCGAGCGGACGAGTTAAGTCTCGTGAGGGTTTCTAGTGAACATACCCACAAAGTTCTCCAAATTGCCTCTCGGAAAGCACTAAGTTTTAGGTCTTCAGCCAGACCGTACCTGATATACTAGTTTGTCGCATATGTTGGTGAATCCACAAGGAATTTCACCGAATCCATTTGTACCTTGTTGATGTCAGTCGCCTCCAAATATGGTTTCAATCTATGACCATTCACCACATGCCTTTTATGATCTTTCAGATCTTCAATTTCAATATCTCCAAAGTAGCCAACTCGTGTAACAATAAATGGGCCTGTCCATTTGCTTTTAAGTTTGCTTGGAAAGAATTTAAGTTTGGAATTGTACAGCCACACCTTCTGGTCTACTTCAAACAATTTCCTTCGGATTTTGGCATCGTGAACAGCTTTCATTATGTCTTTATACACTGATGCATAATCAAATGCTTCATTCCTTAATTCTTCCAATTCACACAGCTGTAACTTTCTCTCTTTACCTGCAGTTTCATAATCCATGTTGACAGCTTTCACTGCCCACAATGCACGGTGAGCTAACTCGACAGGTAAATGGCAACCTTTCCCATAAACCAAGCGATATGGTGTGGTTCCAATAGGTGTTTTGAAAGCGGTTTGGTATGCCCATAAAGCATCATTTAAACGTAAAGACCAATCCTTTCGGTCGGTTCTTACCGTCTTTTGTAAAATCTCTTTAATTTGCCTATTCGAAACCTCAACCTGACCACTTGTTTGTGGGTGGTATGGTGTTGCGACTCGATGATTTACACCATACCGTTTGAGCAACTTTCCAAAGTTAAAGTTTTAAAATGAGACCCCCCAACACTTATGATCACGCGAGGGATGCCAAATCTTGAGAAAATATTGGTTTGTACAAATTTGCAAACAACAGTTTGGTCGTTTGTTTTAGTAGCAATGGCCTCAATCCACTTAGACACGTAATCCATTGCTACTAAAATATAATAATTGCCATGTGAATTCGGGAGTGGTCCCTTGAAATCAATCCCCCAAACGTCAAAAATGTCAACTACGAGGATTGGTTTCATGGGCATCTCATCCCGTTTGGAGATACTACCAAGTTGCTGGCATCTTTAAAAATTGTGGGTCAGAATAACCCGCAAGATAGAATCTTATGCCCGGTCTTGTGACCACTAAAATGTCCTCCACATGCAGACAAATGGGTTAGTGTCAACACTTCTTGCACTTCCTCTTCTGGCACACATCTTTTAATAATCTGATCAGCGCCAACTTTGAAAAGGTCTGGTTCATCCCAAATGTAATGCTTTGCTTGAGCTAGAAATTGTTGTCTTTTCCTTTTTGACCAATGATCTGGAACTATACTTGCAGCCAAATAATTAACTATGTTAGCAAACCAAGGTAAAGTGGAGATTGCTAATAAGTGCTCATCAGGAAATGTTTCATTTATCGCTTTAGAATCATCCTCCTCCATAGCAATTCTGGATAGGTGGTCAGCTACAACATTCTCACACCCTTTCTTGTCGCGTATCTCCAAATCAAACTCTTGTAATAGCAAGACCCATCGAATCAACCTTGGCTTGGCATCCTTCTTCTCTATCAAATACTTCACTGCACTATGGTCTGAATATATAATGACTTTGCTTCCCTAAATATACGACCTGAACTTATCAAGAGCATATACCACTGCAAGCAATTCTTTTTTAGTAGTCATGTAATTCAATTAAGCACCATCTAATGTCTTACTAGCATAATAAATTCCTACGGGTTTCTTGTCTACCCGTTGCCCCAATACAGCCCCGATTGCGAAATCACTAGCATCACACATAATTTCAAATAGTAATGACCAATTTGGTGCTTGCAGAATCAGGGCTTCAACCAATTTTTCTTTAAGTGTTATAAAAGCTTTTAAACATACTTCATCAAAAACAAGGGCACATCTTTTAAAGCAAATTACATAACGGTTTGGTGATTGTGCTAAGTCCCTTTATAAATCTCCTATAAAATCCCGCATGACCCAAGAATGAACGTATGCCTTTGACATTCGTAGGGGAAGGTAAAGTTGAAATTACTTTGATTTTTGCATGAACAACCTTTATCCCACGTTTAGAAATGACATGTCCAAGAACAATACCCTCTTGAACCATAAAATGACTTTTTCCCAACTTAAAACCAAATTAGTTTTGACACATCGTTTCAATACTTTGGTTAATTGCATGAGACAACTGTCAAACGATGGACCAAATATTGAAAAGTCATCCATGAAAATCTCCAAAGACTCCCCAACCATATCTGAAAAGATACTCATCATACACCTTTGAAAGGTGGCTGGGGCGTTACAAAGTCCAAATGGCATTCGCCTAAACGCGAAAGTACTATATGGATACGTAAACGTTGTCTTTTGTTGATCATCAGGATGAATGGCAATTTGATTATACCCTGAGTAGCTATCTAAGAAGCAATAAAACTTCTGACCTGCTAGCTTCTCAACTATTTGATCTATGAAAGGGAGCGGGAAGTGATCTTTAGCGGTAGCCGCGTTTAACTTTCTATAATCAATGCATACCCGCCACCCGGTAACAGGTCGGGTAGCAACATGCTCACCTTGTGCATCTTTAACAATTTGGATGCCCGATTTCTTGGGCACCGTCTGTGTCGGACTTACCCATGTGCTATCGGAAATAGGGTAAATGATTCTGGCATCTAACCATTTTAACACCTCTTTCTTGACAACTTCCCTCATATTAGGATTGAGCCTTCTTTATGTGTCACGCGTGGGTTTTGCATCTGTATCAGTAATAATTTTATGCATAACAATTGATGGACTAATACCTTTCAAATCCGCTATGGTTCATCCAATTGCCGCCTTGTGCTCTTCTAATACCCTCAACAGTGCTTCCTCTTGATCATTCTCTAAATCTGATGCAATTATCACCGGTAATGTTTGGTCTTTTCCAAGGAATGCATACTTTAAATGCTTTGGCAACTCCTTGAGTTCCATAATTGGGGAACTTTCTAACGATGGTTTCAGCTTTGAGTCAATTTTCTCGGGTAGAGGCTCCACTTGATGAGTCCATGGTGGTCTACCTTCTTGAATTGCTAATACCTCCTGTTGCTTTTCTTCTTCCTCCAGCTGTCGCACAACTTCAGCACCTTCCCTGTCATATAAAACACACGTCTCGTTGGTGCTATCCTCATTTTTATAAGGATCACACTCGTCAATAATGTCTGCCATAAAGCATTCATTACTAACCGGAGAATTAGATGCATTTTCATAAACATTGACTCTTAACTTACGGTTTCCAAATGTCATGTCAACTGTTCCATTTCTAAAGTTAATTTGAGCATTTGCGGTTGCTAAGAACGGTCGGCCAAGAATGATGTTAGGTTGTTTGTTATTATCAATAGCTGCGTAATCAAGAACCAAGAAATCGACAGGATAGTAAAAATCTTCCACCTTTACAATTACATCGGTTACTATTCCACGAGGGAGTTTAAGAGTAAGATCAGCCAAAACCACTGTGGTTTCGGCTTTTTGAAGTGGACCAAATTCATATTGGTCATATAAACTCCCTGGTAGGATACTAACACTAGCTCCGAGATCCAACAATGCCCTAGCCATTTTAAAGTCACCCACTTGAATGGGAATAATAGGCGCCCCTGGATCCCGAAGCTTTGGTGGAAGGGCACCTGATAGAATGGCACTTACATTTGCGGGCACATCAAGTTTCTTAGGAAACTTATGGTTTCTTTTCTGAGTGCACATATCTTTCAAGTACTTTGCGTAAGCAAGAACCTGTTTAATTGCATCTAAAAGAGGTAGATTGATTTTAACTTGTTTGAAAACTTCCCACATTTCTTCTTGTTGTGGGCCTCTTTTATTGATAGATGAAGCTTTTACTGGATCAATTAATGCTGCTGGATAAGGAATGGTATTAGCCTCCACACCTTTATCCTTGTTTTCCTTTAGTTTATCATTTAAAACCAATTCAGTGTTTTCTGAAAAAGTTACTTTCTTTAATGGTTTAGACATAACAGTTTCATGCTCATCATCACTATTTACACTTTCATCAACATCCTCCACCACTCCTTCTACAAAAGGTGGTGGAGGGATAACTTTGTTATTATATATTTTACCATTACGTAAAGTACATACCTGATTGACGTGATGTTTTGCATTGGAGACTTGATGTTGTGGATTTACTGTTGTATCACTTGGTAGCTTGCCTGGATCTTTTCTGATTTGTGCCACATCTTGTGCCAATTGTCCTACTTGCTTGTTCAATGCCTCATACGCTTTATCTCTGATTTCATTTTCCTTTTTGTTCTCCTTCATCATATTCATAAGTGCATCCAACTTTGAGTTTATAGAGTCATCATTACCTGACGTTCCCGCTTGATTACCTTGGTAATTCTTAGATGAGCTGCTTTGTTGACCACCTTGATTGTAGCCACTTTGATTGAAAGAATTTCTTTGATAGCTACCTTGATAGTTCCCTGGATGGTGGTTTTGATACGGTTAATTACCTTGATTTGATCCTTGAAAGTTTAGATTCATTTGGTTAGTGGCATTTCCATACCTGAAATTAGGATGATTCCTCAATCCGGGGTGATAAGTATTGGAGTTCATATCAAACTGTTTTTTTCTCTCCATATACTTGATTTACCTCTTCATGTTGTCTCGACAACAAAGGACAATCCACACTTGAATGCCCTAATTCCCCACATTCGTTACACACATCAAATCCAACTGACGCTACATCTCTGGCTCCCACACGCCCTAGCTTGGCCAATTGTCTCTCCAAAGAGGCAATTCTTCCTTTAGTTTCATGGTCAATGGTGGTTGACCTTGCTGGAGCAGGCTTCGACCTTCTACTAGCCGAAGCTTGAGCCTTGGAATTCTTGCACATTCTTTCTAAAAACTCCCAATCCATATCTTCATGATTAGACAAAAACGTACCGTTACTGGTGGAGTACAAATACTTTCTTTCCTCCGGTGTTAATCCATCTAAAAACGCCTTAATCAGTTCCCACCTTTCAATGCCATGATGAGGGCATATGCGGATCAACTCTTTGAATCTTGTAAATGCCCATGGAATTGTTCACCCATTTGTTGTTGAAATGATCGAATAGCATCTCTTGCATCACTAGTCTTGCCCATAGAATAATATTCTTCAAGAAAAACTCTTTGCATCTCTTGCCATGTATGAATACTATTATCAGGTAGTATGAGAAACCATTGCTTAGCTCTGTCTTTCAAAGTAAATTGGAATAATCTAAGTCTCACTTCATCTTGTGTAAAGTGATTTCCACCGATAGTGCTACATATTGCATCAAATTCAGCAAGATATACATATGGTTCTTCTGTTGCAGTACCTCTAAACGCGGGAAGAATAGTGAGATAATGAGGATGTACATCAAAAGATCTTCCTCTACGATTTGGAGGTGCAATAGGATTTGGATTTTCAGAAATAGCCGGTCTGAAATGACTATCCACACCTTGTACCAGAGCTCTCTGAGGTCGTCTTTCTTGATTGGCATTATGATTATTATCCCTACCTCGTTGTTGATTGACAGGTGGTGCATTCCACCCGTATTGGCCATGTCCCCAATTGTTGTTCCCATTATATCCATCACCTCCCCCAAAATGTCCATCCCAAGCATCATAATTTGCATCATCATATGGTTCTTCATTACTATTCCACTCATCTTCATAATCTTCATCACCCGTATGAACACTATGCATGCTCACATGATCAAATCGTTTCCTTGATTGAGGTTGTTTTGGTTCAGGTTATTGTTGGGTGGTGGTTGATTTAGGTTATTGTTGTTGTTGCGGATGTTATTTGGTGGTGGGGGTGGCTTTGGGTTTTGGTTTTGGTTATTAGGGTTCATGGGTGGGTTTTGGTTCAGAGCTACATTTTCTCCTTGTGAAACATTTACCGGTTCCATCTCTATTGACTGAGATGAACTAGAAGCTGCTTGTTCAATGGCACAAGAAATTAGTGGCACTGGAATTCCCGTTCTATGCAAAACACGATTTTCCCTTGCTGATCTCTCGATCTCCAGATCAAACACAAGTGGTGATTTCCGACCAGAATATCGCGCATGCATGCACCCTGTCACCTGCACACTGAAACACACCAAGCGTAACAAAGAACAGAAAGAGTAAACAAAGCACTAAACAAAACACACAAAAAATAAAAAAAAAAAAATAAAAATAAAATAAAAATAAAAAAAATAAAAAAAGAAAATAAAAGAAAAGAATTTGATCGGTGTCGAAGACCCGATCAAATAAGAAAAGAATTTTGCTTGTTTTATGATTCCTAAATACCTTAACTAGTTAGGGTAAATAGGGTGTCGATCCCACGAGGAGTCCGTGGATGGTGTCACGCGTAACTGATTCAAAATTTACTTACTTACTATTGTCACTAAACTATAAATTAGAACTAAATGAAATTACCAATAAAAATAATCACTTTATGAAGCAAGACGAAACTTGGACTTGGTTGAAAACTATTGCGATGAAAAGGGATCACACCCGGGTTTCAGGGATGTAAATGAATATATAGCTAATGTTTTACCCAATCTTGAAGTTACATAGACATAACTTGCTTATCACGTATGTTGAAAAGTTTGGAAATTTCAGGTGAGCAACAAGAAGTTTGAAGAACTTCTTGCTCAGCAAAGGGATTTTAAAGACCCTTCAGGATTGGGATACAATAAGGTCAACCCACCTTATAATGACAATTATATTCCACTTCTTGATTCTATGACCAACAAACAGGGTGAGTCTCTTGACCCATTAGACAGGACTGATGACTCAAAATAATAATAATCATCATCATCATCAAAATCATCTTTAATAACAAAAACACCTTTGATAAAATTTGTTAAGAGTCAAGCTTCACCACAAATAAAATCAATTGACTTTTATCAAGGGGAAAACAACGAGTTTGATGAACAAATAATAAATGAAGATGATGATGACTTATTATATGATGAGTCAAACAACCAATTACTGAACCTAAAAAGGTTTCAAGTGTTTGACATTACATCTAAACAACAAAAGTAGACACAAGGCTTTGACATCTGCTCTGGTGGTAGAAAGGTTGTATCTTCCACCATTTCTCCTAAACAAACAAACAAGGGAAAAGGCAAAGTCCCTGTTCAGCCAAAACAAACAACAATGACTTTTGATGTACCATTAAAATCTAGTTTCAAATCAAAAGTTTCAAACAAACAAGGAAATACAAATCTATCGTACTACGAATGGTGTGATCAATACACTCATGATCGGTGTCGAAGACCCGATCAAATAAGAAAAGAATTTTGCTTGTTTTATGATTCCTAAATACCTTAACTAGTTAGGGTAAATAGGGTGTCGATCCCACGAGGAGTCCGTGGATGGTGTCACGCGTAACTGATTCAAAATTTACTTACTTACTATTGTCACTAAACTGTAAATTAGAACTAAATGAAATTACCAATAAAAATAATCACTTTATGAAGCAAGACAAAACTTGGACTTGGTTGAAAACTATTGCGATGAAAAGGGATCACACCCGGGTTTCAGGAATGTAAATGAATATATAGCTAATGTTTTACCCAATCTTGAAGTTACATAGACATAACTAGCTTATCACGTATGTTGAAAAGTAATTGCGAACTTGATATCCAATTATGTAAATTAACTAGTAAACTAACTAATGAAACAATCTAGAAACTTTATTTGCAATTACCAATTAATGAAGATAACCTAATTACTACTCAATGGTTAACAATGTAAAACTAATAACTTGATAAGTAGTAATAACCTCAACTAACACGAATCTTTAATCAACACATGATTCAAAACACATAAATGAATAAAAGTTGTTAAACAATCAAAGTTTATGTCTTGACTAGGTAAGAACATAAGAAAGCATAGTCAAATCACAAACCATCCACCCGGAGATGATCACGGATGGTTTAGCCTTGCATCTTCATCATAATCGCTTCAATCTTGTCTTTGTGCATATGAATCCTCGATTACTTGATGATTAGAGAGGGTTTTAATGACTCAAAAATGCTCCAAGATTCGTTCTTGGGGTTGGGGGTCAGTCTTCTTTCGAAACCCTAATGTTAGGGTTTAAATAGGTTTTGAAATTTGAAACAACCCCTAAAATATCACCTTAGACCGTAACTTACGGCCTATAGACCGTAGGTTATGGCCTACCTTCAACCAGACGGCCAAACCTTCTGTCTTACGGGGTTCACAGACGGTGTTGATACAGGGCCGTAAGTTACGGCCTCAGGCCTTAGCTTACGGCCTCCCTGCAACTTCCATAGTTTTCTTTATTTTTAGCACCTTTCGTAGTCTTGGTATCCTTTGTATCCTTCACAAATAATGTCCGTTAAGCTTCATTTATCCTACATTTCAAACACGCAACAAGGTAATATTGTTCGATATATAAATATATTAAAACTGCAATATTAACTATACTAAGTGTATGCATATTAACCAATCATCAACTCACACCATAGAAAAATGCAAATATGGTAAGTATTGCAAGTAATGTAATATGAACAATCACAGTACTAAATCATGTCATTTTCACAACTATTGTTCTATTTGTGAAAGAAACAATCACAGTACTGCTAACTGCTTTTTCAACAAGAAAAACAAGAAGCAAAATAAACAACCTCAAGTTGAAAAATCAACTGAGAAACAGACATTTGTTCCTAACAATAACAAAAGAGGAGTACCACGACAAACTCCTCATCAAAAAGTTGTTTTAAACAATGATAAAACGTTTTATGACAACTTTAAACAACCAAACAGGAGACATAAGTCTCAGAACAGACATCCATCAGACATTAGCACTGACAAGGGAAGAGCACAAAGCACTTCTCTAGACAGAGATAAGAACACACAAAGGAAATCTAGTGTTCCTAGAATTCCTAAATCGGTAGAAAATGCCACACTAGAAGAAATTTGCGTAATGGGAAAAGACGGAAAACCCAAGACCATCTTGGCTTGGGTTGCACCATCTAACTAATTTCTTTCTTTTTGCAGGGGCATCAAAGAAGGCCTGACAACATATGGTATGTTGACAGTGGATGTTCCCGGCACATTACTGGCAATTGTTTCCTCCTTTGGGATTTTAAAAGCAAACATGGAGGAAATGTAGCCTTTGGAGGTGATAAAACTGGTAGAAAGATAACTGATGAAGGAACAGTATCAAACGGGTTGATCAGTTTTGAAAATGTCAACTACTGTTCCAACCTCCAGTTCAATCTTCTCAGTGTGTCCCAAATCTGTGACAAAGGATATGCCACCCTCTTTGACTCCAATAACTGCTATATCCTCAAGACGAGTTTTCAAATTCCTGAAGACTGTATCCTTGTGAAAACACCCCGTCATAACAACACATACAATATTGATATGAACATTGTTTTAGCATCAACCCCTGAAACATGTTTACTATCACAAGCATCAGAAGATGTTTTCTAATTATGGCACAGAAGATTAGGTCATTCAAATTTTAACAGAATGAATCATATTGTAAAAGGTGACTTAGTAATAGGTTTACCACAAAAGGAATTCTTTTGTACAGATCATTGCATTGCATGTCTAAAAGGAAAATAACATAAAGTGTCCCATAATTCAAAATTGGTAAACTTTAACAACATACCACTCAAATTGCTTCACATAGACTTTTTGGCCCAATAAACATCCTAAGTATAGGAAAGAAGCAATATTGTATAGTAGATGATTACTCTAGATTTACCCGGGTTTTCTTTCTACTACACAAGTCAGAAACATCAGAAATCATCAAATCCTTTATCACTAAAATTGAGAATCAATTGGATCTTAAAGTTAAATCTTTAAGAAGTGATAATGGTACTGAATTCAAAAATGACCCTGTTTCTTTTTTTTTTGTGCAGAGAAAGGAACTAGTCATCAATTCAGTGTAGCAAGGACTCAGCAGAAAGGAGTTGCTAAAAAGAGAAACAGAACATTGATAGAAGCTGCTAGATCTATGCTAGCTGACTCTCTATTACCCATATCCTTTTAGGCTGAAGCAATCAATACAACTTGCTACATTCAAAACAGAACATTAATAATCAAAGAACATTCCAAAACACCATATGAATTAATGTTTAAAATAAAACCTTTCATTGGCTTTCTTAAAGCTTTTGGATGTTCTGTCTCAATATTAAACACTAGAGAACAATTATCTAAGTTTGCTTCAAAAGCAGACGACAGATTCTTTATTGGATACTTAGGAAGCTCAAAAGCTTACCGAGCATATAATCCAAGGCTTAACATAGTGGAAGAAACAACAAATGTTGTTTTTAATGAACATTCTTTCACTAAGAAAGTCATTAGATCAAACTAGTTGTTTTATATTGATTCATTAACAAAATCATTTGACATATCTTACTTTGATGTTTCAGGTACCAAGGATAACAATGAGTATACAATGGTTCCACTAACAACCATTAATGTTCCTTTAACTGCGGATCCTTTAAGGAGAACAAGCATCACTCCTGCAAGTACTATAGTTTCAACTCCTCCAGAACAAGCAAACACATCCAAAGATACATCACCTCACACACCATCTTCATCAACTACAGTGACCACTCAAACACAACCAAACAAACAACCAAGGTCACATAAACCAGATACAGTTGAAGAAGATGATGACTATCATTCATTACCTGATACATATCATGATGATGAAATCTTAGATTTCTTTCATGATTCACCACAAACATTCAATGAAACCACACAGCAAGACCAACCAACAACATCAGATACCCTTGCTCATCAATCATCACCCAACCAAATAATCATTAATCTTGATTCAACCATCCCTGTTGATCAAATTAAAATAACCAGAGTTCATAGAGATCATCCTTTAGAGAATATCATAGGTGATCTCAATGTCAGATTGACACACAGTCAATCTGATAAAGCAAATATTTGCTTCTATTCCTACTTTCTATCACTAACTGTTCCTAAAAACATCACTAAAGCACTCAAATACAACATTTAGATAGAAGCAATGCAAGAGGAATTACAACAATTCAAAAAGCAAAAGGTATGGCAATTAGTTGACCTCCAAGAAGGTCACTATGCCATTGGCACAAGATGGCTGTTTAGGAACAAAGTTGATGATAGAGGGATTGTCATCAGAAACAAAGCAAGGCTCATAGCCCAAGGATATACTCAAGAGGAAGGCATTAACTATGACGATGTCTTTGTTCCTGTAGCTAGACTAGAAGCCATCCGAGTTTTCCTTGCTTATGCCTCATCCAAAAACTTCACTGTCTTCCAAATGGATGTTAAGTATGCATTCCTCTATGGAAAGATAGATGAAGAGGTATATGTTACTCAACCACCAAGGTTTGAAGACCCAGAATTCCCTCACAAAGTCTACAAGTAAGATAAAGCTCTATACGGTCTTCATCAAGCACCTAGGAAGTGGTATGAAACTTTATCTAAGTTTCTGCTATAGAATGGGTACACTCAAGGGAAAATTGATCAGACATTGTTCTTAAAGAGGAAAGAACAAGACTTGTTGATAGTTCAAGTCTATGTGGATGACATAATCTTTGGCTCCACCAACATACAACTTTGTAGAGAGTTTGAAACTCTTATGCAATCAAAATTCCAAATGAGCTTATGGGAGAACTTACCTTCTTCCTTGGTCTTCAAGTTCAACAATCTGCTGAAGGAATTTTTATCAACCAGAGCAAGTATGTGAATTGGATATTAAAGAAATACAACATGTCTGATTGCACATCAAGCAAAACACCATTTTCAACTGGATTGAAGTTTGGACCTCATTCAGAAGGCACATCAGTTGATCAGAAGCTCTCCAGATCTATGATAGGCTCCCTGATGTACCTAACTGCAAGCAGACCAGATATTATGTATGCAGTTTGCATGTGTGCCAGATACCAAGCAGATCCAAAGGAATCAGACATAAATGCAGTAAAGAGAATTTTTAGATACTTAAAAGGCTAACTAGCACTTGGCCTATGGTATCCTAAGGATGGAGATTTCTGTTTATATGCATACACAGATAGTGATTATGGTGGATGCAACAACAATAGGAAATCCACTACAGGAGGTTGTTAGTTCCTTGGATCAAGATTGATCTCCTAGCAGTGTAAGAAACAAACAAATGTCTTTGTGTCAACAACTGAAGCAGAATACATAGCTGCTTCTGCAAGCTGTTTTCAAGTGCTTTGGATTTAAAACCAAATGCTTGATTATGGCTTTAATTTTCTTAAACACCCATATACATTGACAATTCTACTGCCATGTTTATCACTGACAGTCCTATTCAACATTTAAAAACAAAACATATTGATATCAGATATCACTTTAGGAGAGATTGCTCAGAAAAGGGTTTGATAAAGTTGATCAAGGTTCACACAGACAATCAATTGGCTGACCTATTTACCAAACCATTTGGTTCAACTAGATTTGAATTCTTGGTTTAGTCACTTGGTATGATCAATTATGAACCAAATAAGTAATGTTTTCCAAACATTAATTTCAAACAAACTTGATTTTGTCAAAGTCAAGTTCAACATCAAACAAACATCTTTTCAATATCAAGATATCAAACAAACATGCATGTTTTTAATTAACAAATAACTTGAATCACACATAACCACACATGAGAAATGATATTACACTAGATTATTTCTTCACTTGAGTCATTTTCCACTAATAAAGACTGACAATACTTTGTTTCATATGTGGATAGGCTCAGCATGGGATACCTAACATCACATACAACAATGAAGAACTAAATTCTCATGATTGTGTGGTCAGCAACACACATCTTGGTTTATGGTGAGTATTGGTCTAACCAACATAGATTGCTTGCAAAGTGACTACTATACACCAAGTGAAACAATTTATAAATTGCTCAATAATACAAGTGTCTTCTCTGTTATGATTTTCATAGACCTGGAGTACACTAAGGCATTCTTTGTTATGCTGAGTACAGACCTGAATGACCTACATCATGATCCATATTGATTCCCAATAAGAAACACATCTATCTTGGATGAACAATCAATAAAGTCTTTTAGACTACATTCCTTGTGAATGAATCAAAAGAATCCCAAAGAGGATCACCTTCCAAAGTTAAGTGAAAAAGAATCCCAATGTGAATCAAATAACATGGATCAAGTTGAGCATTTATACTCTTAAGTAGCTAGGTCATAAGTATAGAAAGTACTTTCTGGCATATCTTGAGGAGGGTTGATCTTAATATACAATCAGATGTGAGGAACATACAAATCATATCAATACACCCAAAACATGATAATCACTTACTGTTTCAATCAATCATTAATACCATGTGTGAGTTTAAATGGATAACAATATCTACAATCAATATTGTATTAGTCTATGTCTATTCTCAAAATCATCAAAACCACTTAATGACGATTTAAGACTAGTATCATCTCATGTCATGTGCATATGATTCATGTCCAACCATGAAAAACATTCATTTTTAGTTAGATAAAGTACTATCTTTCGAAATGTTTAACATGCAAACAATCAAATTGGACTTTGATAATTTCCATCAAAACAAATTCAAATTTTTGTCATTTTATAAAAGTTTTTTATAAATATGCAAAAATTTAAGGGGAGTATATGAACATGGAAATATCAAAGGCAGCATAATATGTGCATAATCATACATTTTAAAATTTGAAAATTTTTAATGTTGAGTTTTAAATAAAGTCAAGTCAAGCCAGCGCTCAAACACAGTAGTTTGACACATAAACATTCACAATATTGCTTGTGAGTGATATCTTAACATCCATATATTGATCATGTTAAAATTATAATTATTTTAACAAAAATTCAAATTTTTTTATTAAACATTTCAAAATAATTTTCAAGCAAAACAGAAAATTTTCCAAGTCTACACAGCGTATGTAATAATTTACATAGCCGATGAGCAAAAAATTTCAAAACAAACAAACAAATTTTTTTTTAAAATTTTTGACAATTGTTGTCATAGCGGACAAACAAACATACATCCGTTGTAGCTATAGTTAACCATCAAAACATGCAAAATACACTAAGTGTATATAGCGGACAAACAAACATGCATACTCTACGCACTAGTGAACATACAAGTGTTGACAACGCATGATGTTGGTAAGGCATCCGCTGTGAATACAATGTTAAATCATACAGCGCATGACTAACTTTAGTCATCCGTTGTTGAACAGTACAAGTGTACACAGCGTATGTACACAGGTAATCATACGCTGTACATCAACATCAAGTATTCACAGCGTATGACAATAAGTCATCCGGTGTGAATATCTCTTGAACAAACCAAGTGTACACAACGCATGAACAAACGTTCATCCGCTATGAATAATCAAACAAACACTCAAGTTAATGCAGCGCATGAACAAATGTTCACTCGCTATGTGAACATTGTCAAACTTTCACCAAGTACGCACTGTGCATGACCGAACTGTCATCCGCTGTGAACATAGTAAAACATTCAAGTGTCCACAGCGCATGACCAAGTAGTCATCTGCTGTATACTTAATCAAACATTCAAAGGGTACACAGCGTATAACTTAAAGTTGTACATCGGACGCACTGTACCCATAACATATGTGTATCTCACAACGGACAACTTAAAACTAAATTTTAAGTGTTAACTGAATACACAGCGCACATTTAAATTGTATACACAGCGGAAGTTCATTTTTTCCATTGTATATATAGTCAAACACTCTTCAAATTTTTCATTCATCACGAGTGAGAGAGACAAAATCAAATTTTCTAAAACGTTACACAGTGCGATAAACCCTTAATCCCCTGATTAATCAGAACCCCAATATCTGTTTGATTCAACTACTAGTTGTCGATCAAATAGGTATAACAACATGTTTCTTAACATCAAACAACCATTAACACATCTGATTCTTTGATTTTGATTCTAAAATTGTTAAAACCTAAGTCGACAAATGAACTGAGATCAAACTTTAATCTGTTGATGTTTTAAATGAAATCAAACACTGAATACATGATTAACAACCCTAGTCGAATGTATTAGGATTGTTATTGTGAAGAAATTAGATTAAGTGTTTATCGGGTTTATGAACAGTCATTATGTTCATGCCAAAATTAGTAAAAATTAACTTTTGATCTTTGAAAATGTTTAAAATGACTTGAACTTGTTATAAGTTTGCAAATATATTCATAAGTCAGTTACAAACATTTAAAATCAGTTAATTTAGCATAAAATTAACCACAACAACATTAAATGCTTTTGCATTCAATGTGCATTGAATGGTAGCTGTTAACTTTAAAAGTCAAACTGAAAATCTAAATTGATGTTGTGATGAAAAAAACATGTTGCAAAACAATATGAGTCATAATAACTTGAAAACAACAAGATTTGCAAGTTTAAAATTGATCAAATTTGACTTTTGAAAGTCAAACTGTTCAAATTTTGACAATGGTCAATTAACAAACATTTTGACATAAACAATGAGTTTAACATACATGATTCAATCATCTCATATCATACATCTACCCAATGAATACATGATCAACATTTAATCACATTAAACATCATACATCATGATCACACAATTTACTATACTTTCTTCTTCATTGCAGATATGGAAAATTTAGCATTTGTTAGAGATCATAATCTCTGTGCTTTTTTGAACGCAGATGCACCAAAGGCTAAAAACTATAGAGATATTATACAAGCCATAAGACAGACAAGGCTTGTCCATGCTATGGCAGCCAGGCCAAAGATATATGAGGACCATATTGTTCAGTTTTGGACACATGCTCATCTGGAGCAAATGAATGACCAACAAGTGTTTTTGTCTAACATTCATAATCATCAGATCATCATCTCAGAAGAAGTCATTAGAAGAGTTTTACGTCATGGAGATAAAGATGTAGAAGGACCTGTTGAATTTGATGAGAACTATGTTCTCCATGTCTTCAGACAGATTGGGTACACTGGTACCATAGACAGAAAGCAGATCAAGAAGTCCTATATGTGTGCCCAATTCAAATTCCTTATGCATACATATTAGAAATCCATGAAAAATAGGAAGACTGGCTGGGATGCCACTTCCTTAGGAAGCTCTTCAGCTATAGCAAGCATCATTGCTAGAAGGCCCTTTAACTTTGCCGCACAAGTGTTGAATGGAATGATTTATAATCTAACAGAAGTTTGACATGTTAATTTTATTGTTTTTGTTACATGAATATTATACTCATATTAAAGATTAAAAAAGTTGACTTTATGGTTCAGTTCTTTTAAAAATTATAACGTACGAAAAAATTACAGATGTTTAAAAATAAAATGGAATGAGTTCTTAAGTTCTTTAATTAAAACTAGTTTTTAAGTGATTCCTAAATCACTAAACAAATTAGTTAAATATTGTCACTTGCTTTTTGGGAGTATTACCAAAATACTTAGCGGACTTTTCATCTTCTATAAATAGAAAACACAAAATCAAGAACACAAACACATCATTTTTGCTTGAGAATCGCTCTCAAACACAGAAGGTGGTTTCATATCCAAGCGTGTGCTTGTTCTTATGATGATTAATGTAAAGACTATTAAGGTGAAGTACACATGACATGTAAATACGAGTAGATCATGGGTTTAAATCTTATTCTGAGCAAAATGCTTAGAGTTGAGACATGAGATTTTTCTAGTAATAGGTAATTCTAAGGGGGTTGGGGGTGCGATCCCGGGTGAAAAACGAATAGATGAGCACGATTAAGATAACACCTATTCTATAAATTAGGGTTCAACATTTGCTGTTGAAAAAAGAATAACTAATTTAAAGAGTAATAGTGTTTGCCAAAAATATTTATGGAGCATGCTGACTCTACTAATTTTCATGCTACCTTCTTGAAGTTTGAGTGTCAAAAGAATTTGAATCTTATGGTGGTTGATAAGATAAGAATCATTCTTTTGCAAATAAAAAAAGCAAACACCGATTACTCTTATGATAATAAAAGCAGACCCATGACATAGAGCTCTTGCATAGTCGGGGTTCAAAATGGTGTCAGATCAATTTGAATTACATGTATATAACTTTAACTTGCATTTATGTAAAAGTTTGTTTTAGGACTCGACCCTGTGGACAGTGGTAGACCTGTATTTTCTTTATAGGGGGCGGACTGTTTAAAGGACGTTTGACTATCACAACATAATATATTTTTTCGGTCCAGTTCGGGTTAGACCGGGTCCGATTCGGTTCATCGCCGAAAAACATTATTAAAACAGTTTCAAACTCTTCTATTTGCATATGTCTATCAAAAACCAAATTGAACAATCATACTCATAGAAATGATCATAAGTGATGTTTAAAGCAATTATACCAAAAAAAGTGGTGATATGTGATATGTTTGAAGCAATTATACTAATCATTAAAATGATCCCCAAATTTTTTAATACCAATGATATGTAAATATGTTTGATCAGAATGTCAGTCGATATATATAAATTTGATCCCTTATATTTTGAAACCAATATAATTTTAGTTTTATTTATTGTAAAAAAAACATTTATTATAAAGATCGTGTTTTCTTTGCAGATCGATCTCGTGTATGAGACGCGGAATGAAATCACACACGAAATCACAACTTGAACAAGAAGAATCAACAACAAACAATAGTAAATATAAACGTTGTATATTGCCCTCTCAAATTGAATTACATAAGTTGAGAATTTCAGGGTTACAAACAAAATGAACTAAGCAACATATATATACTAAAACCAAAAGGTCTCGCACGAGAACTATCTTCTCGCGCGGATTAAATTTTCGCTCTACTTGATCTTCAAAATCTTCGTTTTGATTTTCCGAGCCTTTAGGTTCAATTCCTACAATCTCCCCCTAGGCTCGGTGAATCAAACCTTCAAAAGTCCACGTTTGCAACCTTGTAACTACCCCTATAAGCGTACATTTTGTTGTCCAGGGCCTTCGTAATCAACCAACCATATTAAGCTGCTAAAATATAAACAGATTCATCAGTTTCAATTGGACATGCCTGGAGCCTCATCAAATATTTTCTTTTGAATTTGAGCTGATTAATAAGGTCAATGATATGGAACTCTTTATCAACACATCGGATAATCTCATTCCCGTGTTCTTTTCACAACCCTACCACATTAGTTTAGACAAACTGTTAACTGGTACAGAGGCGTGCATAGGAATCTTTCGAGCATATCTGGGATGCTTATACACACTTATCTTCATCGGTTTGTTTGTGTTTGGATCTATCCGAGTTTCATCTTTAATGACTTTTGATTTGGCAGTCTTAAAGCCTTTGAAGTTGGATTTACTTTGATGCTAGATCATGTTTCGAATCCAATTGGCCCTTCCATAATTACTTGTATTGATGAATGGCGCATTACCTATTGCATAAAGATTAGATGCTTTCAAAGTATGAAAGTCATGTTCATCCAGATAATAATCTATCGCACTAGCTCGTCTCATTACTACATACATCTTCTTCTCACCGTCATACGTCCAACTCATTACATGCTTTGAATTCCCATACCATGTAAATGGTTTGGAATGTCGAAGTGTATGCACATAAGCCGGAGGTGGAGGTTTCCGACCTGACGTAAAGCAATCTTTCCTGTCATATCGTTAGTCTTATTAGTCTTTGGCTAAGCTCCAGTGTCAGTAACAATCTCCCCTTCCACTAGTATATCTGAAAATAAACTCTTCAAACTGTTTCCAAAAATATCTGTATAGTCAACAGTATCATCAAGATCATCAAATGAACCTATATTCTCATCAGATTCCTCAGCCAATATCTGTTGTTGGAAAGTGTAGAAATCTTTCTAATACATTTCCTCTGTGGCTGGATCTAATGGTACATAGTTATCTGGATCATAAAGTCTTGGTCCGGAGACATTATCAGAACCTAGATCATCAGGTCTTGGTCCAAAAGGACTTGCAGTAGACCCCATATCTCCTTCCTGATCATCATCATCATCATCATCATCATCACCTTTCTTCTTCCCTTTATCATCACCACCATCATCACCACCATCATCGTCATCATCGTTGTCATCATCATCGTCGTCGTTATCATCATCATCGTCATCATCATCATCATCATCATCATCATCATCATCATCATCATCATCATCATCTAAGTCATCCTCTTCATCACAACCAAAATCAACTTAATCTAATCCATCATCATCAGTAGGCTCAGTATGTTGTACATCATGTTCAGGCTCAACAAATGCTTCCCCAATATTCTAAACCACTGGTTTGATCCTCAATAACCTCTTCATTCACAGCCGTCGTTGGTTCTTGATCAACACCAGTAGTCTTTATCGCTTGTGAAGTAACAACATGATCAACAATAGGATCTGGACCAGAAAATTGTTATCCACTAGACTCTCTAACTTTTGTTGTAGTCTGCTACATAAAGACGGCAGGTGCTAAACGAAGGGAATCTCATGAATCTCTTCCAAATATGTATTTAATCAAGCTATCCTTAATTTCCAAATCCTAAAAAACATGCTTAAAGATGTCAGCATAAAGTTTGTGAGTTCGCAGGTTTAATTGTATTGAGAAAACATGTGAAAAGGATGGGTCAACCGATAACGTTGGAGAATTCACAAGTGTAGTGGTAACCAAAATCCGAGTATGGTTACAATAATCAGTATAATGGTATCAGTAGTTAGTGTGATGGACAACAAAACTTTCCATGATTTGATTGTTGTACATACAATGTCACAATATTATATAAGCATCGCAACCGAAGCTAGACTGTAACTGTAATAGATTGTCCCTACCCATACCCACCATAAGCACAGGGGTGAATAGGCTAATAGTGCACCCGTTTAGACTTCCAGTCAAAGTTAGGGAAAATAACCCGAGTGGGGGTAGTCAAACCCAATAGTACTATCCATGATTACCTCGCTTTAGGAAATAAACTAACGGTCCGATAACAGGGGACTTCATACGGTATGTAACAACGTATATAACATGTGAATAAATGTGTCCAAAAAAGTAGTAATTTGCATGTAATCTCCCCCAAAAGGAAAATAAGTAAAAATGGGGCCGTGAAACTCACTGGTAGTGTCTAAAAATGAAGTGTATGTTTTACTGAATCGTAGTAACTGACCACATATGTCCTAGTAATAAGGATCGTGATGAGGTCTATGTGTTTATTCTAAAACAACCATTGTTTTCTTGACTTCATGATGTTCAACAAAATATTTATATTGGTGTATTCATTTTTAGAAAAACAACTAATAATGTTGACATGTATTACCTCGATTAAAATGTGTTTTTATTTGGTTTTCGTCTCTAATTGACTTGTCAAATGCTCGTTTAGTTTTCAAGTTTGTCAAGTAACATAAGCATGCTTTTCCGTCAAATAAAATATAAAATAAAAGGGGTTGTGAAGACTCACCTGGGTTCTTTTATAAGTATTTGTATATCAATGTTGGAACCTCCTAACTATGTGCAGGACTTCTCTAGTGTAATCCTAATTGTACACCTTAACATCAGTACTTAACAATACAATAACGCCATCACATGTGTGGTTGAGCTCTTTGTATTAGCTTAAGTGAGATGCTTGTCTTTTATTAACTTAGGATGTATGTTGTTGAATTACAGTATATTATTTGGATTACTACCTGGGACCTTCTTGATAATTTTGTTTAACATATATGTGGCTATTAGATCGTTGTAATCAAATATTTAACTGTAAAATAATTAAGATTGCTCGATCACCTTATTATATGTAGAGTTGCACAAAACGGGTTTGGGCCGGACCCGGGCCCGGGTACAAAACCGGGTTTGGGCCCAACCGGGTTTTTTGTACCCGGTATTGGTGAACCCGGGTACGAACCCGGGTCGGGTTCAGCGAGATACAAACCCTACCCGGTATACCCGGGTAGGGTCGGGTCGGGTTCGGTTTGGGTATGAAACCCGGGTTCAACCGGGTTTTTGCCTTTTTTTTTTTTTTTTTCTTTTTTCTTTTCTTGTGTGTGTGTCGAACACCGGGTCGTATGTTTTTTTTTCTTATTTTCTTTTTTTTTTTTTCTTTTTTTTTCTTTTCTTTTCCTAACCGGGTTCACTTGAATGACAAAAATTTAAACAACTTAATATATAAATATATACAAATCTTGAGCAGAAATGTTACACTTATAATATACAAATATTAAATACTTTTTATATAAAACATTTGAATGACAAAGAAATTTAAAAAGAACATGAAAGACATATAATATTAAAACAACTTAAAAATAACAATATCGTCAAATTTTATCTACTACGAGATGCTTGATCAAATGCTAATTCTTCATCGGATATGCTAGAAGATACTCCGTCTTCTACCTCTTCATCATGTACTTTAGCTTCGAGTGTAATCTCGTCTTCGAGGCTTGTTTGGTCTTGTATACGATCCGTTGCGTCTAAGTGATCCTTTAAACAAATGCACATCTCCACTGCTTCCGGAGTTAGTCTTGTTCTTCGTAATGATATTACCCTGCCACTAAGAGAAAAAACAGATTCCGAAGCTACCGTAGAAGCTTGGACGCTTAGTAAATCACGGGCCATAGCAGAAAGAATCGGAAATTGAGATTCTTTTCCTTTCCACCAAGCCAAAATATCGAATGCACGATAATCTTCGGTAGTCATAGTGGAAATAAAATCCGTTCCACTATATCTACCGAGCTCACTTGTTGGGGTGTTACCTCTTTGACGTTTAGCCGTCACATCCCGAACAACATTCAACATAGTCAAAACAGGGTCTTTAAACGAGGTACTAGCACTTGAGGTTGATCCGCTTGGCATGGTTATGTTTACGTTAGGCCCATATCTATTTAAATAAAAATTATAAATTGTTTTCAAACTATGATTAAAATTTTCTTTTGCCTCGTTTGAAAAATCAGGGTTTTCGTCATGCATATCCAAATTGTCATTTATCTCATCTATCAAACATTCAACCCCCGCAACATTTAGAAACGGATTTAAAGCGGCGGCACACGTAAAAACGGGTGGTAAGTCCTTAAAATATTTTTTAAACTTTTCTTTCATTGGTTCTATCATTTGATTAAACATATTATTTTTATTTTAAAAATTTTTAAAATTCAAAGACATAAAATATAGTTCTTGAAGCACCGAATAACTAGTGGAATAATAAACTCCCGATAATTTTGTTGTTGAGTTTTTAAAAACCTCAAGAAACTCGGATAGACGTTGAAGATTCTCCCAACCCGCATCCGGAAATGGGTCGGCTTCACCATTATCCGAAAGACTATTATGAAAAGCTTTCAAAGTGCCCTTTTGTTTTAAAGCACATTCAAACATGTGACAAGTCGAATTCCACCGAGTAGGTACATCCCAATTAGGACCTAAAAATCTAGAGTGCGTATCCTTACAAAGTTGTTTATAATCTTGATATCTTCTTCTACTTTTTTTAAAAACGTCATGTAACATAAATCGAAAAGATGTAATAAAGTTATTAACATATTGCCCGGATAGTCCGTCTTGCACTACTAAATTAATAATATGTGCAACACAACGAGTATGGAAAAAATCACCGTTTGCAATCGGAAGATATTTTAATTTTAATTTTTCAACCGCGGTTGTGTTGTTAGAGGCGTTATCAAATGCAATTGAAAAAAGTTTATTTTCTAATTTAAAAGTACTTATTACATTATCTAAAAAGTAAAACAAAAATTCTCCGGTGTGTGGATGTGGAAAAAGATCAAATGCAATCGTACGTTTCATCAATTGCCATGAATTGGGATCCACCCAATGAGCGGTGACGCAAAGGTACGATTCGGGTAAACCGTGTGGAGCCGACCAAACGTCACTAGTTAAGTTTACACCGGTATTTAAATTTTCAAATAATACAATTAAATCATTTTTTGCTTGTTTCCATAATTTTAAACAATAACGTCTAAGTGTAGTACGACTTACGTGAGTGTACGAGGTTGAAGCGTCTCTCGAATTAAGTTGGTCAACCGAGGATTGTCGAAGTGACTAAAAGGCAAAGCTTCTTGAATCACGAACTTCGCCATTCGATCTCGAACCGTATTAACATCGTAATTAAAGATTCCACCGTCTCCACCCAATTGTGTTTGTTGCGAATCCGGATTACTTTTCAACGACTTACAAAACTTCTTGCTAATGTGTTTGTTTAAAGTCGTGTTAGAATCTTTAGCAAGCAAAGCTCCACAAAACTTGCAACGAGCCTTTACAGACCCGTCACTCAACTCACCATATCCCAATTGCACCAAACATCCATGTTACGATTGTGTGCAAGAACACGAACGACGGTTGGAGCGTTGGACGAACCTTGACCAACGGAAGATTGTGAGTGAGCCATATCAAGATTGAAGAGAGTGAAAGTGTAAAACGAGAGAGTGAACGTGTAAAACGAGAGTAAACGAGAGTATTTTTTGCGTTTTTTGCGTATATTTTTGCGTTTTTTGCGTATATTTTTGCGTTTGAGACTTGGGTACTAAACCATATCAACCCACACCTATTTATACTAACTTATAGGGCAAAAGTGACCAAAAAAACGGTCACAAATCGAAGGTAACGGCTATATAGCCGTTAAAAAACGGCCACTTTTTAAAAAAAAAAAAAAAAAAAAACGGTCGAAACCGGGTCCAACCCGGGTTCAACCGGTTCCGGGTCGGGTCGGGTCGGGTTCGGGTCGGGTTCTAAGAAATTCTAGAAAATCATACCCGGTTCCAACCCTACGGGTTTTTTTCGGGTCCAACCCGGGTATGCATATACCGGGTCGTACCCGGTTCCGGGTCGGGTCCACGGGTCGGGTCCGAACCCGGTTTTTATGCCCAAGTCTATTTATATGTGTTTAAACCCATTAGTAGCCTTAAAGGTCTAGATCTTACGTGTATACATTTTCGTCTCGTTTTGTAACAACCCATCAATGTTACTTTTGTCGGTTTATAAGCACTATTACTTGTTATTCAGGTCTTGTGTTTAAAACTAATCATTTTAGATCAAATAATTATGCAAGTGTCATTAGTATTCATTTGATAGTGTATCTTATTCAAGTAAAGTATTGTTGACATTAATGCAAAAAAATAAAAAAAATAGTAGTAGTAGTAATAATACCGAAGATAATGATAATAGTAGTATTAATAATATAAAAATGATAACAATGTTAGTGATCATAGTCTTTAATAAGAATTTTAGTTTCAGTAATTAAACTGATATTAATATTGATAATAACATTTTCATTAGAATGATTATAATTCATATGTTGTCAAATAATAGCATCAATATCGACAATATTTTACCATCAATTTAAATGTACGTTATTATTCCTATTTGGCGTCGTAAGTCTATATGTATAAATACTTGTCATGTCGATTGAATTCATATATATTCTTGTATAATGGTCGTGCTTCGAGTTTAACTTTATAATGATAATTAATACTTTACACGTTTTATAAGTATTTCATTTGAAATAACACATTCTCAGTTGGTAATAATAATAATTATAAATCAATTAGTGTTTACGAAGCTAACTCATTTAAGTAATAACTATTTCAAATCCCATTCAATATCATTTTATGTTTATTTGTTCGTGCATTATACGTTAGAGCTCAAGAGATTGTATGTAACAAACACGCGTGAATTATAAATAAACTTTAAACAAGTGACGCCTATGATTATACCTTTCATTTGATCCGCATACTCAAATCTACTCGTAACCGAGTTGGTCTCCTCGCATTCACGTTCCATTTACTCTTTGATCAGATCTGAGCACTACCTTTATCTCACCAACACAACCATCATCCCTATGATGAACTCCCGGTTGCCACAACCATCAATACAACCAACAACCACAATCAACCTAATTAATAGCTAAAACTAATACAACCATAACTAACATTGTCAGCATCATCACCTCCCTTTGCAACCACCATCTTCACCATCACTATTCATGGCCCTCACAACCGCCGCCTTTGCGGCCCAGATCCACCGGAACAACCACTAAAACCATCAACACAACAATCGACACCACCATCACCACACTGGCTGACCACACCACCGTCACAACCACCTTCGGGATCAAACACCGCTACTGTATCGTCTTTACCATTGCCGCTAACAACCACAAACTTAACCATCACCACAAAGTCACCATCCAACAACCACCAGACCCGCCTTCACCATCATCATCAGCCACCACCAACACACCCACCGATAATAACCACGACCAACAACCACCATCATCACTGCTGTACCCCATCCCCACCGTCGTCGCGCACCCATCTGAACCCCATCATCGCCTTCGACTTGCACCACCATCGCAACCAACAGTCGGCATCATCACTGTCTCTACCTAGATCCACAGCAACAACGGCCATACCACCGCCACTAAAGACAGTCACGACCACTAGTGTCATGATGACAAATAAATAAATATTTACAATATATTTATTTCATCACACTTACGTGTTTGATGGTTGAGTAAGTTAACAAGTGCTAGGTCACGTACTAACGAGTTAACTATTTTAAGGGTATTCTGAATGTCTCGAGTTTTAGGGTAATCGTGTTGGGCTTCAAATAGGGTTGTATTTCTTAATGGACCTTATTGGGCATTGTTCTTTGTATTGGGCCTTTATTGGCTTTGTTTATTCTATTATCTTCTTCGTTGAGCCTAATTGTTTGTAGTCCGATATGGGTTTGTGTTCTATATCATATACATCCTAGGGTTTCGATATAACATTTAAGCCTCTATAACTGGTCGGATTTTAGGGTTGTCACAATTAAGAAAAACCTCCATACCAAATGTGTCATCATTGTCTTGACCTCTCGGAGGTGTACTTAGGATATCATCTGTAGTGGGCATAGGTGATGATGTTACAATAGTAGATTTTGTAACAATCATTGGAATCTCCTGATGAACAACATCACTAACAGTGACCGGAGGCTCAGACATTGGTATATATCTGATAGGAGACACAGTCATACCTCGTCCTCTACCCCTACCACGTGTACTAACATCTGTATCAGCTTTCTTCCTAGCCATCTGCTTCTTCCTCTTCTGAGTGGCTGATGAATACTCAAGAATAAAATTTGTTTTAGTGTCCTTAGCAGTGCGTTTGGTTGGATTAACCTCCACGCTGGGTCTCTCTTGTAGCACGTAAGGAACTTCACCAATACGATCACTATTAGTCTCACTCGAACTATTATCAAACCATGATTCGATCTCCTCGTCAATAGACATACAACCAGAATAAGAAGAACTTCCTGGAGCAGCATCAGGAGTTTGGGAAGATCTGTATGATGTGGTTCTACAATGTCTTGTTAATGGACTTGCTAATCACCGGGTTGGAAATCATCAATAAACCTGCCAAGCTTGGCAAAGTGATCACCCTTCCACTCATTTCCTCGAGCGCCCATCAAATAAGTAAAAATGTCCTTCTTCATCACCGTGACGGTATAAGTGTTTACTCAAAAACAACTAACTCAGGATGAGTAGCATTAACAATCATCTGAATAAACTAGGGATACATGATAAACTTCTTCCAAGCAGACGTAATAATGTTCTTCTACATCTTAGAAAAATTGGCCTTAGATATGTTGTAAGGTAAGTCGTCAACCAGTGAAACCAGCAGTGATCCAAATACAGCACTTAGGCTATCTAGGCTTTCCTTCAAGCTGCTAAGGCAATTTACAACCACATGGAATAGAAACTTCCAAAATAGTGGAAGACGCTTTTTCTTAAGAGATAGGATATCTGTGATCATATCCCATTCTCCTCAAGCAATCTCTTGCTACTTCATCATCAATCTTCACGGGAGCATTGGATTGGTCTTCTAACAGTAAAACACTATTGATGATCACAGTAGTAACAACCTTCTTTCCCTTTATCACAACAGATATATAGGGTTCTCTTTCAGCATCTATTTCTTTTGCAACAGATTGCCAAAACTCATCTAAAATATCAGTATAGATAGTTGAATTAGCTGTTATGGCATGATGAATACGAGATGTCTTCAAACTGTCAATCAATGAATGAATAATGCCTTGTCTTAAGATACATCCCCAACATATGCAACAACATTATGTTTTTTTTAAAACCATGGTCTAGCTATCTGTAAACATAATAAACAAGTTGATTAGTAATAAAGTTCAAAATTTCAGACTTCAAAAAATTTCAAAAAAAATTTAAAACTTGAACTTTTTGAGCGATAAGTATACTTTTTGCATGCGAAATGTTTTCAATTAATTTCAACTTCTCGCACGACAAGTTACTAATCGCATGGAATAAAGTTGACCAAAAGTCAACTATTCGCGCGACTGGTCAAAGATGCTCATGCGAAAAGTCTTATGCGAATTTGAAAGTTTTCGCGTCTATTCATCTATTCAGTAACTTTTCGCACACAATAACCCTAAAAATCATTTTCCAGTTAAGTTCATTTCGGTTAGTTCTAGCCTTTGAAACTTGTTGTATTAGTGTCGATTATGTATGTTTTAAGTACAATCATAATTAATTTCATTGTATATTGAGTTTATTTGCACATTAAGTTTCGATTCAAAATCAAACATACTTAAATCCAATCATCAATACCATGTCTAAGTCCTAGTAATCACTAAACGAGCACAATGAATGTGATATCAATGAGAGTCAAATCAACACTTAAGAAATTTTCAGAGTAAATATCAACTTTGTGTGACGCGAATGATGAGTTGTTCGCATGACTGTTCATATTTAAACTCCTTTGACTTCTCGGGCAAAAAGTCAGACTTCGCTTCTTCAAACTTCTCGTGTGCGAGAAGTATTATTCTAATTTTTCAAAACTTTCAAATTTTTTCAATTTTTCATTTGCTTAAAACTTTGCATTATTATTTTGAATTTTATGTTTAACCAAGTGTTGATTATTAACCATAGACCTTCAATTTTATAAAATTTTTATAAAAATTATTTTGTAAATCAGAACCAAACAAAACAAAACAAATCAAAACAAATAAAACTATAGACTTTTAACTTCATGTGCGGGATGATATTTTTTTGAAATCAATTATTGACATCTTCCAGCTATATTTAGAATAATACTGGTTAAATTGATTTTCAATATGATTTGTCAAATTTAAACTCATTCTTTAATTTTAACTAAGACAAATATGTTGTGATTATTATCATGTTATTATTTATTTAAATAAAATCAACAGATTTCACAATAAAAAAACTTGTAAAACTCCTATCTAGCTTCAAGATACTTTTGAGATTTCAAGTTATCTCAATTTGACTTAAACTTTTACCTCTGATAAGTTATCTCATTTTTATTGATTTTCTTAGAATATCTATTTTGAGTATAACTAGCCTGAGAAACATTTCTGAACACAGAATATTAACAAGTTTTAAGACTTATTAACAGCCGGTCGGATTTATGTTTTGCCTCGCAAAATGTTTAGGTCTTATATGTCAATTCAGACTTACATGCCACATCTTTTGATTTTGCCTCCTGTGTCAGAAGATATTCTCAAAAATAAAAATATTTACCATATAGTATGTATGTCTTCGACATATCATTTATTTATGTGCACGTTAGCATATTTTAGTTCTGTATGATCTTTTGACATCTTTTTGTTATTTTGTCATTTTTCAAATTTCTTCTTGATTTGTGTTTACTATTTTCTTTTTTTCTTTTTCTTTTCATATAAGACTCTCTATCCCTCTCTCTCTTTCTCTCTCTCTCTCTCTCTCTCTCTCTCTCTCTCTTATATATATATATATATATATATATATATATATATATATATATATATATATATATATGAAATTCCCTGATTCACAGAGTAATTAGTTTGAGTATGACTAGACTGTAACTCTCAGTCTGTTTTAGTATGGATTCAATGTTACCACAAAACTCTGATATGTGACCCACTTCAATCATAGAGAATTTAGTTTCAGTGTATCACAAAGCATACTGCTTTTCATTCTTGGAAGTTGAGCCTATCCACTAGGGGTGCAAACGAGCCGAGCCGAGCCCAGCCTGTCACTACTCGAGCTCGGTTCGTTGAATTTTCCTTAAGCTTGAGCTCTAGCTCGGCTCGGTTCGAGCCTGTATTATTTAGCTCGAACTCGGCTCGCGATATGAAACAAAAGGCTCATGATCAGCTCGAGAAGGCTCGAGTTCATCAATGGCAATTAAATGAGCGAAAGCTCGGCTCGAAATCGTTTATAGATAGACTTAAACGAGCCAAAGCTCGGCTCAAGCTTGATTTCCCTGCATACTTTTTTAACTTCAGTCGGAAAATTCTAAAATCATACTAACTTGAAAGCATTTAAAAAACCATGGGAGATTAGCCTAAAAATCCAACATAATGCGAATACTATCAAAGAAAAAAAAACATAAACAATACGAAGTTACGAGATCAAGTTAGTAATAAAAAATATAAAAAACATTTATACATTGTTGATAAACAAAAATTCTAGTCTTCTTAAATATCCAAAGTCCATACTTCAAAAAGTTACGAGTCTTTATATTGTTAAACCTCAAACGTCAAATAAGTATTTGTTAAACCACAAAAGTATAAAATGGGATAGAAAATGAAAGTTTCTAACCTAATCAAATAGTCAAGACTTTAGGTTTGAATATATATTCTCTTAGTTTTGCAATCAAGTTGGACAATCATTTTAGGCTTTTAAATCTAAATGGAGTACAATAAAGGCTTAAAAAACTAGGCTTCTAAATCTAAATGGAATACGATAAAAGGACCAAATTTTTTCTAGGCTTATAAATGCACATCAAGTGCAATCAAAAGAAAAAAGTTGTATGATTAATTATAGGCTTTTAATTGACGCTCATAAGTCATTATTCATGTCAACAAACCACAAATATCTCACATCAAAGTTTCCCTTATAAGGATTTTTAATGAAAAATATTATCATTAGTTCTAGATAATAAACAAATTCAATATGTTAGGGATTATACCTTAGTTTAGTGTTTCTTCCCAGTAGGTAGTAAAACCTCACACGCCATCTCATCCTTCTACAAAAACAAAGCCAATAGTTTAATATCATGAAATATCAAATCATAGATGTTGGTGCTTCCTCCAGAAGACCCATTAACAATACCAAAGCCACATTAACATCTTTTAGAAACTCTCCAAAAGCATCCGATCCGGAACTCGATGTTGGTGCTCCCTCCAGAAGACCCCCTTTTATGACTTGTAGCTTCCTTAATTGATGCATCATGTATCTCCAAGTAGTCATTGTATAGAATATCAAGTGCATTTTTCACTTCTTCAATATTTTTCTTGGCTTCAACTTATGAGTATAGCTTGGGATAACAAAATTCAGCATATAGCATTTTTAACCTAGGATCTAAAACCGCAGCTATAGCCATCAATAGGTGGCACTCCCCCCAATTTGTCAAACTTATCCTTCATCTTTCTTGTCATCTTACGAATAAAATCACTCTCAGATGATATAACATTATTTAATGTTTCTTTGACCTTGTATACCTCCATAAGATACAAATTTGCTATGGGATAATTACTTCCGGATATGACATTTGTGCAAGACTTAAAAACCTTCAAAATTTCACACACATTTTCACATTTGTCCAGTCTTGTTCTGTCGGCACATGTTTAAAACGTGGTTCGTATTCTGCATATCTAGAAAAGATTTTAAAGTTAATAAAATACATACTCGTTGATGGTAAATAAAATGCATCTACATTCATACCAATTTACTAAACATACCTTGGAAAAACGTCTTTGAAGTTGATAGCAAGGGAAAACGTATCATATGTGGAATTCCATCTTGTTGGAACATCAATCAACAACTTCCTGTCATGCACTTGAAGTTGTGCAGCATCTGAAAACATTTGACGTCTAGCCTCTGAATAATTTATATACTTTACTGCTTCACGAACTTCTTCAATGACGAAATCAATCTTAGAAAGACCATCTTTTACAAGCAAATTTAGGATATGCGCATAACATCTAACATGAAATAACCTTCCACCACAAGGAAGTTTTTTTCACTCTAGAGAAGTTGCCCTTCAATGTATTAACTACTCTGTCATTGCACACGACATTATCCACAAAAATAGAGAAGATCTTCCCCTCGATTTCCCACTCCTGTAAACATTTGTAGATTACACCAGCAATATCAAGACCGGTACGAGGTGGAGGAACATGCACAAAACTTAACACACGTTTTTGCAATCTGCCATGTATAAATAATAAAAAATGACAACAAACATATAACTTGATAAACGAAATAAAGAAAAGAATAATGTTGCATCAAACCTCCAATTCTTATCAATGAAATGCCCGATGATGACCATATGCACGATTTTTTTATGAGATGACTTCCATCGATCAGTTGTTAAACTAATATTTAAGGCATCATGTACAAGGCCTTTTAAAATTTTCTTCTCATGATCATATACCTTGAAACATTCTACCTTTATCGTAGTCCTACTCAACTTCTCAAAGATCGGATTTGCCGTCTTCATCATGTAAGCGAACATGTCATCTTCAACAATGGTAAAGGGTTGCTCAATAGCCATTAACCAATTTGCCATTGACTCTCTCATCTTGTTAGGATCATACTTTTTATTAGGTGCAATCAATGGAGAAGGCTTATTATATGTCATGTCTACATTAAGTGGTTGAAAATTTAGCATCTGTTAAGTTCTCATGTAATGTTTACGCTTCAAGCATGTACTCATGTGTCTTTTCCATGTTGATGTAGGCTTGCCTGTACTTACAGCTAACCGTCTCTTGCAATGAATGCACTCGACTTTTTCCTTACCATCAGGAAGAATCACTTCAATAATGTCGTCCCATACCGTTGATGTCTTTTGACGTTTAGCCTTAAGTTGCACATCGTCTTCGCGATTGGGATTTTCGAAATCTACACTTGCATCCTCATTAACATTTTGATCAGGTACATCAACGTTCTCATCTCCATCAACGTTAATGTACTCCTATTGCCCTGGATTTTGACCTTGTTGACCTGGATTCGATGTTGAGCCTTGTATTGGACTAATTGAATTTGTTTCAGTTCCTTGTTTCATTGGTATACAGAACTTCAAACAAAATAATATATTCAAAAAAATATAAAGCGTTACTAATATAAAACAAATAAAATTAAACAAGCAGATAACTTTTATATATATATATATATATATATATATATATATATATATATATAAAGTTAGGATCATTACAGAACCACTTTTTATTTTCAGAACCACATAACTATTGATTTACATAAATGTAAATTAAGTTTGGTGATACTTAATTTATTTTATATATGTGTATATCAGACATGAACAATAAACTATGGAAAACAATTAATATCATCAGCTTTAACTTACATTTATGTAAATCAATGATTCGTAATTTACATTTATGTAAATCAATGTTTCTTTTGGTTCTGAAAATAAAAAAGCGGTTCTGTAATGATTCTGGCCATATATATATACGTTCACAACTATATGCAGATAACTTATTTTTAAGTTGTCCATTCTTGCAAAGCATGATATCATTACATAATTCATCTACATTACAGTAAACATAACATTTTGAATGTTACAAAATTCAGTTTCAACTTTCTTTTTGTTGTGGACTAATATCCATAAACGAGAAACATGAACACAATTGAAAGGATGCACACATAAATTAGAAGCAGAATATCAAAAGGACTTAATGAAAACAACAATAAACAAGCCAAGAGAGATTAAAGAATATAGAAGGATACTTATGAGTTACGAGCTACGAGTGAGAAATATTAAAAGAATACTTTATACTTACCACTTAGCAGCAGTTCAAGGACTTTAGAAATCTCAATCATGAAAGCTCGTAACGACCGTAGATTCATAGCAAGTAAAACTAAAAAAAGTTAGGGTTAAAACTTGAAAGGTTTTAATGATAATCAAGCATACAAACATGAAACTACATGGAATCAGGTTCGAGGCATGAATCGAGGGCAAAGATGATGAATGGAGGAACGAGAGATGATGAATCGAATGGACAATAGATTATGAATCTTAGATCGTAAGGGCCAACTTGGTGAATTGGGGATTAGATTGACTTTTCAGTTCTAGGTCGTTAAATAAAAAGGAATTGGGGTGGGTACTGGGTGCCATACTATACTATAAAACATTAAAAAGAAAGTAATAAACCTAGGATGAAAACAACTAGAAATATATATAAAAGCTCGATTAGGCTCGACGAGCCTTAACGATCTTCACAGGCAAGGCTCGGGCTCGAGCTCGATAACTAAATGAGCTTTTTTTGAGGCTTGAGTTCGGCTCGGGCTCGATAAAGCTCGGCTCTTTTCGAGCTTTTTATTGAGCCGATCTCGAGTACCTAACGAGCGGCTCGGCTCATTTGCATCCCTACTATCAACATATCAAACATAATCAAGTCAGTTCTGTATTTAAGTTTTTGTATGTAATATATCAAGATCAAAAATATACTATACTTTCCTTCTTAACCTGAAAATTCATTTTGCAATGATTAAATCAATTGAACAAAATCTTTTTGATTTTTTTCAAAATTACTCGACCCTAAACCAACATCTTTTTCGTTACATTTTCAAATTTGTCCCCTAAAATTATAATTATCTTCTAGAAAATTACAATTTTAACAAAGTAAACAGAAAAATATTTTTGTGAGAGAGTATGGTATATTAATTAAAGTTAATTATTTCCAGGGATTTGACAAGAAAGTCAAAACATAAATGATCAAATGTCTTGGTAAACAACTCAGCAATGTTTTCATCAGATGTGGCTTGAGCAAGATGAATAAGTTTTCTATCAAAACAATCACGGATAAAATGCATACGAATGTCAATGTGTTTTGTTTTTGAGTCTTGAATGAGATTCTTCATAATGTTTAGAATTGAAGAATTATCACACCAGATTGTGGTGTTAAAAATATTAAGACCGTAATCAAGAATTTGTTGTTGAACCCAAACTATTTGTGAACAACAGCTTGATGCAGCCACATATTCTGCTTCTGCAGTGGATGTAGAAAATATATTATGCTTTTTGCACTGCCATAAAATTAACTTCTGAGGAATTGACACCCACCTGTAGTTGATTTTCTGTCCAAATTAAAACTATCATAATCACTGTTAGTATAAGCATATAAGTAAAATTCAGAAATCCTAGGATACCAAAGTCCAAGTTATGATTGGCCTTTGAGATACTTGAAATCCACTTGACAGCTTTCATGTGAGACTTTTTGGATTACTCTGATAACATGCACACTGACAAACTGGAAACATAATGTCAGGTCTGCTTATAGTGAGATACACCAGGGATCCAATCATTGATCTGTATAGATGTTGATTAACATCTTCTCCCATGAGATCATGAGATAAAGTGGGACGAGATGACATTGGAGTTGGTGCAATCTTGGAATCTTAAAATTTATATTTTTCTAGAATACTGTGAAAATTATTCTCTTGATGTATCAAAATACCCTGGTCATCTTGTTTAACTTGAATACCAAAGAAAAACTAAATTTCTCCAAGTGAACTCATCTCAAACTTCTTTTTCATCACCGCTTCAAACTCCTTACACATATCTTTATTTGTAGATCCAAAAATGATATCATCAACATATATTTGAACAAGAATGAGATCATCACCAGTCTTCCTTAAGAATAAAGTTTGATCAATGGCTCCTTTAGTATAACCATTTGCAAGTAGATGTTTAGTGAGAGTAGCATACCAAGCACGATGTGCGTGATGTAACCCATAGAGGGCTTTGTCTAACTTATATAAATAATCAGGGTGATCTGGATCTTTAGAACCAGGAGGTTGACAAACTTAGGTTTTCTCTTTCATTTCCCTATACAAAAATACAGTCTTAACATCCATTTGATAAAACTTGAAGTTCATGACTGAAGAATATGCTAGAAAGATACGAATTACTTCAAGTCTAGCTATGGGAGCGTAGACTTCTTCATAATCAAGACCTTCAACTTGATAGAATCCTTGTACAACAAGTCTGGCCTTGTTGCGAACAATAACACCCTTTTCACCCATCTTATTGCAAAATATCCACTTTGTTCTAATAGGAGACTTATCTTTTGGAAGTTCTCATAAATACATACATCTAACTTCTTAAATTCCATCAATTCATCTTGTATTGCTTGAACCCAACTATTTTCTTTTAATGTCATTTCTACATTCTTTGGCACTCTTTGAGAGATAAATCATGTTTTAAAACATGTGTTGATTGCTCCTGATTGGCTTAGAGTACGAATGCCTTGAGATAATGGACCAATGATTGCGTCAGTTGGATGATTCTTGTGAATCTTAATTGAGAAACTAAATCTTCAGATTTAACTTCTTCTAAGTTAGAAATGTGTCAAACAAGTTCTGCATCACCATTTCCTCCATCTGGTTGATATACAATATGTTCCTCTTGATTAAGGTCACATTCTGAACTATCTAATGAATTTGGTTTAGTAGGGGAGTCTTCAAATAGAACTTGAATAGTTTCAATTGGAACATCTTGTGTTGAAGAAGAAACAGTATCAGAATCTTGTGGAGCTTGTTTAATAACCAGATTAACTGGAATCAAATCAGACTCTTATGATGAAGAAGAATATGAATTAGGAACTTGATCCAAGTTTGCATTAGATGTCTGAATAGCTGAAATATTTAAAGAAGAACTTTTATCTAAAGATATTCCTTAGATTGAAGATGAAATAGTTCTAATATGATCTGAGAATACATCATGAATGGATGATATCAAAGGTTGATTTCCTGTAAAGACAAAAGAAGATCGATTAAAGGTGTCAAACAATGATGCATATTCATACACCCAAGAAGGAGCAGATCCTGCATCTGTTTTGTTAGATTCGTGCTAATCTATATCAAATGATTTGATAATCTGTTTAGTTCTTTTATTATAAACCCTATAAGCCACTTTGTTGGCTGAGTATCCAACAAAATAACAATCATCTGCTTTTTCATCGAACTTAGATTTTGAATCTGATGTTTGTAACAAAGTACAACAATAACCAACTGTTTTAAAATATTTAACTTTGGATTTATGTTTGAAAAATATTTCATAAAGAGTCATATTTTCTTGTTTATTTATTAAGACATGATTCTAAACATAACAAGCAGTATTAACACTTCAGCCCAAAAGAATGAAGGAAGTTTGGCTGCTGAAAGCATTGTTCGAGCTGCTTCAATCAACATTCTGTTCCATCTTTCAACAACTCCATTTTGTTGTAGAGTTCCTGCTGCACTGAACTGTCTAGCTATCCCCTTTGAATCATAGAATTCATTCAAGACGTGATTACAAAACTCTATTCCATTATCACTTCGGATGCACTTTATTGTTTTGTCAGTCTGATTTTCCACAAGAGTCATGAATTTTATTAGCAAATGAGGCATTTCATCCTTTGTTGCTAAAAAAAACCCAAGTAAATCTAGATAAATCATCAATAATAACCAAACAATATGCACGACATCCTAAACTCAAAACACTAAGGACCACATAAATCCATGTGTAGTAATTGGAGGATTGATTCAATTTAGTATGAACAACTGGTTTGTGAGGAAGTTTGTGTTGTTTACCTTTGGAACATGACAGATAATGTTGAACAAGTTGAAATTCTTTCAACGGTAAACCTAAAACATGATTTCGTCGTACCAACTTGTTTATTTTCTTAATGTTAACATGTCCAAGACGACAATGCCATAACATTGAATCACTTTTTAAGGCTTTTGATAACAAACAAGATACTGCTACAAATGAATATGAGCCATTCATATCCAATAAGTATGTGTCTTTGTCTCTCGGTGTCCTCAACAAAACTCATTCATCAAGTATTACAAAACTAGGTTTTAGAATTAGACATTCTTTATTAGTGACGTGTGTAGAATGTTGTTTGTCATAGATTTGAGAGACACTTAACAGATTGTGTTTTAATTCTTCAACAAACTTACATCTTCAAAGCTTAACACACTATTTGTCATTGTACCTTTCTTTGTAATTTTTCCTCCTTTATCCCCAGCAAAAATAACATAACCACCACTGTAAGGTTGAACATTTTTTAACAGTGATATGTTACCCATCATGTGTCTACAACAACTGCTATCAACATGCCATATGCTGTTAATGACTTGCCTTGGTTGTTCCTTCACATATAAACGAATTTAATCAATTTTAGGAACCGAAGTCATTGTTGATTTGAGAACATTGTTTTCATCCACATATGTCACAAAATTCAAAGTCATATCTCATATATCATTGAACGCATAATTATCAACCAAGTTAGAATCTATATTTTTATCCTTGACTTTCCATTTTTGAATTGGTTTTGTCAATTTCGTGATAGTTTTCTTCAACGTAACTTTCACGTGACTGAAATTGCTTTCATCAACACTTTGAGATTTGTTAATCATATTTATTTTGTCCAAGTTATTATTCATCAGAACATTTTGTTTTACAACAAAAGATTTCAAATTGTAAGGCCCCGTTCCTGAGACGCTTACAGTTGGTCTATCATAGCATAAATAATATAAAACACCTCGTTTTGCAGCGGAAATTTAACTTTTCATTAATAAATAAAAACCTGTCAAATTATCATATCATTTTGTTTACAACCCAAAAATTGTATTAATACATTGACATTTCAAAATATGGATGCCAGACTCGAATCATCCCCAGTAGCTTATGCATCCATGCCTGCACCTCCTCAGTATCATCGATTACCTGCCAACTTATATGTATATAAAAAGTCAGCGACGCTGAGTGAGTTCTAGTTTATATAATAAAATACTTTACTTTTAATAAAAACATTTCCTTTACTTTCGTTCGTGATCACACATCATACGTACATCTTGATAACAATCATTTATTATCTTTCATCATCGTTCATAATCGTTCGTTTCGTACTTTATTATATTTCACTTCTATCTAGATTCTGCGATATGCTATGCCCCATCATTGGTGCACGAAGAGACTACAGTCTTGGGGGCAAGTGGCAAGAATCCCGTTTTGTACGTTTTCATCAGCACAAAGACTGACCTTTTTGGGTGCACACAACACATTGTCGAGTTGACAACCCATATTGAGTTGTGAACCCCTTTTAATATGCTTGCAAGACTTTCATGTATTCATTACGTTCCACTTTTCATTATTTTTATCTTTCACTTTCATTACAATAATACTTTACGTACATAAGCACATATCACACCACGTAAAGTCACATCAAAATGCATATATGGAATATCAATAACAACCCTCAAGCATAATAACATCAACATGCATAAACCACCATAAGACGTCAGACATAACACTAAATTTTATATTCCAAAATTTTAGAAAAATTCTAAGTGTCTACAGTGCATGAACAAACATACAGCGGATGGCTTAAAATTTCTAAGCGTCCACAGCGGACAGCCAAAGTCCACAGCGGACAGCCAAAGTCCATAGCGGACAGCCAAAGTCCACAATGCATGGCCAAAATATTCTAAGTATCCACAACGGATGAACAAAGTCCACTACGGACAGTTCATAAAATTCACCAAGTGTCCACAGTGGATGAACAAAGTTCACAGCGGATGAACAACGTCCACAACGGATGAAGAAATCCACAGCGGACAATCATAAAAATTCCTAAGTGTTCACAGCAGACGTGTAAAGTCCACGGCAGACAGAATGCAAAATTTGTCTAAGTGTCCACAGCAGACAACATGCACAATTTTTCTAAGTGTCCATAGCGGACGTGTAAAGTCCACAGCGGACACATGCATGATTTTTCTAAGTGTCCACAGCGGACGTACCAAGTCCACAACGGACACATGCATAATATTTGTAAGTGTCCATAGCAGACGTACCAAGTCCACAGCGGACACCATGCAAATCCTAAGTGTCCACAGCGGACACTATAATTATCACCTGCAATACATCATACGTATTTTCCAGTCCACAAACATCATTCTAACTTATACTTAGCATAGCTCTAACATGCTACACACTTAAAACATATTAAACATCAACCCAACAGCATAGCAATCACACAAACACATATTAATCATATTTTAGTCGTACCAACATGGAAAAAACATAGTTTGTGCAGAAAACAACAGATTAATATGCATACCAGCCCTAAACAAGCAGAAACATGTAAAAAAGGGGATCTAGAACTCACCTCTAACAGCTTTCGAGTGAAAACTCCTCAAACCCGAGAGCTACCTGGAGTTCTCGCGCTTAATCACACAAAAACAAGCTGCCAAACACAAAGAAAACACATAAAGATTGGTCCAGAAGTTCAAACCCACTGAAAAGCAAGAAGAAAACACTTGGAAACCTCACCTTCTTGAAGATCTTCTTCTTTCTCACTCTAGAACCGGTTGAAACTTCTTCTTTCTTTTTTTCCAACCGAAGTGTGAGTGAGAAAAGGGAAGTATGGGCTGCTGCACTCCTTTTTGAATCCCATTATGGGAAAGTTTACCTATTGCATACTTTTAACCCCTTGTTTTTAAGTGATACTCTTCTTCTCCTTTTTCTTTACTTTTCTCTCTCTCTCTCTCTCTCTCTCTCTCTCTCTCTCTCTCTCTCTTTTGCTGAATTATCCTGGTGTTATATGTCCACCCCCCTTATATAGGTATTGTCCCCGAAACCTGTCACTCCTCGAACAGCTGTGGGTAATGCTGTCTCATCTCCTCCTTAGTCTCCCACGTAGACTCGACCCCTTCCTATGTCTCCACTGTACTCGCACAAGTGGAACCACTTTATTCTTTAGCCTCTTTTCTTTTCTGTCAATGATGGCCACTGGCTGCTCCACATAATTGAGCGTTCATCCACCTCGATGCCTTTGACCGGCACCATCATATCCTCCTCGGCTAAGCACTTTCTCAAATGAGATACATGGAACGTTGGATGAATTCCACTTAACTCATGGGTACTCCAATCGATAGGCCACCTCTCCTACTCGAGCAATGATTTGGAAAGGCCCTATGTACCTCGGACTTAACTTTCCTCGCTTCATAAACGGATGATCCCTTTCCAAGGCGAGGCCTTCAACATAACTCTATCTCCCACCTTGAATTCAATCGGTCTACGTCTCTTGTCGGCATACGACTTCTGTCTATCCTTTGCCGCCTTTATAAAGGCCTTGATCCTTTCTAACTTTTCGGTCATAGCTTTAATAACCTTAATGCTCCCTAACTCTTTCTGCCTGATGTCACCCCAACATATAGGCGTTCTACACTTCCTACCATATAGCATCTCATATGGAGGCATACCAATGCTGGCATGATAACTGTTGTTATATGAGAATTCGGCTAATGGTAAGTGTTTGTCCCAACTTCCTCCGAAATCAATGACACATGCTCGTAGCATATCCTCCAGCGTCTGAATCGTGCTCTCCGACTGACCATCTGTCTGAGGATGATAAGCCGTACTAATATGTAACCTCATCCCCAACGCATCATGAAATCTTTTCCAAAACTTAGATGTAAACCGAGTCTCACAATCAGAAACGATAGACACCGGTACACCATGACGGTCATAATCTCTTTGATGAATAGATCCACCAACCTCTCAGATGAATACGTCTCGTGGATCGGTAAAAAGTGAGGACTCTTCGTCAGACGATCAAATATCACCCATATGGCATCGTATCCTTTTGTCGTACCGGTAACTTCGTAATGAAGTCCATGGTGATGTGCTCCTATTTCCACTCGGGTATATCCAAGGTTTGATCTTCCCATATGGCTTTTGAGGCTCTGCCTTCACTTGTAAACAGTAAGGCACTTACTCACATACTCCGCCACATCGCGCTTCCCCGGCCACCAGTAATCTTTCTTCATATCATGATACATCTTTGTAGCACCAGGATGAATTGAGTATTGAGTCTTGTGAGCCTCATCTATGATCTTCCCATGTAGATCCTGATAACAAGGAATCACATCCACTCCTTTTGGGTCCGGACACCAAGGTGTTCTCCTCTCCAACTCGACGACTAGACCTTTCATCCTTTTGTAGTTAATCTGATCCTCTTTCAGTGCTTCATCCTGAAATTCCTTAACCTGCTTCATCACATCGGAGTCATAACCACTGATAAGCTTTCACCCAAATTGGGCTCGGTCACTCTTTTCGCTAAGGGCATCCACCACCATGTTGGCCTTGCCCGGATGGTAGTGAATCTCACAGTCATAGTCTTTTGATCAACTCTAACCATCTCCTTTGCCTCATTGAGATCCTTCTGCTCGAAAAGTACTTCAAACTTTTATGATCAATGAAGATGGTGCACTTCGTCCTACAAGTAGTGCCTCTAAATCTTCAATGCAAAGACCACAACCGCTACTTCGAGTCATGAGTAGGGTGGTTAGCCTTATGGATCTTCAACTGTCAGGACTCATAGGCTATAACTTTTCCCTGTTGCATCACACGCAACCCAATCCCGAATAAGAGCATCCGATAGACCACCAAGTCTTCGTTCCCTTCGGGTAACATCAAGACAGGAGCTTGAGTCAATCTTGTCTTTAACTCTTCGAAAGCATCTCCTGCTCGTAACCCCATACGAACTTCACATCTTTACGGGTCAACTCGTAAAGAGTAAACTCGATCAATGATGAAGCTATCTTGGAGAAGTCTTGGATGAATCTTCTGTAGTAGCCCGCCAAACCCAAGAAACTATGAATCTCAGATGGCGTCTTTGGAGACTTCCATTGCATCACTGCCTCAACTTTCGCGCGGGTCCACCATGATCCTTTCATGATTAACCACATAACCTAGAAACTGAACTTCGCGTAACCAGAATGCACACTTGGAGAACTTAGCTACAACTTCTCCCTTCTGAGTGTATCCAGAACTTCCCAAAGGTGATCGGCATGCTCTTCTTCGCTTTTCTAATAAATCAGGATATCATTGATAAACACAATCACTGATTTATCTAGCATAGGCCGGCACACCCGATTCATTAGATCCATAAAAGCAGCTGCCGCATTGTTAAACCAAAAGACATCACAAGAAACTCATAGTTCCATAGCGCATACGAAAAGCTGTCTTAGGATATCCTGCTCCTTCACCTTCATTTGTGGTAACCAGATTGGAGTCTATCGTCGAGAACAACTAGCACCTTGGAGCTGATCAAACAAGTTATCAATCCTCGGTAATGGATACCGATTCTTCACTGTCAACTTATTCATTCATGGTAGTCGATGAATATCCTCATGCTACCATTCTTCTTCTTCACAAACAAGACCGAGCACCCCACGTTGAGATACTCGGTCAAATGAACTCCTTATCTAATAACTCTTGCACCTGAGTCATCAATTCTTTCATCTTGGAGGGAGCGAGACGATACGGTGCCTTTGTAACAGGTTGGGCACCAGGTATCAGATCAATTTGAAAGTCAATCTCGCGGTCAGGTGGCATACCTGATAAATCTTCCAGGAATACGTCTGGGAATCACACATAACCGGTACATCTGACATTCGTGATACAGTCGCATCCACATCCTCACATAAGCCAAATAGGCACCACATCCATGACTCATACACTTCTGTGTCACAACCATTGAGATTACTTTCGGGATTGTACTAACTCTATCACCGTAGATCATCACCAAACTCTCATCGGGCCCGGTCAACCGAATCCTCTTCTTACGGCGCATGATGTTTGCCTCATAGGCTGCTAACCAATCCATCCCTAGGACTACATCAAATCCGCCTAAGGGCATCATAAACAACCTAGCCGAGAACCTATGGCCTTCCAACTCTATGTCACAGTCTTCTACCATATCAAAATCCTGGTAGATTTACCAATGGTAGTTTCTACATCGAAGGGCTCATCAGTCTTTTTGCTCTTAACAGGCAACTTATCACAAAGGCAGCAGAAATAAAACTCCTAGTAACACCAGAATCAAATAATACAGAGGCACTAGCGTCATTAACCAGAAATGTACCTGATACAACATCGGGATCCACTCTGGCTTCCTCGTGGGTCATGGTAAAAGCTCTCGCTCTGGCCTTCTGCACTTCCTTCCCTTTCTCAGCCTCTTTTCCGGGTTCGAGCTCTCGGCTCTCGGCCTCGTGCAACTCCCGACTCATATGACCTGTTTCTCCATAGTTATAACACCTTATTCCCCCACAATCATTAGCCATATGCCCTTCCTTCCCGTATTTGAAACAGATATTCGACCCCTACTTACATTCCCGTGCATGCTCCTTCCCACACTTATTACACCTCCTCGTCCCTGTTCCTGCCGTCCCCACCTTCCAATCATCACCCTTGCCTTTTTGTTCTTGTGAGTAAAACCACCACTGCCAATCATTTCCCGTTCCAGTTTCTGTCACCACCACCTTTCTTACTCACCCCCACCACAAGTCATTCCTCCCTCTTTTCGTACAGTCACCCTGCCAGATCAACCACCGACCTAATGTACCTGGCCGGGCGACAATCAAGTACCTACGGATATCCGCCGGTAGACCCTGGATGTATCTCTTGATCTTTCGTGACACAAGCGTCACCTGATCTGGCACCAGCCTTGCCATCTCATTGAATTTTGTTGTGTACTGTTGGTGTGTCATGGTTCCTACCTCCTACTGTAAGAACTCTCTTTCAATCTTGTTCCCTGTGATGACAAAACTCGCCGATTACTAACTTCTTAAGTTCACTCCACCTCATTCTCCCAATCGGCCTGCTACCCTCACCTGGACAATTTTATCCCACCAGCATAAGGTCGAGTCCACAAACGGTGGGTAACAAATTTCACCTTTTGATCATCCTTGCATTCACTGATATCCAACACAACCTCCATTTCTCTCACCCATCGGTGAGTAGTAGTAGTGTTCCTATTTCCATCGAAAGTCGGGGGCTTGCATCTCTGAAATGCCCCATAACTACACCCCATTGTAGTTTCCTGCATTGCTTCCTCTTCCTCATCATCACTGGAGACAACCATTTCAGTCCTGGCTGCTTCTTTTCACCTGAACCTCTCTCCTCGCCCTCTCTACCAACGGTTTCCTCTCTCCTCTATCTTTTTTCTTTTCATCCTTTCTCACAGCTCTAATAACCTCAGTCACTACAGATGCAGAATCGTCTGCATGACTTGACGAACTTCCTCCACAACTGCCTCTTTCATTGAGGCCCTCAGGTTAGCACTCTCATCACCGCCTTCCATGGTGATAAGCTCGGGCTCTTCAGGAGCCTTTTCAGCGGTTCTAGCTCTGTTCCTTGTGACACGCGGCCCAGCACCACGTCCACCACGACCTCCACCTCTAGAAGCCTTTGAAGATCTACCACCAGCCATCTCCAAACATTATAATATTCAAACACCAACACGGTCATTCAAGGTAATAACTTAGATTACGTCAAGTATAGTAAGTCCCTAATTACAGTGGCCAATTGTGATTAGCCACTTACTTTACTCTTCATTCCTCAGCATTTCCAATCCTGACTACATCAGTATCCAAATCTACTAAGGGCACATAAATGACATAACATGCGCACATAATTCCTTTTTCATGATTTACAAAAATGTTTACATGAAACATTTACCTACAAGCATGTAGCTACTAGGACTGACATTCCTTTCCTTTTCTTGTCCCCATTCTTAGTTTAAGTATAGGTTTTTGAAAATTTTACCCAATCTCTTAACTTTCACTCTGATACCAACTTAAGGCCCCGTTCCCGAGAAGCTTACAGTTGGTCTATCATCGTATAAATAATATAAAGCACTTCGTTTTGCAGGGGAATTTAAATTTTCATTAATAATAAAAACATGTCAATTACCATATCATTTCATTTACAACCCAAAAATTGTATTCATACATTGACATTTCAAAATATGGATGCCAGACTCGAATCATCCCCAGTAGCTTATGCATCCATGCCTGCACCTCCTTGCATCATCAATACCCTGCCAACTGATATGCATATAAAAAATCAGTGACGCTGAGTGAGTTCTAGTTTATATAATAAAATGCTTTATTTTTAATAAAAAAACTTTCCTTTACTTTCATTCGTGATCACACATCATACGTACATCTTGATATAATCATTTATTTCTTTCATCATCGTTCATAATCGTTCGTTTCGTACTTTATTATCTTTCACTTCTATCTAGATCCTGCCATAGGCTATGCCCCGTCATTGGTGGCATGAAGCGACTACAGTCTTGGTGGAAAGTGCAAGGATCCCGTTTCGTACGTTTCCATCAGTCACGAAGACTGACCTTTTTGGGTGCACACAGCATACTGTCGAGTTGACAACCCATATTGAGTTGTGAATCCCTTTTAATATGCTTGCAAGACTTTCATTCATTCATTACGTTCCACTTTTCATTATCTTTATCTTTCACTTTTTTTACAATAATACTTTACGTACATAAACACATATCACACCACGTAAACTCATATCATAATACATAATATGGAATATCAACAATAGCCCTCAAGCATAGATAACATCAACAAGCATAAACCACCGTAAAATGTCAAGACTAAACACTAAATTCTATTTTCCAAAATTTTAGAAAATTCTAAGTGTCTACAGCGAATGAAAAAACTACAGCGGATGGCTTAAAATTTCTAAGTGTTCACAGGGACAGCCAAAGTCCACAGCGGACAACCAAAGTCCACAGCGCATGGCCAAAATATTCTAAGTATCCATAGCGGATGAACAAATTCCACAACGCCAGTTTCATAAAATTCACAAACAAGTGTCCAATCCGATGAACAAAGTCCACAGCGGATGAACAAATCCACAGCGGACAATCATAAAAATCCTAAGTGTTCACAGCGGACGTGTAAAGTCCACAGTGGATAGAATGCAAAATTTTTCTAAGTGTCCACAGTGGACGTGTAAAGTCCACAGCGACAACATGCACAATTTTTCTAAGTGTCCCAGGGGATGTGTAAAGTCCAGCGAACACATGCATGATTTTTCTAGTGTCCACAGCGGACATACCAAGTCCACAGCGGCACTGCATAATATTTCTAAGTGTCCACAGCGGACATACTAAGTCCACAAAGGACACCATGCAAATCCTAAGTGTCCATAGCGGTCACTATAATTATCACCTGTAATGCATCATCGTATTTTCCAGTCCCCAAACATCATTCTAACTTATACTTAGCATAGATCTAACATGCTACACACTTAAAACATACTAAACATCAACCCAACATCACAACAGTCACACAAACACACATTCATCATATTTCAGTCATACCATACATGGAAAAACATAGTTTGTGCAGAAAACAACAGTTTAATATGCATACCAGCCCTAAACAAGCAGAAACATGTAAAAGAGGGGATCTAGAACTCACCTCTAACAGCTGCCAAACACAAAGAAAACATATAAGATTGGTCCAGAAGTTCAACCCACTGAAAAGCAAGAAGAAAACACTTGGAAAGCTCACCTTCTTGAAGATCTTCTTCTTTCTTCTCTAGAACCATTTGAAACTTCTTCTTTCTTTTTTCAACCGAAGTGTGAGTGAGAAAAGGAAGTATGGGCTGCTGCACTCCTTTTTGAATCCCATTATGGGAAGTTTGCCCCTTGCACACTTTTAACCCCTTGTTTTTAAGTGATACTCTTCTTCTCTCTTTTCTTTACTTTTCTCTCTCTCTTTTTTTTTACTGAATTATCCAGGTGTTACACAAATGATTTGAATTTTTATTAAACTTGGCAATGACAAAAAATTGTTTTTATTACGTGAAATAGAATTGTCAAATTGTTATCTGCTTATTGATTTATGTTGATGAATACAATTTCTTTCCACATGAGTTGTCTTTCCACAAACATAGGAACATGGTTTATGATAAACATTATGCACTCATGTATTTCCCTCAAATTGTTTATGACAACCACCAAAATTATCATAGAATCCGGCTGTAGTATTTCTTTGGCCATGTGATACTCTAACAGTCTCTCGTTTCTCTCGTCCATCGTAATATTTTCTACCTGGACCTGAAAATTAAGGTAAGTTTCTTTATCGGTTGATTTTATCTTAAAGCCGATAAGGCATGAGCTTTAGCTTTAACTTTTTGAGATATAGTTACTAAAATTGGACTAGTTTTCCATGACACCTGATCTACATACATCATGTTTCATAGGTTAGCTCATTAGAGTTTATTTGTAAGAATCGGCATTCGTTTCTTTAAAAATAATCTTCCCTATCTATATTGCCTTTTGAAACAAATCTATTCTTGAAATTATAGATAATGATGTTATAATTTGTTTTCTTTAATTTTCTTTATGAATGATTTTTATTTTTAGTTTCTTTTGTTTTATACACTCTATTGAACAATTAGTTGTGTAAACAGAAACATCAAAATTTTCATTAACCGGTAGTGATGAATAGAAGATGATTTTTTAGTACAATTTTTATTCTTATTATCTTGAAAATCTAATTCATCATCACTATGTCAATCTTCCACAAAACCATCTCTCTTCACACAACAGCACCAACGGGTAAATTATTTTGTTTAATTTTAGTTTTTGTGAATAGATCAACGGTCAAAGAAATATTGACCGAAGGTTTTAAGTCATATTTTGGTTGAAATCCCAAACCATAACTCATATTTTCATCTATTGTGGCAACTGATGAAGGTAAGCATGTATAATCATGATTAATATGTGGTGCTATTTTGGAGAATCCAATACCACTCTTACCACCATTTATTTTTTGTGTCATTTGAGATTTAATTATACCTTCAACCATATTTAAAGAAAGTTTAAATTTCTCAACTATGAGTTTGGCAGATAAGAGTTCACTATTTAGTTTATTTATTTCCAAAGCTAGATCATTATTTCGTTTGTCATTATTTGTACATTCTTTATCATGAAGATTTAGTTGTAATTGATAAATTGATTTGTTTAATCATGCTAGTTTTTCTTTGAAAATCTTTTCCCTAGATTTATATTTTCAAGCTTGATGTTGAAGTTTATCAACTTCTAAGATCAAGTGCTCATATGTACTCTGTATCTTTGAACTTTTTCAACACAAGAAGTAGTACAAAGTTCATTATATACCTCAGGTGTAATCTTTGACTTTGTAGCATCTTCTTGCGCTCATTTTACCATGAAGGCTTCAGATATTCTTTTCTTTCTCCAATCTCTTCTCGTGCTGATATTGCTGGAGCAATCTTGACACTTTATCATTTTGAGTATAAGCAGGTGCTGGAATCTTCTCAATAGAAATAGAATTCAAACTTTCCTTTTGTTCTATAGCTGGAGTCTTCTTAATAGCTTTTTCTTAGTGACAACCTCAATCTTCTCAACTGGTGCTGGAGTAATCTCAATAGCAGTCTTAATAGTATCAGTCTCATCATCCTAGTTTATTTTAGCTACAACAAAAACTCCTTCAAGTTGATCACTTAACACAAACTCTGCAAATAGATTTTCTATGGTCTCTTATTCATTAATGGTTTTGATCTCTGCCAATAATGTTGTAGATAATTTGAGATGTAGTATTTCCATCTGATCAGACCAGTCATATTCTCTGCTGGTCTAGAAACAAAAGCTTTGTTACTGGAAGTACTTGGTTTATTATTCTTTGTTTCAACTTCAATTGTCACCATTCTCTTACCGCCTTCATTCTGATTGATCTTTGGTTCTGTGCATTCTCTGGAAAATGCCCAGGTTTGTTACAGTTATAGTATCTCAAACTAGTCTTGTCATGCTTGAATTGTTCACTCCAAACATTTTAAAACCCGATCTTCTTGCAAAGTTCTTTGCCCTATAAACCACCATAGCCATTTGATATTTTATATCATTTTGTTTAACATCATCTAGGTTACCTTGCTATAAATCATCAACTAATATGTTTGGTGCACTTATTCTTCCTACCATGAAAGCTTCATAGTTGGACATGAAAGTAGTGAATAATGCAAGATGTTCTTCAGCAATTTGAATAGTTTGTTTTGATGGATTGGAGTTGGCAACAAAAGCTTGTTGAATTTGAGGTGGAGTCTGAATAGATGAGTATGAGTGGGCTTCAGGTTGAGAGGGTATGTGTTGAGATTGCATGGGAGTGAATTGATTTGGACAAAACTTGGAAATGAAGTACAGATGTTTCTTGGATAGTATGAACAATAGGTTTCCAGACTGTTGTTGATGACACATTTAAGAGTAGCTCACTAATAATTTGCATTGCTTGCCATCTTTGTATACAAAGCATTTGCTTCGCTTCCATTGAGTTCAAATGGTTAGCAGCCCTTTGGTTATCATCCATTTCATAAGATTTGATGGTAGAAATCATATCACTAAGAGATAAGGTGAATACATCTTTGGCTCTCTTGATTGAAGTACAGTTGTTGTTCCAACTGTAAGGCAATAAATTCAATAGCTTTTGTTAACAGCTATGTTTTCCAAAGTGATATCAGCACTCTTCATCTTGGTGATCAACTTCATAAATCTTGACATTTATGTCTCCAACGTCTCTCCAAGAACATGATTAAACATGTTGAGTTCTTGATTCAGCATATCCTTTCTACTTTCTCTCATATCCTTGTTTTCTATTATCTGAGTTTCTATGGCATCCCATAACATTTTGGCTCCTCTAAATTCCTTGAATTTCTGAGCGTTTTAGTTGTCAAAGCCATAGTAATTGCAACATAAGCTTTATCATCAAGTTCAAGCTTCTTCATATCTTCCTCATCCCATAAGAGTTCTGGTTTAGGAACCAATTCTCCCTTGTCATTTGAATACACAAGAATATACGTCCGTATTTGATCGACTATGACATCCTTGGTTTGGTGCAAATGACATGATTCTCAAAACATACCGATCAAGATAATCATCTTCACTCAAAGTCTTGGAGGCTTAATGCTTGTTCCAATCTCTTTATCAAGACTCAAAGTAGCAGTAAGATTCTTTAGATTTGCCATTTTGAAATCAGAATTCAAACTTCAAATTTCTTGAAAATATGAACTTCTCGTGCGAAACAATCACTTAAACTTTTCGCGTGACCTTTTCGCTTGAACTTCTCGCGCAATAGTTTTGTAACAGAATTTTTCGAAATGCCTAGTTCTTGCCCAAAGGAATCTTCCTATAATAAACTTTTGCGAATTTATCAACTTTCCGCACAAATAGTGAGCTTTTTGCGTACGAAAAGTAAGTTTTCGTAGGTTCAATTCAGTGCAATTTGATCTTTTCCACTTTAAACTAATCACCAATTTGTTAGAAATTTGATAATTGAGCTTCAAATTAATGAATTAAGTTCAAGTTTCATCTTAATTGTCACTATTGAGTCAATTAAGTCTGTTTTAGCCATGAAATCATCTTCAATTCTTCAAATAAGCTTGTTTGTCTTTTCTCTGACCTCAACATATCTAAATTCAGCTCAATAACAATAAAATCAAATCAATCTTATGAAGAACCAAATTAGCAGCTCTAACACTCTTCAAAATGCTTCTAGTTCTAATCGAATTGATCTAGAGCACTCATGGCTCTAATACCAATTGTAAAGATCGTGTTTTCTTTGTAGATCGGTCTCGGTATGAGACGTGGAATAAAGTCACACACGGAATCACAATTAGAACAGAAGAATCAAGAACAAACAATAGTCTATATAACATTGTATATTGCTCTCTAAATTGAATTACATAAGTTGAGAATTTCAGGATTACATACAAAATAAACTAAGCATATATATACCTAAAACCAAAAGGTCTCGTGCGAGAACTATTTTCTCACGCGGATCAGAGTTCTTGCGCGACTTGATCTTCAAAATCTTCGATTTGATTTTCCGAGCCTTTAGGTTCAATCCCTACATTTATCTTGTTATAAATTTATCTTTTTTTTCCTTTCTACTTGGTTATTTGATGGTGAGAGTAATCTAATCGTTACAAACCTTGGTTAGTTAGAAAATATGGTTCGTCGAACTGTAGGAAGATCACCGGACACCCCAGACTCTATTGTAGTTCCGCCCCTAACCATGTTTGTGAGACAATCTTACTCTTTGTTCAGTTTCAAAAGTTTTATAGGGTTGGTTGCAAAATATTATAGGGCGATTGATATTTTCACGTATAAATACTAGAATTTTTTTTAAGGTGGGTGGCTTCCCCTTCCTTATAAGTAGAGGTACAACCGGTTTTTGGGGCTAAACCGGTTCGGTTTCAAACCGTCCGGTTTCAACCGGTTTATTTTCAACCGGTTTGAACCTCAAACCGTTCGGTTCCTAAACCAGTTTCAGGGCTAGGATATTCAACCTATCGACCGGTCCGGGCCAGTTTGAAAACCGGTTCGGGCCCAAACCGGTTCAGGTTTTCATTTTTTTTATTAAATTTAATTTTCCAAATGCCCTACAGTCCAAAGAAGAAACGCCCAAACAATGCGTCCGAACAGTACTCGTGCGCCCAAACAGTGCTCATGTCGCCCCAAACAGTGCTAATACGCCCACAGTGCTTATGCGCCAAACAGTTCTCATGCGCCCACAGTGCTCATGCGCCCAAACAGTTCTCATGCGCCCAAACAGTTCTTATGCTTTCACAGTTCTCATGCGCCCAACAGTGCTCATGCGCATGACACGACCAAATTTCAGAAGTTTTTACTCTTATCAAATTGTTCAAAACTTGTTCAATTGATCTAAAACATTATTTATTTTTATCAAGATTACACATTTATATAATTATTTATGAATATTAAAACATAACATATAACATTAAATAAAAATATAATTATGATTTACGATACATGAAAATTAAATATGATTATTTATTTTTATCAAAGATCACATTTATATAACTTATTTATAAATATTAAAATATAAACATAAAACATTAAAGAAAAATATATTATGATTTATGATACATGAAAAATTAATATGATTATTTATTTTTATCAAAGATTACATAAAATGTAAAATAAAGATACTATTCAAAATATATAAACAATTCAAATGACGTAAACTTTATTCTTCGCCATCAGAACCAGAGTATTACAAAGAACTTGTCATATGCCGCCGCTTCATCATCGGTCATCGGGTGTCAATCCATCGTCTACTTCGACTTCATATATTTCGGCTTCATATTCTAATTCTCCCTTCAAGTGAGCATTTGTCTTGTATTCTTTCAGCTGCATCCAAATAATCCTTCAAGCAAATACACATTTCACTGCTTCGGGAGTGAGTCATTTGACAAACTTATAACATACTTGCAACGAGCTTGTTTGGAACGCTAGCCATTTGACATAAACCGTAATTGCACCATATTTCAGGGTTCCTATTCGTAGAAAGGTTGCTACCACCACGTTGCTTGAAAACGCATCACAACCAACGGATGATTGAGCACTTGATGAAGCCATTTTGAAATGAACGAGAGTATTGAGAGTATTTTTTGAATTGAACGAAAGTATTGAGCGTATTTGAGAATAGAGAGCGTTTTTTGAGAGTAGAGAGTGTTTTAACTTTTTGTGGTTCAACCAAAACATGCAATACATATTTATACTAGCTTATGGGGTATAATGGTAAAAAAACACAAAAAAGTCATAAACGGCTATATAGCCGTTTTATAACGACTACTTTTTAAAAACCGGTTGGGAACCGGTTTGATGAACCGGTTGGGAACCGGTTTGATGAACCGTTTTGGGACCCTGTTTGGGAACCGGTTTGGTACCGGTTTTGGGACCGGTTTGGGAACCGGTTTGAAAACCGGACCGGTTTGAAACCGTTTCAACAACATGAACCCTCAAACCTATTGAGGAACCGACGGTTCAGACCGGGTTGGGACCGGTTGGGCCAAAGCGGTTTGGGCCAGAACCGGTTTTCGGTTTTTTTGCCCAAACCGGTTCCCGAATCGTTTTTTTGCCCACCTCTAGTTGTAAGGAAGGTAGCTAGTGCTCGCGGCCTTATGAAAAGTGATAGGATTTATAGTTACATAAAATATGTTAAAAGTTTCAACACCATATTAGATAATAGTTATACTTTTTCCTTATATTTACTTTTACAGAAATTTATTTATTTACATAACACCCAATCAATAATCCCTCGCGAAGAACCTGACATTGAATTGTCATTACATTTGAAGAACAATAAGTTTTGTGTGTAAATGATCAGCAATATGTTAACCTAGTCTTTATGAAAGAACCAAGCAATTTGGGAATTAGGTTCACAGAGTAACAAAACTTCTCGCCGTTAGCAGTCTAGTCCATTAGCAGACATCTGCTTGCCTTCGGGCCTCTAAGCTTGTCCTTGTTTTGGATACGACTTAGGAGGTTATCATGGACTATTGGGCCTTATTATTTTTTATCATGTTGTTAGGTCGGCTTAACGTTTTTTTTGGCCTCATTGAACTAAGAATAGGGCCCTTTTAGAATTTTTTTATATTAAGACCCTCTTCGTATATCTGAGCTTGGGACCGACGATAATAAACTAAACGTTTATAGTTGGTGGAGTTAAAATTATTTTTTTAATTATATTTTGTGTATATGTAGATGTTAGATTAAATTTATTTCTCTAGCTTGATATGATACAAATTCGTTAATAAATAGTGATAATCAAATTCTTCTAGAATTCTTTCTCAATGACCAAAGTAGCTAACCATTTAATTTTTTCTGTGAAATTATAGATATTAGATAGCGCTGGCAATTTTTTGACACAAACCTGTTACATTATATGAAATGGAATTAACAGGTTTTATGTTGGGTTTAACAGTTTCGTGTCATTAATAGGTCAACACGTTTAGACATAATAAAATTCATGTCTAAATAGCTTAAATACCTGTTACCTGTTATATTTTTTTATTGTTTTAGAAAATATAATATATTCATATACATATTACTAAACCCTAGCCACTCAAACAAAGATCTCATTTTCATCTTTTAAACTTTCAAAGTTCCACAACAAGTCATCAACATTGAACTACAACTGCCACTGCTCTTGACCGTCATATAGTCGACGCTGGCGACAGCCCTATTCTCCTTGTTGGCAACCATCACGTTCTTTTTTGCTTCCCTACCATCGCATTCTCCTTACCGACAACCATCGCGTTCATCTATCGCGCCCTTTGTCGGTCCTCCTTTTGTCGCCGGTTATTTAAATAGGTGGCACTACCGCACATGTAATCCTTTGATTCCATTCTATTTCTCTTTACGTTAGCTTAAGTTTTGAAATCTATAAACTCAGGGATCTTATTGTTCTTATTTAGTTTTTTTCACAAAAAATATGATTTTTATCGTGTTTATTAACAGGTCTAATTGTGTTACTTGTTACTAAACAAGTTCGTGTCTAGAAAAATGATATGATATGCTATCGTATCGTGTTCGTGTCAAGGATTTCTAATCATCGTGTCTTATTGTGTTCTTGAATTATTGTGTCGTGTCAACATGTTTGCCAAATCTAATCTTAAATAATTATTTATAAGCTTAATTTGGAAAAGCTTCGTTCTATGAAAACAACAGTTACACGAATAGTTAACAAAATTCTATAACACAATATATGCATTTAGAAAATAAGTGAAATTTCAATATAATTTAGTATATTAATAGCGAGTTTGATTCTAAAGAAATTTCCTTTAACATATTTAGTTCTTGAAACAAATCTTACCATTATATCTACGACATCATCATTTTTAAAATATTTTCAAGGTTAATACACTTTTTTTTAAAACTTTCTTTATTCACAGGATTTTAACTTTTTAACTATAAACAAAAAAACCAAATTACTTTCAAACGTTTAAATTGCTCAAAAAAGTGAATAACTAGTTTCGTCTGCTATGTATAACTGCAATCATAGCTTTTTCAAATCTCTAATCTCTACACTTTTTTTATAAAACAACTAAATTCATTTAATTGAGTTATAGTATCATCCATACTCATGTGTTTTACTTGTAAGTTCTTACTAATTATACTAAAAACATATAAATTATCATACCAAATAATCATGACTATAAAAATTTAAAATTTCCTAATTCGGTTATAGGTAAGTATTTAGCCTTGTTTTTAAATTTAAGATTGTCAACGTCATATTTATCATATAATTCCAATAATGTTTTTGTTGTGAAGCTTGAAATCTAATTTTTTTAATACTTTCTATGAGAGTTTCCCAACGTGTTTATGATAACAATTTAACAGTTAAATATAAAACATTATCTTTAAACCTTTTATCCTTTAGTGAATGATGAAAACAAACAACAATAATGTTGTACTATTCCAAAATAATCCCTAACTTTTTACAAGATTTAGCCATATCACAAATTACTAATTTAAATTATGAGCATCATATGATGTAAAATACTCTAGGGTTAATATCTAATAATTGTTATTGAAGTAATTGATGTTTTTCTTTCATATTTTTTCATTATCATAACCTTGGTCCCCTAATATTATCTATATCAAATCTCATTATTTAATTTCTTCAATAATAGCATCAAATATATGGACATTTAAGATTATGAACATTTATTCTTTGTGACTTGTGTCATGTTTGTGAAGAAGAGTCTAAACATCATAAGATTATGGACATTTATTCTTTGTGACTTGTGTCATGTTTGAAATCAATTATAATTTAAAGATATTTAGCTTCCTTGACTCTTTTAGTATTTTAGTAGTTATTTTGTTTGCTAATTAGCTAATTAGTTTATTTTTCATATTGTGTACAAGATATGATAATGAATTTCTTTACTTTTTATGCGTCGAATATATTTGTGCATGATTGAATTAAATTCTATGATCATCTTAATAGTACTAAAATACTATTGTTTTCTTAAAAAGTTTTTATTTGTTTCACAGAATGGTCGTTCATTTTTACAAAATTCTTTACAATAGCAATAATTCTTACTAGCACAATTCTCCAATGTGTTTTTTTTCTTTATTTATTTGATCTTGTTTTGTAACTCTATAGGATAAATCAACCACTTTCTATAGATTTTTTGCCATTTGATAAAGTTCGCATGTAAAGGAAGAACTAAAAGTTTATTTGAATATTTATCTTTTGAAAAATCATAATTACAAATTGTTACTGAACCTTTTCTTTTCTACAAATGTATCTCTGAATTTATTACTAATATTATTCCATTGACTTGGATCAAGAAAGCGAGGAGGTTTTATTTAAACTTGTAGTTCCATCTAAATTTGTTGTTTTCGTTTGAATTTTTAGGATCATTTAATTTTTAAGGTAATCTAAATTTGTAGTTTTATCTAAATTTATTGTTTGATTTAGATTCGTAGTTCATCTAAGTTTGCAGGATTATTTAATCTGTAGTTTCATCTAAGTTATTGTTTCATCTTTACTACTATATAATACAAAACTTGGGACAAATTGGTAATTTACAATTTATTTAAGACATAATATAAAAAGTCATAGTGTATTCTTGCTTCTCTCTTTAGTTTTTCTTTTATATTGCCCTTTCTTTGATAACAGTTTTTACTTTTAATATATTTGTTTTAATTGATAAGAGTTTTACTTTTAAAATATTTGTTTTAATTGATATTTATGCCCTATCAAATACCATATATTTAGTAATATATAATAACGATATAATAACAAATCATTAAAGTATGTGTAATATCAACTATTATTGTGACTGACTATGTCATTAAAATTATCAAAACCAAAATACGTTCAAAACTAAACCGCGGGAAAGCGCGGGTCTAATCCGCAAGTTTAATTTATAGGTTTATCAAAATTTATAATTTCATCTATATTTAAAGGTTCATTTAAATTTGTAGTTTTTATCTAAATTTGTAGGTTAATCAAAATTTATAGGTTAATCAAGGTTTCATCATGATTTGTAATATTTTCATTTGTTGTTATGAATTTAATAGTGATTCTTTTACTGATTCATATAAAGCTACTCGTTTTGCCTTTTTAGCCTTTTCTTAATGCCCCAGAAATGTACTTTCATAATCAGTTTGACATTTAATGAAGAGTTAATTAAATGAAAGGTTCCTGGTTTAGGCATATTTTTACTTTCGGTCTCCAGGTTTGAAAATTACAAGGTCGATTCAAAGGTTTGTCAAAACAAAACGTAACTGTAAGGCCCTAATCACAGGAAACCGTACAATTGGTCATTCAAGCAAAACATAGATTTAAAACATTCACTTAGATAAACGTTGCAGGGGAAAAATACATTAAGTTTCAATCCATTAAAATAATTCAAATAAACATTAACATTGTCTTTAAAACATCAAATAGTCTTTAAAAGTCTTCCTAATAATCTTGTTAATCAGGGATGCCAGCCTTCAGATGCCGAGTAGCTTCTAGAATCCATGCCCATATTCACTCAAGTCCAACATCTCACCTGTCAAACTAATATGCATACAAAAGTCAGCTTTGCTGAGTGAATTTCGGTTTACTTTATCATAAAATTATTTAGTGAGGTATGTTAACTTTATCATTCTAAAATAGTCATCATATGAACGAACACCTTTACTATACACAGACTGTCACTTTATCAATACTTTATCAATCAGACTTTCGCTTGTTTATTTTCTATTACTCTTCTTTATCCATAAATTCCCAGTTACTATGTCTCGGGATCCGCCCAAGGGCAAGACCCCCGCTTGTGATGAACACAAGACTTTATTTTATCTATGCTTGTGATGACACAAGACTTTACTTTATCCATGAGAGCACAATAAATGTAACTCTCCTTTCTCCTTTGCTTGCAAGACTTTACTTTAGCAATGGTACATTGTTATAAGCTCAATAACACTTCTTTAAGTTTCACTTTCATCTGTAGTTATACATATACTTATAGTCCATATATTCACATTCTTCACAAAAGAATACAAACATACCGACCCTCCGCGGGACAGCGGGGGTTTGGGGGCGGTAGCCCCTGATAGCGGGGTTCTAGGGGCAGCTGCTTAGTATGCATAAAAGGTTCTATTTTCTTATTAAAACCTTTTGAAATCTTTGCCATAAAAATCGTATATTTAGTATGCATATCGCCCAAAATATTGAAAAACGTGTAAATAAGGGATCTAGAACTCACCTGGTCAGTAAGCAACTTCACGTATAAGTTTTATAAGCTAGGATCACGGTACACGGTCTTCATGTAAGTTAACACACAAATAGGTCATTTTCTACACAGTTTCGGCAGCAGTTTCGCTGCTAGTTTCGCTGGCAGTTTCGCTAGCAATTTCACTAGCAGTTTCGCATGACAGTTTCGCATGGTAGTTTCGCATGACAGTTTCGCATGACAGTTTTGCTACCAGTTTCACATGGCAGTTTCGCTGTTAGTTTCGCATGGCAGTTTGGCTGGCAGTTTCGCTGCCAGTTTGGCATGACAGTTTTGCTGCCAGTTTCGCATTGCAGTTTCGCTGCCAAACACGCCCAACTTTCATTGGAATTTCCTAGATTCGCTAAATCTACAGATCTACCTATGCACTTGCGAAACTACCTGCGAAACTATAGTTTCGCAGAAAGGAGATTGCCTTAGTTTCGCAGGATGAACTCCTTTTCACTGGACGAACTAACAGTTTCGCTGGACGTATAAAAATGACAAATCAGCTCGTTTTTAACCCAAAATCTCAACTTTTTACGTTTAAATCCTTAGTTTTTCATTCATAAAATTATATATAAGCTTTTTACATGATTCCATACGTAAAAATATGACCTTTATGTTATTCTTTGCAACTTTTCAAAACCCAAAACCCTAGAATCCGGTCCGACCTATAGAGGCGTTAGAGGATGATTCTTACCTGTATTTCTTGATTCTTTCTCGTGGTTTGATGCTCTAACACTCAGATCTTCAATCCCTCAACCAATGAAGCTCCAAGTTTTTAAGTTTCTTCACTTTCTCTCGCTACTTTCTCTCTCTAAGTTGCTAGTGGCTTGGTTTGCAAGAAATGGAAAATGTGGCTGATTATAGGTGTTTAATGGTGGTTAGGCCCTTAAACCCATCAAACCCTAAGCCCATAAAGTAATTTGGCTCATAATCATTTTTTTTCTTTTCTTTTTTTACATACCCAAACCCGAACTCAACCATTATTACTAAGTTGCTTGCTTAAACATTCGGGACGTTACAGTAACACAAAAGGTCCCTGACGTGGATTGTCGTTAACTTTTTCCATTAAGTCCTAGTAAAATAACCAAAATACCCCGACCATTAAAATTAATATTTATGAAAGATGAGACCCACACTTCATCTTCAATCTTAAAACTCTAACTACGCTTATTCTACTAAACCACCACCACCACCCTACTAGACCACCACCGCTACCCCCATCGCTGCTCACCACCAAAGCCTACCACCTCAGCCCAACTCTCTCTCTCTCTCTCTCTCTCCTCTCTCCTCTCTCTCTCTCTCTGTTTTACTCCCTTACCATGGCAGTACCCTCCCTTCATTTCATCTTCATCTTCATCTTTATCTTCAAACATCATTTTAGCCAACCCACATAATCCACCACCACCATTTCTTACTCACCAGAACACCACAAAGCATCACTTGATAGACCTATGGTAACAAAAGCATCACCCATCACCACCATTGCATCTCTAACCTTGATTGGATTCGAGGTGGCGACTCGTGGTGTTGGAGATGTGGTTGCAGTCCGATGGTGGTGGGGATGATGGTGGAGTTCCTGTGGTTTTGGAGATGGTGGTGCAAACCTATGATGATGGGGATGGTGATGGCGTTCTAAGGTGTTGGGGATGGTGGTAGCATTCGGGTGGTGTTGGAGATGGTGGTGGATATCGTGGTGGGTTAGATTTTTAAGTTTTCACAAAGGGTAGTTTAGTCATTTTTTAAAAAATAACAGAAAAAAGATAACAACCATCCACGTAAGGGACCTTTTGTGTTACATTTTTAAACAAACCTTTGTACCGATTTGTAATTTTTCAAACTTTGGAACCAAAAGTGAAAGCAATCCTAAGCACAAGGGCCTTTCATGCAATTAACTCTTTAATGATTATAGCAAGACTAACAATATTAAATAACACACCTAAACTAATCAGTATTTACAAAACTAATCTATAAAACTAGATAATAATCAAATAACCTAATATCAATAACCAACTAAATAATTATCAAATACCCTAAATACCTATCATTATAATCAACTAAAAGTGTAATTTTTACGTACCTAATATCAATTAATAAAACTAAATAATGTTCTTGCATTATTGTTAACCTTTTATGGTTTTACCAGCCGTTACGCCACCGTAGTCTGGCAACCACCATGCACGATTCACTGATCACCGATCACCGATCACCGCGCTACCACCTGCGTGGCTGCACAACAGCCAACAGTGCAAGGGCAATCAGCGCGTGTCCACCAGACCACCACCTTCCACGGCTCCACGCCGGTCACTGACACAACCACACATCTGGAGACCAATGACAAGCAGCCAAGCAAGTTAGCTGCTCCTTTCATAGACTCAGTGTCGACTGTGATTATGTGAACTGTTCATTGGCATTTAGCAGTGAATGGGATAATGGAAGATGGATGGTTTAGACTTTAGAGAGAGAAATTAGGTGATTGATGAGTATTTGAGTGATTAAGTCGGTCTCCTTTCATGTTCCCGCTTCATGCATAATAACATGAATAATGGATTGAGCATTGGGTCAATTACCAAATCAGATTCGGGCCCTATATAAATGTTTCTTTTAAATAAGGTTCCTATTATTATTATATTACCAGCGGTGAGTGTAACCGCTAGTTGATTAAATCACAACCGTTAGATCAAGCTTAGATTAAATCTCAGCCGTATAAACTCGACGGTTAGAGCAGTTACGAACTAGTTTTGAGCGGTTACCAGAATCTCAATCACGATTCTTCTTCTTCTTTTACTCCGACGACGCCGGTAACCGCCTTCTACTTTTGTATAAATAGGAAAGTCATACATCATACTCCGTTCATTCCCCCCTTTCTTTCTTTCTGCAAATCAGGTGAGATGAACGCCGTAGGGCTACTTACCATCCCAAATCGCAATGATGAATCCTTACCATCATCCAGCTCTCATACGTAAGAGGTTCAGACATCCAAATACGACTTTAAATCTTCGTCCAGGTAAGGCGGTCTCTTTGTTCGAAATTATTGAATAGAGTGCTGTTCTTCTTGTATTCTTTAATATTGACTATAGTGTTGGTCTTCTGCTGATATTGATGGCCTCCCAACTATTCTTATAATTTCAAGAGTTGGCGCCTCCTTGCTTTGCAGATTCATTAAGTCAAGACTGATTTCTGTACAACAAATGGCAAATTTGATCTCAATCATGTTCTTCAAAGTTCAAAACCAAAAGGGTAACAAAAGGTCTGATTTATATCTTCAATTTCAAGTATGCTTTTGGTTTTACTAATTGTAAAATAATTTACTCTCTGTTTTCTAAGTTTTGTTTTCACCCAACAAATTTGATGTTTTTAGTTCAAATGCAGGTTGGGGGTAGGTTATACATCAAAGGCATGTGCTTTCACCTTTGGTTATCACTAAAAGAAGTAAGTTTTATGCTTTCAACACTGTTTGCTAAATGTGAGGATTATAACTCCACCAATTGTGTGTATGTTAGTAATTTGAACAGCTTAATGGGAGAATTTGTTTCACCATAACCACTAAAACTTTTCATGACTAGAAAAATAAATTAAAATTGTCGTTTTAACATGCATTATGGAGGTTTCAACTTAATTCTTTTTTGTTGTGTTCTATTTAACAACTTTGGTTTTGTTGATACAAAGAACCTTTGGACAGGACTTGGTGAAAATTGTGGATGGATCAGATATAAAACCATCTAACTTGAATGGTAAGTTTACTTCAAAATGTGTATTAATTTTTTAAATCGCTTAGTGAACATGTGGGCTAACCGAGCCATTTTATAGGGTTGGCAGATCCTTATATAAAAGGACAGCTTGGTGCATACAGGTTAGGGCCAAGGCGCAGAAGAAAACATGATCTTTAAAAGGTATGAATAGTTCAAGATTTCAGTTTCTTCACAGGATTCACCTAATCTTCTTGAATTTATAGTCCCTGATATATAGATCACATGTTGGATGACACCCTTGAGTTTGTTTTAATTCCCCATGTTTTGATTGGTACTTTGTACCCATAATATATACAAACTCGTGTTCATATGATTGGATTATGCATATTTCATGCAATCGTGTATGTCCTGTGTGTGGACATTCCTTCACTATTGCATTTGTACCAAGTTTTCACTATGATGTTGCATGTTTTACAGGGATAATAAAATGGTGTTAGTGCCTCAACTCACACGACAATCGTACTAAGATTTTACCATCTAAATCTGCATATGCTTTCCTATTTGGTGAGCAAATAGCACAAATGCATTTAGACATAAGAACTCAGAAGTTTTGTTTTCATAGAATTCCTCAATAGCTACCCAAAATATGAATGCAGATGCCATTGGAGAAAATTCAAAGGGTAATAAGTAGGTGTTGTTGTAAGGCCTCCTAAGAGGATGCATTTGTTACTAAAGACCCAAAAGATCTTGGGGATAACTTGCTTCTGGCTGCAAGTCTAAGAAAAACTACATGTTCTACTTCTATTTGATTATTTGATACCACATGTATGCATGCTATTTAACCTTTTCGTGGATCTTATCTAATAGTTCTCATCCTTTTTGTGTCATTCGTTGATTTAGATTAATATTCATTGTCATTGATTGGTCTTACTTTATTGATTTTCTAGAATAGGAACTAATCAAAAAAAATTACTTTCTATGATGTATGAAGAATTGGTCAACCGTTAAATGCTATTTCTAAGAGATTTGGTTGGGAGTAAATCATGTAAGTGACATATAATTGAACTTCAACAAGTTTTTCTAACAAAAACATTTTTTATATTTGGAAGTTTAAGCCTCTCCCGATGAAAACTTTTATCTCATTTTGTTTTAGTGGGGTTTGTTTTTGTTTGTTTATAAGTTAAATTTTTTAGATGTATAAATCTATGAAACCATGCAATGACTAGCTGAATTAGGTGAATTATTCTAGACGTTTATAACTTATGCTTCCATTACGTTTCTTTAAAACTTTTAAATCTATGAAACCATTCAATGATTAGCTGAATCATGGATTTTTTAGACATTTATAAACTTATGCTTCTATTATTTTCTTTAAAACTTTTAAATCTACGAAACCATACAATGACTAGCTGAATTATGTCTCCATCTGGTTTTCTAACATGACAATTATAAAAACAAAATGCAAACGAGGTTATTTAGGGCTATTACTTTTGTGTATATTTCTTTTCATGTTGCATATTATGAAGTCTCCCATGTTGTAGCATTGCTTTGGCAGGTTTCATGTTTTTTTGTACTAATTATTTGATTTTACTTTTTCGTTGGACTTATGTTTTTACATGTTTTTTGGTATTAATTATTTGCCGCAGGCCCGTTGATGTGTGTATGCTTAACTAAATCTGGCCAATGCATCTGATTCTTGGCGGTTTAAGTAACATTAGTAGATCATATTACGATAAGATTTCTTTTTCTCTCATATTTGAATACCACCATATCACGTCTATCTTGCAAAAATTATCCGTCTAAATTTTATGTATGTATTTTGTAAACAACATATCCTTCTTTTGTAAAGTTAGATTTTTGTTGTAAATTATAAGATGTTAAGGTGATGGCTTCAATTCTATTAGAATTTAGGATATATGAAAAAATAAAATTAAGAATATGGGACTCATCACTGTGGCAACCGTAGGTTGTCCAGAATATTACTTTAAGTTGAAAGTTCTTTTTTAAATTTTGTTTTGACTAAATGCCGGTTGTTTTTCTAGTTAAAACTAGTTTTTTTTGGGCCCCAACCCTAATACATCTCATAATAGCATTGGGTCGGCTTTGCATATTGGGGTCGAAACATATCCATATATGAGCGTTAACAATCATTTTTTATTGATCACTCTTGTGCTCATGCAAAATGTTTTAAGAATAATGATTGATTCCCTAAGTAAGAGAAACTTAGGCTATGTTATCTTGTTAATTTGTTCACACTTGTACGTACAAACAATATCACAAGGTATAAACATGTTTTACAAATGTGATAATCGGTACCTAGAATTCAAATATTTGTTCTAGTGCCGCAACCGAACATAACCTAGAAATTATCCCTTCTAACCAGATTTACGCGTTAGAATATTTCTTTGTCATCTCCTCCATAAATTCTTTGAAGGTTCTGCATTTTAAAATTATTTTCTATAAGTTTGGACACTGAATAATCTTGCCCCGTCTATGAAACGGTCCCACCATATATATTCAAGTTTTAGCAAGTCGGCCTGACTGTGGTTCTATTGGCCACTATTCAGTGATATGGAGTATTATGGATCTTATCTCGAAGGCTGCTGTTTGGGAGTAGATAAATGACGTAGAGCCTATGGTTAAAATTTTGAATATTAAAAGATACTATATGCGGGAATAAGTTTGTTGCTTTAAACGACCTTGAGATCACGAGTTTAAGTCAAAGAAAACAGACTCCTACACCATGAAGTGATCCGACACCTAACTGATATATTTATTCTTGGTTGATTATTGCTTTTTAGGGTAATTCATATCCCTTTCCAAACTTGCATACGGCACATGTATCATGCCCGGGGGTCCTTAGGAAAATCCGGCCCCAAGTGTAACACTAACGCTCCCGGAGTTGGGGAGGAAACAAATTTCCAACCCAGTGAATATTCACTGGGCTCCACACCTCTTTTATCTTCTTTTTTTGGGCTAATAGATGAATAAAGAAAATTGGGACTACAATATACAAACGAAAAAAAACTAGAAATAAAAAAAACGTGGCATCCGGGAACCGGGAATACGTGGGAGGACTCCCACCTTTAGTTACATATTTTTCCCAAATCTTGTTTGAAAACAATATATGTTATGAAATGAAAACTTGTATTTTAAAAAAAGTATGTAATTTTATCAGCTTAGAAGTGATAATGGAATCCCCCATGTTTTTTCACGGTATGTCTAAGAGGGTCACGTAGAGAGTGAACACCGGATAGATGGTGCATGAGAAGGTTAGAGGACTTAATGATTGTTAAGGATATAACAAATCAATAAAATAAAAATCTAGAGGTTTTAAAAATAATACAGACGTGGGGTTGATCGCATAAGGTTTGACACGACCATCCAAATGTTCTAAGGGTTTAGATAAGTTCTGATAAAATAATAAGTCTTAACTCATCACATCTTCAGAAGACAACCTGATAAACCACACACCTTGTTTGTCTTCTTTACATTACCATTTAGAAATTGTGTTCTTTGAATGGTTGATTATCATCAATATTTAACATTAACTCCATAGGCAATCTCGCCATGTTTGGCTTAACACAAAAGAGAAAACTGCATAAATGGTCTGTGTGTTTTAAATCAAATTGTCTCTTTTATTATCCTCGAACTTTTAAAATTACAAAGTTAATTTAAATTTTTGTGTATCATTGTATTTTTGGTGCCTGACATTAAATTTAATTGGTTGTATGCATTTCATAATGTTTGAACTAACTTTTAACTTTATTTTAAGGACTAAAAGTGCAAATAAACATTTGAACTAACCTTGCAATGTTTAAAATTTGGAGGCCAAACTTACAAAGACTAAACAAAGTTTGAGCTAACCTTCCATTTCAAAGTTAAGAACCAATATGCAATGGTCAAACCACAAGTACCATTTATGTAATTTTTTAATACAAGAATTAAAAATAAAATTCTTAGACTTAGTGAGGTGTTTTCTATAAAATCTACATATAAAAGTTTAGAATCCGAAGCATGACCTCAACGTATGTGTCATAGGTCAATGACAGTCTTTACTCATCTAAATTAACCATCTTCTTCACATATTATATAATAATATATGTAATTATTATATTGGAAGGATATTTTTTTAAGTTATTATTTTACTAAAAAAAATATATTTGTATTTTTGTAATATTCAAAATTACTAATATAACGTTGGTACTAACATTTCGACTAGGTTAACATGTTACTAACCTTTCTACAAGTATTTATCTTGTGTATTTCAAACCGCTACTGACCGTACTTTATTATATTCTACTCCATCGATCTACAAATACTTAAACATAAAATTGTTCTAGATGACAATCAAGCCCATTTGGCCAAAGAGACATGCAACCCAAACCTAAAAGAATTGAGATAAATGCTAGAGTTTGAAGCCTAGAGCTTCTTGCACTTTTGATTTCATGAAATCCATAGCAAGGAGATCCACAGTGCCATGTATATAAGTATCCCCGCAGAAGCCGCGTTGAGTATCCCTTGTACAATAAGCGGTGTGGCTATTTTCGTCATATGTGTTGGCGATCCCTATCCCGATCACGATCCCTATCGGGGTTGTAAGAGAAAAGGAATATCAACATTGTTGCCACTGTCCCCACCTTGAATTTGGCCTGCAATTTTTTCAACTTTAGAAATTAATATTTGCAGGGTAATTGATGGCAAATTAATGAAGAAAGAGTTAAAATTAGGTACCTCAGTGATGCAACTCTTCCAAGGCCCATGCCTTCAAACATTTGGTGAAAACTCAAAGCAGCAATAAGTGGTTTGATTGTTTTGGGATGGAAAGAAACACCCAATGATATTCCGATTATGACTGAATGTATTAATCCCAATCTCCAATACTGCATTAAGATTTTTATTATTTAATCTTTTTGATGATGGCTACATGACCCAAAGAATTTAATGTACAAGTAATTTCATAATTTAAGTAATAGATATTAAGGATCTATAATTTATATAATATTATACGTAGACGGGTACTCTTAACCTAGTGGACATATGTTTTTATCTCATCACATGATACGGGTTCAAAGTCGTATAAAATAAGCAATTGACGTATATTACTAGCTAGAAGGGTCTATTCACGATGAAAATTAAAGAGATATATTTAACAGGCTTATTTTTATCATCTAAATTATACTTTAAGTTTTTATTTGATCTACACAAGCAACACCACATTTTTTCTATTTCTATATGATATATTACTCTAATTTATTTCTGGTAAAAATATAGTTTTACAGTTATTTACAACTCACTGAATAAATAATTCTTGTTTCTATCTAGTTTTAATTAAAAAATTACTTAATATTTTCAATGTTACCGAATATCATATTCTTAATTTTTATAAAATAGTTTTTTTATTACTTCTTGTATTATTAGTATTATATTTATTATTGTTTGAATAACTTTTTTGGAATTGAAGATCATTTTTTGATGAAAAGTTCATTCTTCCTGACCAGACCCAAGACTAATTAGGGTAAAAAAATCATACATGTATAAGATATTTCATAATATTCACAGTTGATCAAAACGTAATTCTTTTCAAAAAAAAAAAGATTTTGCCCGAGTGTGTTTATTACTATATTTGCCTAAGTCAAACACTGAGATTTTAACAATGCAATACTTAAAAATGAAATATTTATTGCAATGTTGCTCAACGAAATGAGATGATTTTTGCAATGTTGATCAAAGATTACTATGTTTTCTCCTATAGTTATATCTCATTATCACCCATCTTTTACATATAAACGACCATTGATGAAGATCAAAAGACAGTTTGTAGGTGTTGTGGGAATAATTTCCGACAAATGCATAGACCACTGTACCATAAATAATCAACGACACAATGCATTTGCATCGTCCTGCGAAACGATCCGATGACGGAGAAGAATTTCCGACGAGCCAGTAATTGCATGACCACTAGAATGAACATGCATGTGATCACCCTCCAGTTTCTCCTCATCACCACCATGCTCCATAGTCTTATTATTACACCGTATGCCACTAAACACACCAGTAACCACCGTCTCCACCATCATCACCGCCACCGCAGCCACCATCGCCACAAAGTTCCCCATCGGAATCGCCCCACGCCTTTCACCAAGACACGGTTCTCTAAGCTCTCATTGGCATCAGGAAACACATGCACAAAACCAGTGGCTAAAATGACACCGCAGCATAGAATTAAACCACCAAGAAGAGGGTGCTCTCGGGGCCGAATGATTCAAACAACTTACCGAATTGCGGTATGCATACGCCAACGGCACCCCGCGCGAGAAATCGTGGCGATGGCTATTAGTTTGTATTTGAGGGCTTGTGTCTTGTTGTAGTTGTTTGTGTTTTCTGAATCAACACACGTCCACTCTGCAGAAATATAGGTCGGAAGGAGGATGAGAAGAAGCAAAATGGTGTTAATATTC
>CM046439.1:37014542-37075236 GCA_025506505.1 Flaveria sonorensis | reverse complement strand
AAGATGAAATCTGGGGGTGATTTAGATTAAGGAACAATGGGAGAAGTGAGATGAAATAGAACCGTTTGAAAGGTATAGTCTGGATTTGAGATAAAGTTAATGCAAAAGATAAAGTTTGAAATCCGTAAGTGGGTCCTACTTCTGAAAAAGGAGCCCAAAAAGTTAGTTTTCTTGGAAGATGTAAAACTACCGAAGGCAATTTGGCTTCGGAAGCTTTGCAACAAAGCTTCCGAAGGTAATTACTTCGAAGATATCCCCAAGAATTTTGAAAATTTGGCTTCGGAAGAAATGATTAAGCCTTTCGAGACTAAATTGCTTTCGGAAGAGATTTGTTCTTAAAATAATATTAAATAGTTTATAATAAACTTATGCTTCGGAAGATGCTCCAAAAATTTCTTCCGAAGGTAAATCTCAGATAGACTATTAAATGGTTTAGAGACATAAGTTTCTTCCGAAGGTAATTTTTACTTCTTTCGAAGGTAAATTTCCATCATCAGTTAAAAATTTTGTTTTCTTCCAAATAGAACTGGGTTTATGAAGTGATCTAATAGACAACCTAGGACACATAGTTTTAAGAAATAATATTGATTAAGTTATTAAAAAAATCTATTCAAAGTTAATCATCCCAATAGCTCATACAAGATATTTAAATCTCTGTTCATCAAAAGCTTTTGTGAACAAATCAGCATATTGTTCATTTGTGTTAACTTTGATTAGTTTTATCAAACCCTTTTCAAAATATCTCTAATCAGATGATACCTGATATTGATGTGTTTGGTCCTTGAGTGCTGCATAGGATTCTCTGTAATAGATGGCACTGTTGTTGTCTATGTGGATGGGTCTCTTTGAAATTGAACCCATAGTCTAGCATCTGATTCTGAATCCAAAGCACTTGAGCACAGCAGCTGGCAGCAGCAATGTATTAGCTTCAGCAGTTGATGCAGACACACAGGATTGCTTCTTGCATTGCCAAGAGACTATCCTTCCACCCAGGAACTGCACCCCCCAAATGTGGACTTTGCAGTCATGTTGCAGCCACTATAATCACAATCTGTATAAGCATACAGATTAAAGTCTGAATTCTTTGGATACCAAAGGCCTAGATTTGGAGCACCTTTGAGATATCTAAGAATCCTTTTGACAGTGATTAGGTGTGACATCTTGGGGTTGGCTTGATATCTTGCACATATGCATGTGGCAAACATGATATCAGGCTGCTAGCAGTAATACATAAGTGACCCAATCATAGCCCTGTAGATTGTTCATCAACACACTCCCCCTCAAGATCAGGACCAAGGGAGTGGTTTCTGGCTATGGGTGTCTTTGCAACCTTACAGTCAGTCATCTTGAATCTTGTAAGTATGTCCTGTACATACTTTGACTGACTGATAAAGATGCCATCTTCAACCTGCTTCACTTGAATTCCTAGAAAGAAATTGAGTTCCCCCATGGCACTCATTTCAAATCTATTCTTCATCAGCATCTCAAAGTCTTTGCAGAGCTTTGGATTAGTTGAACCAAAGATGATGTCATCTACATATATCTGAACTAGCAATGTGTCATTCCCTGTCTCTTTGATGAAGAGAGTCCCATCAATAGTACCTCTTTTGTATCATGTTGACAGAGATATGTTGATAGTGTCTCATACCACTTTCTTGGAGCTTGATGCAGTCCATAAAGGGCTTTATCAAGCTTGCAGACATAATCAGGATGATCTGGGTCTGCAAAGCCAGGTGGTTGTTTAATATAAACTTCTTCATCAATCACCCCATAGAGAAAGGCACACTTCACATCAAGCTGGTAGACCTTGAAATCCTTGGATGCAGCATAAGCCAAATATTCTTACAGCTTCAAGTCTTGCAACTGGAGCAAAGACATCAGTGTAATCAATCCCTTCTTCTTGAGTGTATCCTTGGACAACTAGTCTAGCTTTGTTCTTGATGATATCCCTCTATCATCTTCTTGTTCCTGAATACCCATTTGGTACCTATGACAGACTTCCCTTGAGGAAGAGGGCACAAGTTCCAAACCTTCTGTCTTTTGATTTGAAGCAACTCTCTTGCATAGCTTCAATCCTTCCATCCTTCAAAGCCTCATCAACTTTCTTAGGCTCAAATTGGGATAAGAACAAGAATGTAGACAAACATGGCTGTCATGAGTTTGTCCTCTTGTTCTCACCCCTGAGACAACATTTCCATGATGTTGGTGGTGGGATGTGACTTGTGGATCCGAAGTTGAGGGATCACAGCAAGTTGGTTAGACAGATCTAATTTGAGAAATTCTGATCTGGCAATAAGGTGTCCCCACCACATCAGCACACTTATCAAGAGAACTTGATCCAATGAGTGTGTGACATCATTCATGTTGTCTTCAATGGAGTGGTTATCAGCATCAAGAAATTCTTGATCACTGTCACCACCTCCGTTTCCTCCTGCATTTGAAGTTCCTTCTCCTGAATTCTGAGCCTCTGAGCTGGAATTTGAAGGAATTCATTTGAATCAGCAGTATTTGTCATGCTAGTGCTGATGGGAGCTTCAATTGCAGGGTTAGTCACCACTGGAGCTGAAGTAGTCTTCTTGTTTGGTCTTCTCAGCTCAAATCTTGGATCAGGATCTTTCTGTGACCTGTTATCTGTAGATCCTGAAACATTCTCACAAGATTTGTTAAAACAGTTGGTAACTAAGTCAAGATCAAATAGCCAATCCGGACCAGAACCTTTTACACAGGGTGTGTGTTCATTGAAAGTCACATTGGCTGACTCCTCAATGATTCTAGTTCTGAGATTGTATACTCTATAAGCCTTAGCTTGAGAAGAGTACCCAACAAAGTGTCCATCATCTGATTTCTCAGCAAACTTGGCTATTTGATCTTTGGTATTCAAGATGGTGCAAGGACATCCAAATGTTCTGAGAAAACCAATGAATGGTCTCCTTTTGTGCCACAGTTCATAAGGAGTCTTACCATGTGTCTTAACTACCAAAACTCTGTTCTGCACATAGCAGGCTGTGTTGATAGCCTCTGCCCAGAAGGTGATGGGCAGTTTAGAGTCAGACAACATGTTTCTTGCAGCTTCAATAAGTGTCCTGTTTCTCCTCTCAGCAACACCATTTTGCTGAGGAGTCCTGGGAGCACTGTATTGTCTTGAAATACCCTTTTCATCACAAAATGTATCAAGGATTTGGTTTTTGAATTCGGTTCCTTGATCACATCTTATGATTTTGACCTTGTGATCAGATTGATTCTCAATTTTCAGAATGAATTCTTTAAGATTTCAGGAGTTTCATCCTTAGTTCTAAGGAAAACACCCAAGTGAATCTTGTGAAATCATCTGTGATCACCAAATAGTATGAGGTCCTTCCTAAACTCATTACACTGGTGGCCAAACAGATCCATATGTAACAAGTGTAGGGGAGTAGTGATAGAGTTCATTTCCTTTGGCTTGTGAGACACTTTGTGTTGCTTCCCTTCAGGCATGCAACACAGTGGTCATCACTTGTAAACTCTTTCTTTGGCATTCCAGTTACCAAATCATTCTTAATCAGTTTATTCATGTTCTTAAAGTTTACATGGCACATTCTTTTATGCCAAAGGAAAGACTCATCACTATTTGCTTTAGATAGAAAGCAAGAAATCTCTCCAGAGGGAGATGTTTCCTGCAAGTCCATCTTGTACATGTTCCTTTCCTGGGGGCTTGAGCAAAATATGCTCTTGAGAATGTCAACCCCAGGCTTGAGAACAATGCACTCATGCTCAGTAAAGAGCATGTGATGTTTTTGGTCACAAAATTAGGACACACTCAAAAGATTGTATCCAAGCTCCTTGACAAATTTACCTTCTCAATGCTGAGCTTACCATTTGAGACCATGCCCCTGCCAGTGATGTAACCTCCTGCATCTCCTCCAAAAGCAACTGGCCTCCATCAAACTCTTCAAAGTTTTGAAGTAGGGACATTGCCTGTCATGTGCCTGGAGCAGCCACTATCAATGATCCACACATTTCTGTTTGCCTTTGGCTGTCCCTGCACAAAAGAGATGATTTAGTTACATTTGAAACCCAAGCCTCATTGGTCTTGGGCTTATAAATTCAGATGAAGGCAATGAAATAGTAATGATCCTATGTTCAGGCTTTGAGGATCATTTGCTGTTGCTGAAGAAGCTTTTAGTCTCAAGGTCTTCCTTCATCTTCCACACCACCTTTGGAAGATTGGGCTTGACCTTCAATACTTCGGAAGCTTTTGTAGCTTCGGAAGCTTTGGAGACAGATTCTTCGAAGATCTTGCTTTCACTGCACAGCAAGCTTCAGTACTTCGGAAGCATTCCTTTCTTTCGAGACCAACTTTTTTCCGAAGGCAATTTCTTACTTGCCTTCTTCTTCATTTTGGAGCTTCCGAAGGAAACAGATTTTCCTTCCGAAGCTGTTTGTTTCTTCTTCTTCTCAGAAGTTTTCTTCTTGATCATGTGGATAGTACTCTTGGGATTGTATTGACAATCCTTAGCCAGATGTGAAGTACTACCACACATAACACAATTCAAATCTTTCTTCTGAGAGTCTTCTTTCCCAAAGAAGACTGAGCTTGAACACTTTCCTTTTTTTTTCTCCACCTTTTCAGATGATGCAGCAGGCTTCTTAGGGTGAAGCTTGCTCTTTGAAATGGATGGTTCAGGCTGTGTAGCAGTGACACCAGCTGATCAGTCTTCTTGTTGTGCTGGAGTGAGTTGAAGCTGAAGTAGAACTCTTGGTACTAGAATTCTTGACAGGATCTTCAGCTTTCATCACCTTGAACCCTGCAGAGATAAATACTTGTTTTTGTTTGGGATCAAAGGTGGTCTTGATCTCTTGAGCTTTTCTGGATCTTCTCTTTGCTCTTCTGATCAAGTTCTTTCTCTTGGTTTTGCTCAAACCAGCTTCTTTTTCCTCCTTAGGAGCATGGTGACCCTTTTTGGATTGACTCTCTTCACTCACCTCAGAGTCATCCCTCACCTTCTCCTCTTCATCCTCTTCATCACTGGGGTCTATGGATGGCAGCTCATCTTGACCAGTTCCACACCTAGGAGATCTGACTGATAGTAGAGTGTGTGGAGGAGCTATCTCACTAGATCCCAGTCCCTGCTTATTCTGATAACACACTTTTGCATGCAGAGATGAGGATATCATGTCTTGAAGGTCTCTTCTTCAAGAACACATTTTTCTACCCTGGCTTTGCTGATCACAAGCTCAGCCTGGCATTCAGTCAACTTGGTAATGAGATCCTTAATTTGAGTCCTGTAGTTTGTCTGCTCATGTTTAAGAGTTGAAACTGTTTTCTCTAGATCTTCTATCTTAAGTTTATAGTCATTTTCAGCTCTTTTAAAATCAGCTTTTAAAATATTTAAAGACTCAATATCAGATCTCATTTCTTGTAGGACCTGTATCTATTCACTTTAGCAATACATTCAGGAGAGCAAAGATGTTCAAGTACCTTGGCTTCATCATGATCAGCCATGAGTGCTTGGTTTGGAGATGCATCTTCAGCTTGAAAGCTCCAGTCAAAGCCTCTTTCTTCAACAGCAACTGCAGTTTGCTGTCTTGGCTTCTCATTCTGGTGCCCTCCTTCAGTGTAGTTTGGCCTGGATGAGGCTTGGCCACCATTTGACTTAGGTGCCTTGCATTCTCTAGCAAAGTGTCCCATCTAGCAAAGTGTCCCATTGGTACAGTTGTAACACTTGACTTTGCTCTTGTCCAGTCCAAATGCCACTGGCAGCATTGAGCTAGGAAACCTTCTTCCAGTCCTCTTGTAGAACTTCTGGGCTCTGTGAGTGAGAAGAGCCATTTGCTGGACTATCTCCATGTACTCCAGATCATCTGGATGGATACAGTCCAGGTCTTCAAGAGTGAAAAGAAAGTTGCCTAAACTTTCATCAGTAGAGACAAAAGCTTGAGAAGAACTTGTCTCTTGGAAGGGACTTCCTTGGATGTAGCTCTCTCTGGGGTGCTCTGGGAAGGTGATGAAAGGACCCTTTTATGAGTTTTTATGGTAGTAGATGAGATGATTCTATGGTTCTCTTCTATCCCTTTCAACCACATGAAAGGCTGAACTCTGGTGAGTGTTGGAGTTACCAGATGAATTTTGCATGTTCATCTCCATCTGGTATCCATGAGTATCCCATACAACTCAGTGAGAGTAAGGGTCTTGAGGTTTTTAGTCTCTTAATGACCACACAGTAGTGTGTCCATTGTCTGGGAAGAGAGGACATGAACTTCATTACAATATCCCTATTCTCAATAGTTACCCCACATCAGCCAGAGTATCCATAATCTCAACATATCTGAAGTATTATTGAGTCATGGTCTCACCTGTCTTGAAGGTGAAGTTTTCAAAACTGCTGCTTCAGGAGATCCTTCTTGTTCTCCTTGGCTTCATTTGAACCCTCATACATCAGTTTCAGTGCATCCATAGCTGTTTAGCGGTCTTGCATCTTGAAACCTCTGTAGATGGAGTTTGGAAGAACAGTTTGGAGGGCTATTATGGCTTTCTGATCAATGTCAATTCTTTTCCAGTTTTCATCAGAAAAGTCAGCCCTTCCTTTGGTATCATGCCACCACCAGTAGCAGCTGAAAGGTGCATGGTACATGAGGTCCATTGACAACAGACTCTCACATCCTGAATCTTGAGACTTGATAAAGCCTTCCATTCTTTGACACCAAGTGTCAAATCCTCAGGAGTGATCAGTGGGGACTTTGTCATAGTTCCAGTTCCCATATCAGCCTTGAGATAGCTGCCATTTGAAGAGTTAAGTGATGTGTGAAGCTAAGAGGATTAAGATGGGAGATCTTACAATGAAGAGCCTGGAATGCTCTGATACCAAATGCAGGACCGTTAAAGGGTACTTAAGCTTGCACTTAGTTAACACACTTAGGACGAACTTAAGTTCACTTAACAATTCAATAGGGAACTGTGAACTTTTATGAAGATACAAGACAAACACAAGTAAAAACAAGAACAAGAACACAAGATATTTTTTCAAGGAAGTTGTATATTGCTTCTCTAGTTCTATTACAAGTGTTGTACAAGTATATTTTTGAATACAAGAACCGGAGACTACTTATACACATCTTACAACCGTCAATATGCAAAAAGACAGTTGGAAGTGACTAATCTAGACAAACAGATTAGCCTAAAGTCAAAAGACAGATTGCCTTTTGACTAGGGACTATGACATGTCATAGCTCACTGACTTTCCTATTACAAAAAGCCAAAAAGGAACAAAAACATAACTTGCAGACAAAGACCTTATCTACTTTATCATAAAGCATGGAAGTTTCACCAAATGATGATAGTTGGTGAACCACCAGAGCAGCCGCGCGCGAGACAGTAAGTTGCTTTATGATAAAGTTGATGGAAAATGTATCTTTTCTCTCTCTTCAGAAGAAAATCAGTCTGTCTTTGAATAGCTTCGGAAGACTTTGTCTTGAGAGCATCGGAAGACTTCATCTTTTACCTTTGAAAGAGTTGAGTCTTTGGCTTCGAAAGACTTTACACTTAGAGTATTTTCTAAGTTAAGTGTAAAGCTTCCGCAGCAGTTTCTTCTGAACTTTGGCTTCAAAAGATTTTACACTTAGCATTTCTCTGAGTGTGTAAAACTTTCGAAGCTGGTACTTCTTTGTTCCAAAGTGCATGTTGGAAGACTGGTTGTTTTGGTATCCTTTGGTTGCATCAGCCTCTTAACTTCAGAGGTTCCTACACTTTTGATCTACCTAGGTTTGGTTGAAAACTAATATGGTTTTACTAAATTTCAGTTTTGATTTGGTATGTCGTTTATTATCTTAGAACTTGATTCTTTCCAATTAAATATGAATATGTGTATGTGTTAATCTTTAAAAATTGTTGTCAAGCTCGTGTATGTTTGATCTTGATAGATTGCATGATATCTAGATTAGAGGGCAATGGAACCAAATGAAAGAGCTGAAATTATAAGATTTGAATAGGCTAGATTTTTATTAGAAATAGGATAATGGTTGCCCAATTCGAGAGTGGCTACTCTCTAAATTACAACTGAAATAGATAACTTTGACAATGAAAATAAACAAGATTCCAGCTTATTTATACTAAAAGATAACCAGTAATTGCCTCCACAAAATATGTCACTACCTTTGATTTACCAAGAATTTAGCTCTTCACTTTGACCCAGCTATTTCAGCCCTTGATTTTTGACTCCCTATCATTTGCATTTATATATGGGACAAAGATCCATTGGAACTGATCCATTGATTCATGGATCTTAATTGAATCTTTCTTTTTCCTTGAGTAAACTTTTAGTGGTTATCAATACTTCCGTCCCGGTTTAAAACGACTTGTCCTCAAGTCGGAAAGAAGGAAACTGCTCTGCCATAAATCAAATTTGCCTAGGTAGCTTCTTCCTTAAGGCGGTGAAACCAGGAGATCAGTAACTCAAGTGTCGGCTGGCCTGCTTCAATTACCCATCGATGAGCCTCAACGGATTGTGGTTGAAGGTCGATTTCCCAGTCTTTAGTGACCGGGAGGGGAGCAATACGTGTGGCTGGTATTTGACCACGAGCTGGTTTCAACATAGAAACATGGAAGACTGGGTGGACCCTGGATTCTAGTGGCGGTTCTAACTCATAAGCCACAGCCCTTACTTTACGAATGATACGACATGGTCCAAAAAATCTGGGAGATAACTTGTTAAACTTCCTTTTTGCTAGGCTGTGTTGGCGATAGGGCTGAATTTAGGAATACAACATCTCCCACTTCAAATGAGACATCCCGCCTTTTGTTATCAGCTGGCTTTTCATACAGTCCTGCGCATGTTGAAGATTACCTTTAAGACCCGTAACATGTCATCACGCATGACCCACTCGTCTTCCAGCTCAGCGTTATTGTGTCACCAATGACATAAGGATGAAATGAAGGAGGTTGTCAGCCGTAAACAGCAGTAAAAGTGGTGTAATACCTGTAGAAGTGTGGTACCCGTGTTATATGAGTATTCAGCCTAAGATAAAAATGAACTCCAACGAGAGGGTTGCTCGTGTGCAAAGCAACGTAAGTAGGCCTCTAAACAACGATTAACACCTCGGTTTGACCACCCATTTATTTTTGCAGAATTGCCTTACTGTTAACAACACAGTATGTCACCCTCTCTCCCGCTGGCCTACTTCAGCCTCTACCAACCAATTAAATTTGGGAAGATGTATCAATGGATTTTATTGTCGGGCTGCCTCGATCCAACAAATTTGACACTATTTGTAGTTGGGATCGTTTAAGAAATACGCTCATTTCCTTCGCAAAACATCCCTTTACTGCAAAAGTGTAGCAGCCCTGTTTTGCAAGAAATCATCCGACTTCATGGGTTTCCACGTTCCATTGTGTCCGATCGAGATGTTGTTTTCTTAGTAATTTTGGCAAGAAATGTTTCAGTGGAGCAATACCACCTTGAAGATGAGCACCGGGTATCACCCGTACTTGATAAAAATAGAATGTGTTAATATTAATTGTGACATCAAATACGTAAGTTTAGTAATTGTTTAAAAGAATTAGTATGTTGAATTTAGGTTATTTTTAAAATTGAGTTATAAGTCAAACTAACGTAAATGCTAAAAAAATCCATGGAGAAAATTCAATCTTATAAAATGCGGATGACATAAACGTAATTGACTGATTGTTGTGGGTGTAGGTATAAGCAAATTGGTGATTTATATTTATGAAACAAATATCTACGTGAAGCTCACGCGAAGGTGCATCAGAAGCAGCAAATGAAGATAAAAAGAAAATTGAATAGTAGAGGATGATGAATAAATAAAAGCCCACATCATCAAAAAAAAGAATTCCTTGCAACCCAATTAACTTTGTACAAGCAATTCAAAGCCCATGACAACAAAAATAGAAGACGGTTAACGATGACCCAGGCAAACTAGGTTTGTTATAAATAAAGATCATGACGACAGATAAAAAGAGGACATATACGTACAGGAGAACAAAAAACCTAATTCTCAAAAGGGGGAAGTGACGGAAATTAAAAACAAGAGGAACAACAGAGAAGGAAAGGAGAAAAAGTTTAAGATTTTAGAGTTGTTCGTGACAGGGTTGAGAATTAGCATCCGGTTTGCATTATTATATTTTATTTATTCAAACTCAACTTTTGTTTCGGTTTAATCTTGAATGATGAATATTGTCGGATTTATTTTGTATTATTTATGATTAATATTGGCTAAACTTTGATCTACCTACGTTTAGTTGAAAACTAATATGTTTTGACTAAAATTTCAGTTTTGATTTCGTATGTTCGTTTATTAATCTTAGAACTTAATCTTTTCTAATTAAATATGGATATGTGTATTTTTTAATGTTTAGAAAATGTTGTCATGCTCGTGTATGTTTGATCTTGATAGATTGCGTGACATCTAGATTAGATTGCAAATGAACCAAATGATAAGAACTGAAATTATAAGATTTGAATAGGCTGGATTTTTATTAGAAATAGGATAATGGTTGCCCATTTGAGAGGGGCTACTCTTCAAATTACAACTGAAATAGATAACTTTGACAATGAAAAATAAACAAGACTCCAGCTAAGTTAGGCCAATGAATTAGTCTGATTAGTTTATATGGTTCGCCCACTAACTTAGAAATTCATATGAGATAAACTCACCATACATGTGTTGAGGTTAGGCTGGGCTGGCAAGGCCATCCATGCAACCTAAGCCAATGCTAGGTTGGGTAAGATCAAGCCAAGTAGCAGGTAAGGCAACATAGGTTAAGGCAAAGTTGAGTAAGACCAAACCAATAAGTCATAAGAAATATGCATAAGGTAATGTTAGAGCATTCCCGGTAGTTTGTGATATCTTTCCATAATATTAAATTACTTATGTCATCATCTATATTATAAAAAATAAACAAAATATATAACGAATAAAAAATCTAATGTCAATGAAATTAAATAACATTAACTAGCAAAAGCTTATACACTTATACTTGAAACCTTTTTTCATAGGTTATAAATCAATTAAAGTTCCTTAAGACACCATTTAAATTGAAACTCATCTATACGTCGAGTATAAGGCTATATCAACGTATAGGTCCTCGTAACTAATAACCCACATTTCAAATCAAATCAGACATATTTAAAATCCGCATATAACGCCGTATATATTGTCCTATATGAACCGTATGGCTTTTTCAGACGAAAAAATTAAGACTTGTCATATTAGTCATTCAGAAGAGTTATACGTGCGTATAGTTTTATACACCACCTATAGCCCTGACACGTATAGCTCTTACTATTATTTTGTTATTATCGTTATTATTGTCGTTGTTATTATAGTCATTATTAATATTATTATATTATGGTTTTTATTATTATTATGATATTTATTATTATTTTTTATTATTATCAGTTTTATTATCATTACTACTACTACAACCACAACTGCCATTGCTACCGTCGCCTAACCGCTCGACCAACCGCATGACCGCAGTACTAACCACCACATCACCAGTAGCACCACCACCACCACCACCACTTACTACGACCACCGACACCATAACAACCACCACCACTGTTATTCTATTATAAAATAACCAGAAATAAAAGTTTTAACTAGCAATATTAGAAAGGATGAAAACTATTACAAAACCATGAAAATTAAGGACGGTCATTATTATTTTCTTAGAGGAATTTAATGAAAACATAAAGGATTTTTTCTATTATTTACTTAGTTAAGAACAGAACATAAAATACTATAGGAAAAAAATGTAATTTACTCAATAATTTGAAAAAAAAAAGTTAAACTCAACTTAAAAAATACAAATAATTTTATCATCATCTGAACAGAATGAACAAAACCCGTAACACTATATTATACTCGATAGTTATTTTTAATAAAGAAATTAAAAGTGTGTTAAATAATTCATTCCAATATAAAAAAAATATAGAAGCAACACATGAAGCTATTAAATACAAAATTATAGTTAATATTTTGACATTGAAATAGCAAAAAAAATATATATATTATACTCTTAACAAATAAGTAAATATCATGATATATGTTATATACTTAAAAAATAATATATAGTACAAGTAAATAATCAAGTCATGTCAAGCTAAGCTAACAAATAAGCTAAACTGAGCCGGCTTGGCTCGTTAGCTCGGCTCGGCTCAGATGAAAATCAAGTCATTTCAAGCGAGCTTTTTACAGGCTTATTCAAGCAAGTTTCTAATGATCTTCGAGCCACGAGCTATTTGAAGAACCATATTTATGAAGACCCTAAATTGAAGTAGTACAGGTTTAAATAAAAGATTTTTTATTTCATTCACACATATATTATTTCATCAATATTTAATGAGGGAGATATATTTCTTCAAATATATAACTACTTCTATATCTATTAAGGGTGAAAAGTAACAGGACTTACAAGAGAGTCTTGAAGAATGAAGAGTAGACTTAGAGAGTAAAAACTTATGCGCTAGTCTATCTAAAAACTAAGTCCATTGTAACTATAGTGGTTTCAAAAGTGAAGATGACATCGAGATGATGATTGTAACGCTATTGTAACTTTATTGTAACTTTAAGATTGTTTTGTCTAGAGTGACAGAGACATTAATAGGGATGTGACTCATTGTGTGTAGAAGGGTGCTGTAAATGGAGACCCGCCACATGTGTTCTATGTGCAGAAGCTTTCTGAGAAATTAAAAGAAAATTATGTCGGGTTACAGTTTGACCAGCCGTGTTGCATGAAACCAGTGTTAACCAGTCACGAAGACACATGTGCGAAAAGCTGGAGGTTGAGAAGATGAGGGTGCGGGGGTGTTGATAGATACATAATATTAGATATGATAAGGAATGAATATTTAAGGCTACAATAAGGGCAGAACATATCTTATAGAAGATAAGAGAGGAAAGATTAAGTGGTTCAAGCCGATGAAAAGGGTTAAGATTGAACCTCACTGTAGACATAAAAATGATAGAGGTAGATCAAAAACTAACTTGGAATATCAAATTAGGAAGGATTTAGTGAACTTGCATCTTTTTAAGGACAAAATTAGCTTTAGGATCTCTTGAAGATTTCAGATAAAAGCTAGTAATTCTAGAAGACCGTATAAAATAGGTATAAGATTGTCTTTTGGCTTATGATATTTTTTTAGGGTGCTTTAGATATTTGTGCAATGCTAGCCAATCCATGATTTGTATTTCATAGGTATGCCCTTAATTAGTTTATATGCATCCACTATATGGATCATGTGCGCCTCTACCTATTAGTGTTATTTTAGCTTCTACTTCATGTGTGTTTGTATATGCCTTTCTATCTTCTTATCTTTCTTTACTCTAGAACTTTAGACATATATATTAAAATACTTTTACTTCATGTGCGTTTATGCATGCATTTGTTTTTATGTGATGTTATATGTCATGTTATATGTTGTTTTTAAGTGTTTTTTTCTACCTCTATGTGTTATAGATATATAGTTTATATATGTTATAGTTTTAAAAATATTTGAAAATATGTAGTTCGTGTATTTTGGTGTATGTCTTCTTGTCTTTTGTGTTTGTTATTTGTTATTTGTTATGTGTTATATGCTAATTTTATGTGATGTTTGAATTTTCACCTTTTTTTTTATTTTGTTATTTGAGTCAAGGGTCTTACTAGGAGTGGTGTTTCTATTCCATATGCTACGAACAAAGTTTACATCTGTTCTAACCCTCTCAAGCCCACTTTATAAATAAATAATTATGTGTTTGGTGTATTATTTTATTAGTTTTTACGAAATCATTTTAAACTATGAAAAAAAAACCTTTTCAAACCAATGTTTTATACCGTAGAAATATGACAAAGTTTTATAATTAATTTTTTAAAAAAATATAAGTAAAAATCAGTATGTATACAAACAATCATCCGCACAGAGACCCTCCGAGACTTGGAGCTTATCTCCAAAGTGACAAATGGAGCTGCAAAATGTCTTAGCTTTGCATTAAAGATCAAACTTTAAATTCTTTAAGTGACATGTAACGTGGTGAAGTAAGAGTCGTTTTAACTTTAAAACTAAAATAAGTAATAGAGTAAATTACATTTTTCGTCCTTTAAGTATGTAGCAAATTTTAAAAATTGCCCTTTAACTAAGAAAATTACAAAATTATCCTTTACATTCAAGTTTTGTAAAAAGTTCTTCCTTCCCCTAACGTCCGTTTATTTTAAAGTTAAATCTGTGCATGTGCCCCACATGTGAGGGTAAAATGGTTTTTTTATACCTAAAAGACTATTTATGTAATTTGTTTAATCTTTGTCTCTTTTTTTACTTCTCTCTCTCTCTCACTCTCTCTCTCCTCTCCACTCATCTCCCACGACACCATCATCCCCACCGTCGCCACCGCCATCGTCGCCACTCCGATCGTCGCAACCACCTGTATGACTGAAGATAAGTGGATTTAGGTCACATGAGAGTCTCCAACCACATATCTAAAATCTTGAAACCCATCCTCATCTGAAATCATGAAATAGACGAGGAAAATAAATGTTCACGGTGATGGTTGTGATGATGGGGATATGGAACGACCCCATCTCCACCTATTTGCGACTGAAGATGGTGGTTTGGTTTGTGGATTTGGGAATCGATGGTGATGGATCTGGTAGGAGAAGAGGGGTAGCGATGATGATGGATCTGGTGTGTGTCTCTAGAGATGATGAAGATGGAAGATGATGATGTTGTGGTGGTGATGGAGGAGGGCGCACTGTGGTGGCGGTGGTAGGGGATTACGACTGTGTATAGACAGAGGGGAGTAGATGTTGGTGCGGCGGCGGCGGGTGAGGAATGATGATGACGACGGTGGAGGAGGGTCGGCGGTGGAGGAGGGGCCGGCGGTGGAGGAGGGCCGGTGGTGGAGGAGGGCCGACAGTGGAGGAAGGCCAGCAGTGGAGGTAGGGCGGTAGAGTGTTGTTCTTGTGTAGAGAGAGAAGAGTAGGGTAGGGTGGGTGGAATGAAGATAAAAAGACCAATTTACCCTCATGTGCAAGACATGTGACCTGATTTAACGACTAAAACAAACGAACGTTAGGGGAAAGGACTAAACGTGTAACAAAACTTGAATGTAAAGGACAATTCTTGTAATTTTTTAATTAAGGATAATCTTGAAATGTACTACAAATTTAAAGGACGAAATTTGTGATTTACTCTACTTAGATAATAAAATAAATAAAAATTAAAATAAACCCTATTTATAAGTTCACATTGACTTATAAGAGTATTCACACTAACATTCTCATCTCCATTCCACATATTTACATTAAAAAGATTACTTTTTTTATTTTTTATTTTAATTAAATAATATTTTTATATTTTTATTATACATTTTCTTTTTCCTCCACTAACAACCACTTTTAAAAATATTAAAAATTTATGAAGTTTGTACCGTATTTCATCAAATATAAAAAATTATGATACAACCATCCCATAATATATAAAACAGCCATAGTAAAAATAGAAAAACCAATACTTTTATTATTCCACGCAATTACATCCCCACTTCATTCTATCTTCCTTTACGCGTACCTTCACACACACATATACTACACACCCCCCCCAAACTCACCACCGATCTGAATTCTGAAACATGTATTCCGACAACACACCACGGGCGACCCACACCACCAGCCAACCTCCGTCACAGAGTCACATGGGTCACAACCAAAAGACCTCACAAGACCACCGTGGGTTCCATCAAACCACCATGATCATTGACAACAACACCAAAGCTCCATCATTTACCGATATGGGTAATCGCCAAGCGAACTCGTATAATCAAGACATGAGTGTAAACCGTCAGTTGGGTGGTGGTTCTTATGTTTCGGGCTCCGGTGGTCGACCGCTGTCTGTGGGTGATATGGTGAAGGGAGGTGTTTCTGAGACTTCTGGTGGTGTGGATCATGCGTATTATAAAGATGATAAAGCTCTGAATTTGAGTGAAGTGGGCCGACGAGGGCCGACGAAGACTGGAGCGTCGGAGATGATTGTGGTTGATGATCCTGATGCACAGGAGTTGGTGGGGATCAGTTTGGTTGGGAAGAATTTCAGGAAGTTTTATCCTAATGCTTATTACAAGGGTGATGATGATGATAATTAGAATTGATGATGGAAGTATGAATTGTGTTTGTTGTAGAATTGGATATTATGGGTTGAATAAACATGTTTGAATGTATACATCAGTAGATGGAATTGTTTATGATTGTTATTAGTTGTCAATGAGTTGTTTTGATTTTATTATTTTGATGTTGTTGATGAATTAGTGGAAGTGAATAGGAGGAAAGAGGATTTGGGAAAAGAAATAAAGGTAGTAGATAAATGACAACACATGTGTATAAGAATTTGTTCTTTTACTTTCATTATTGTCTTCCCATCTTTTTTTATAATAATTACAAAGAGCTATACTGATATTTGACTGGACAAACATTATGGTTTAACATACATTGCTAGCGGGTTGGGTAACAAGTCAAAGTATGTTTTCCGATGTGATGAGAGTGGTGAGTGGCATGGTTGGGTTAGTTGTCCGGAATAGTTCTTTTACGTAATTACCAAAAACATATATAGTTACCAGAGAGCGTAAATTAGAGCTGGTTGGGTTAATACAAGACAAGTATAAAGTCTGACTAGTCCATATGCAGTTGGGAGTTTTGTATTTTTCAACGAGTAGTTATTAACTTAGTAAAGATAAGAAATAAGTGGTAGAGTCATTGTTTTGAAAACCGGACTTGACCGGCCGGTCAGAGCGGGAATTGGACCCCAATCCGGTCCGCTTCGATGCTTAAAATCGCTTTGTTGTTGAACCGGGGTCGCACCGGTCGAATCGGGGGTCTGATCGGTTTTTTATATATATTTTTAATTTTCTCTGTATACTTTTACATATAGTCATTAAAATAATTATAATTTTATTTGGTATCCGTACTCGCTCCGACCGGTCGAACTAGTTCTACCGGCGGAGCAGTAAGGCGTCCGGTTCACTGCCCGATAAGGTTCTAAAAAGATTGGGTAGAATTAATTACTCCCCAATCATTTGTTATCTAGTTTCATTAAATGTTTGTTAGTATAAATAGAAGTAGACTTTCATTCATATATATGCACCCAAAATTCTCCCAATTTCTCGTATTTCATTTCCTACTGTTAAAGGTTCATTTCTAGAATCATTTTTTTTTTCATTCACTCGTAATACTTCATCCTAATAAGAGTATGTCTCCTACCAAAAGTTTATTCCCAAACCGATGAGTGCGCATGATATAACAACTAAAAAGTGGTATTAGAGCCACATTTCACGTTATGTACGACCAAATACATGATAAAGGCAACCATGTGGGGTTCAATTTCTTCAGACAATACACATGTAGATGAAGAAACATAATGAGTTAGTGAAAACCTCTATGTGATTTTGCATTGTCTAATGCTTACAAAGCCAAATTACTCTATATAGGCTTTGAAAATGCAAGTGAACTTGCAAGCCAAGGAGCATGGAGCAACAATAAGTAATGTGGATGTCGAAGAGCAATTTGATCGTATAACATCTAGCGACCTATCAAGCAGTTCTGGTAGAAATGCTACTTATGTTAGCAGAGAGGGCTTTAGCAAAGGAAGCATAGTGTCACAGACTGATTTGTTCAACTCATGTGCGACACTTAGATCTGTTCTAAGTCAGCATTCTTGATTTCGAATGGATGGTTTATGCAACGGAAGTCTTTGTAAGGGAACGCTAGATTTGTAGTAAGCAAATGAAAGGCTTGTGATGTGTGATTACAACACAAGTAGATTGCTAGTACAATGCTTTAAGTTACAAAGAACTTGGGTGTGTGCAAATGAGGCACCACCATCCTATTTGGGGCCGACGAGGGGCGTCGGAGACTGGGGCGTCGGATATGATTGGGGTTAATGATCCTGATGCATAGGAGTTGGTGGGGATCAGTTTGGTTGGAAATAATTTCAGGAAGTTTTATTCTAATGCTTATTATAAGGGTGATGATGATGATAATTATAATTGATGATGGAAGTACGAATTATGTTTGTTGTAAAATGGATATTATGGGTTGAATAAACATGTTTGAATGTATAGATCGGTAGATGGAATTGTTTATGATTGCTATTCGTTGTTGATGAATAGGTGGAAGTGAATAGTAGGAAAGAGAATTTGGGAAAAGAAATAAAGGTAGTAGATAAATGACATGTGAATATGAATGTGTTCCTTTGCTTTCATTATTGTCTTCCCTACTTTTTTTCACAGTATCAAGGACAAAGAGCTATATTGATGTTTGACTGGACAAACATTACGGCTTAACATATATTGCTAGCGGCTTGGATAACAAGTAAAAGTATGTTTCGAATGTAATGAGAGTAGTGGGTGGGTGGGTCAGGTTTTAGTTGTTCGCAATAAATTTTTTACCTAATTAACAAAAACATATATGTAAGAGTTATTTTAGAAACTTATGCAAACCTAAGATTTCTCAGCAAGCATTCTGAAGTATAAGGAAGTTATTTCGGAAGATTTGATAATTTACAAAGAAAATTCACTAAGTGTCAAATCTTCCGAAGCCAAATATCCAAATCTTACAAAGTGAAAAGTGAAGTCTTCCGAATCTTCAAGACAAAGTCTTCCGAAGTCTGAAGACTGATTTCTTCCAAAGACAGAGAAGACATGCTTTCTCTAACTTACTTTTAACAAAAGCTAAACCACTTTTCGCTGCCATCTCTGAAGACTCACCAACTTATACAAGTTGGTGATTATCTCCATACTTTTGTCAACTGTACATTATGGTCTTTGAGTCTGTAACTTTCCACTCTTGTAATTTTATTCTTTTTGTAATATATTAGAATGTGAGTTGTCATAGTCACTTGTCAAAAGACAATCTGTCTTTTGACTTTACATTGATCTTGTTGTCTAGATTAGTGTTCCAGCTGGCCTTCAAAGTATGGCCAACTGTAGGATGTAATATAAAGTGTCTCATGTATCCAGTCTTAGGACTAAGCCTTGTAACAATTGTAAAACACCTGAGAACAATATACATCATCATTGAAAACCAATACTTGTTTTGTTCTTGTGTGTTTTTAACTTTGTTCTTTGTTTCATTTGCCTTGTTCCATATTTGATCTATTAAGTGTTTACTCTCCAACTTATGAAACTGTTGCATAACCATAACTGTTCCTGCAATATATTGTTACTGTAAAGGTAAATCCGAGCTGGTTGGGTTAATCCGAGATAAATATGAAGTTTGACTGGTCCATATGCAGTTGGGAGTTTCATATTTTTCAACGAGCAGTTGCTAACTTAGTAAAAATAAGAAATAAGTGGTAGAACTAATTATTCCACAATCATCCGTTATCTAGTTTGCGTTGAATGTTTGTTAGTATTATTAGAAGTAGACTTTCATTCATATATATGCACCCAACATTCTCTCATTTCTCGTATTTCATTTCCTACTATTAAGTGTGCATTTCTAGAATCATTTTCTTTCTTATTAACTCATAAAACTTCATCCCGATAAGATTTTGCCTCCTACCAAAAGTACATTCCCAAACGGGTGAGTGCGCACAATTTAACAACTAACAAATGGTATTAGAGTTACCTTCCACGTTATGTATGACCAAATACATGATAAAGGTAACCATGTGGGGTTCAAATTCTTCAGGCAATTCACATGTATATGAAGAAACATAACAAGTTAATGAGAACATCTATGTGATTGTGCATTGTCTAATTCTTACAAAGCCAAATTACTCAATATAGGCTATAAAAATGCAAGTGAATTTGCAAGTCAAGGAGCACGGAGCAACAATAATTAATATAGATTTCGTAGAACAATTTGACCGTATAACATCTAACGACTATCAGGCGGTTCCGGTAGAAATGCTACTTATAGGAAGTGCTCTAAACGATGCTCATATATGGGTGACAAACGGGTCAAATAAATCATAGTCTAAATCTTGAGAAGTGATTTGGAGGAGTCTAGAAAAGGACATCACATAAATTCGTAAGTTTGCTCATCGCATCTCCCCATCGCAAGGCACGACAACTTTCCTAGGATAATACTATATAGCAAACCTTGGCTCACTAGTTCAATATAATACTTTGTAAGGGTTTTGTGAAATCTTTGCACAGATTTTCAAATTTTTGAAAGAAAAAACCCCATTACTTCTCACCTTATGACATGTGGTGAGTTCTGAGTACATCTCACACGTTTTAGGAATTTGCCCCTTTTAACATAATATTTGTACTCAAAAGAACATCTATACATATGTACACACAAATATATGTGTATACGTATAGAAGTTCTTTTCGATACAAATATATGATGAGAATTGTGTGATTCGCAGTAGACGTTGGATGTTTTTTTGGCAGTGACAAGATTTTATGGATAAAAAACTACAATCATCAAGGAGGTAGATAACTAAAGTACCAAAAGAAATAACTAAACTTTAAGTTCCAGAAACTAGTTTCCTCGTACCAAACACCCCAAAGGGTACACCAATGGAATGCTTCTAGAGATTGTAACATGGAATTACTTGAACCCATAAAAAGCCAATAGCCTTGATCTCCTCGGGCATCTTTAAGACGAACACCTTTTTTATTAGAAAACACCATGTCATTACGAGTTTTCATATATACTAACATAACAATAGTATTACATATTATACATTCTGTGTTATGTGTAAAACATAATGCGATGGTATAACCACATAACCTGCACCTGGGGAAGAGCCTAATGAGGAAGACCCTCAAAAGGAACCTAAAGAAGAGCCGGGGAAGCCTGGAAGAAGAAGAACCAGAAGAGATAGAAGAGGACAGTGATAGATCTGATACGTTTGATTGATTTTTACATTCATTTGACTTGGACTACATAGTGTTTCTTTTCTTTTTGAAACCTATATGGGAAGGGTTGTTTCCCACCCAACTGAAAAACTGAAAATTTTGACATTGATGGAATATTTTGTGAATCATTTACAATTTATTTGTCTTTGGTTATTATTTTGGTTATAAATGTTATGGTTGTGACAGATTCGTTATTTCTTACTATTTACCATACTTTAATGAGATTAATATGTTGGATGTTACTCATTATTGTATTTGTGAATGTAAAGTGAAATATGGATGGTCGTGGTAGAGGAGGTGGACGTGGTTGTGGACGTGGTGCCGGTGCTGTAAACATGACCCAGCCGAATTAGCCGCCTTAATCAATCAACATGTGCAGGCAGCGCGGGCGCTCAAGCAGCCCAATTTGGAGGTAAATGATGACCCTGGTCATCACTAGGTAAATCTTATATTATATGGTTAATCCATTTGGTTTGACTAAACAATCCAAAACATTGAATACAGGACCGCCAGCATGCCGTATAAGGCGTTCATAGACTGTAAGCCCAGACATACAGTGGAGCTGAAGGAGCCGTAAGGCTTGTGCAGGACTATTAAAGGGTACTTAAGCTTTCACTTAGTTAACACACTTAGGAGGATCTTAAGATCACTTAACAATCAAATAGGGAACTGTGAACCTTTACTGAAGATACAAGACAAACACAAGCAAGAACAAGAACACACAAATAAAGTTTTCAAGGAAGTAGTATATTGCTTCTTAAGTTCTATTACAAGCGTTGTACAAGTATATTTTGAATACAAGAACCTTAAACTCTTTATACTAATCCTACAACCGTCAATATGCAAAAAGACAGTTGGAAGTGACTAATCTAGACAACAAGATCAGCCTAAAGTCAAAAGGCAGATTGCCTTTTGACTAATGACTATGACAAGCCATAGCCCACTATCTTTTCTATTACAAAAAGCCAAGAAGGAACAAAAACAGAAACTTGCAGGCGAAGACCGTATCTACTTTATCATAAAGTATGGAAGTTTTACCAACTAGTGATAGCAGGTGAACTACCAGAGCACGCAGTGGAAAGTAGGTTGCTTTATATAAAGTTGATGGAAAAGGTATCTTTTGTCTCTTTTCAGAGGAAAATCAGTCTTGTCTTTAAACAGCTTCAGAAGACTTTGTCTTGAGAGCTTCGAAAGACTTCATCTTTTACCTTCGGAAGAGTTGAGTCTTTGGCTTCGGAAGACTTTATACTTGGCATATTTTCCAAGTTCAGTGTAAAGCTTCCGCAGCAGTTTCTTCTGAACTTTGGCTTCGGAAGATTTTACACTTAGCATTTTTCTTGAGTGTGTAAAACTTTCGAAGCTAGTTCACCTTTGTTCCGAAGTGCATGTTGGAAGACTTGGTTGTTTTGGTATCTTTGGTTGCATCAGCCTCTTAACTTCAGAGGTTCCTACAAACTCCCCCTAGGCTGATACTACCAAAACAGAGAGGTTCTTAGATTGGGATAGTCCACATGAGGATCTTCAGAATTCCTTTCTTCATCAGTAGATCTGGATTCTTCAAACTCATGAAGTACCTTCTCATGTCATAGAGATCATGCAGAGGGAGTTCAAGCATGTCACTTGTAAAGTAGACATGTTGTTTCTCCTGATCTCTAGTGACATACCATCTGTCTGGATCTTCAGAAAAAGTCCAGGACATAATTTGTCTTCCAACAGAGAGAGGCTCTACTATGATAGGAGTTGGTTAAGAGTCCTCTTCATGCACTTCCTCAGGATGTTCTGACTCATCCTGAGGTTGGGAGGAGGATGCCTTTCTTCTTTTCTTCTTTGAAGATCTTCTTTGGCCATCCTCTTTCTCCTCCCTGGTGATTTTAACTGAGAGGGTTGGTCTTTAATACCAGGTTCTTCAGTGGATTCCCACTCAGTTGGGATCTCTTCTATCCCAGTTTCAAAAGAGAGGGAGGAGAACCCTGCTGTGGGTTAGAAGATGAAGTTGGCTGTTGTGCAGCTTCAGGTGCAGGTGGTGTTGTCTCTGTAGGTTCCACCTGTACCTCAACTTCAGGTTGAGCTTGACTTGATGATGAATGGAGGTCCATAAGCTCTCCCCTTTTATCTTTTGCTTGATCACCCTTATGTGCTCATCCATTATGGATAGAGACATGGGACCAAGCCTCCTTCCGGAGAACCCATACAGCTTCAAGAAGCTCATCATCCTCTGCCTATCTGCAGACTTTTTCTGACTTTTCTGGATGATGGCTCTTGATTTTGCAGCCTCTTCCCTTTGCCTCTTCTTAGCAGCTTGCCTTTCTTTTTGGCTTTTTCTTCCAGCTGCTTGTTATATTCAAACAATATGTAATCATAGGCAAGGGAAGAAGTGCAGGTGCCTGATAGAGACCTATGGCACTCAGGTAGTTGATTATCTTTAATCTCTCTTCTTCATCAACTACCTGAGGTTGTTCAGCAGCCATAGTCTCTGACTCAGGACTTTCTTGAACTGGGGAGAGATATGAATGTTCTTGTAAAGCCTTTTTCTCCTCACTTCTTCCTTGTGTTTGAGGGTCAAGGCTGTATCCTCTGCTTCCTTCCTCTCCTTTAACAATTCAATGTTAGCCAGTTCATTTAACTCCTCTAAAGGGAGAGAGATGAGTTCATCTATGTTGTAGTTCCTGGTCCCCAGATAGTTGAGCCTGGCTACCCTTAATTCATCTTCTTGAGTGTTTGGTATATGGGCAGTTAGAATTGCAGCTTGCATGAATCCTGGGGAACCATTTGAACTCTCTCCCCTCAGCTTCCTCTTCCTCTCTCTCTTTTTCTTCTTCAATCTCTTCAGGAGTCATCTTCCTTTTGCCTTTGTCAATTGTAGATCTTGATGACTCAGTCTGAGGAGAGCTTTGGCCTTTATTGCTTGATTCAGCAGTCAAGCTCTGGCCAGAGAGAGGTTGGGAAGCACCATCACCAGCTGGTGCCTCACTGAGGGTATAGGGTGCTGGAGGAGATCTTGTCTCAGGTTCACAGCCTCAGCCTCTGAGCCTTCAGTCAAGGCTTTCCCTTCGAAGCTAATCTTGGGGTCTACCAACATCTAGTTGATCAAAGGCTTCAACTACTAGCCTTTGTCTATATAATGCAGTTCTCCTTTTGAATTCTGCCAGCACCCAGTCTTGAATTTGATTGGCTAATCTGACAGCTTGTCTGTTATTGCTTGGGTTGACAAGTGCCAGATCTACCAAGTTTATACTCTCATAGAAACTCAGGGTGGAGATGTTGAGACTTTCTTGTTGACCCTGAGCTCTAGAGATCACAAGAGCTTTCCTATCATTCATACCCCCAACCCCAGATTGGGTTCTCAGATGGGGCAGACATTGCTCTTGGTACTCCCTCCTCAAACAGTTGTTGAATGAGCAGTTCCAGATCACTGTCTAGAGGAGGTTGCTAAGCATGGACAACTGCAAGATAGGATGGTGAGTCCGTATATCCATACTTGAGGAAGAACTCCCAGGTTCTATGGCTGTCAGAACTTCCTCCCCCTTTTTGGTAGCATCACCCTCAAGCATAGGTGAGCTAGGGAAGTGGTCCATAACATCCATAGGTTTTTGTGGACCTGGATGAGTTTTTCCTATTGGTCTCTCAGCTAACTTCCCTTGAGATCGGTGATCTCAAGTTGCTGGTCATGGACCCTCCTTTGCAAGGTGAGTCTGTGAAACTAGTTGGGTGCAGATGTCTTCGAGTTGGTGCACCCTGAGTTTCAGACTCCCCTCATCTTCAGTTGAAGAATCATTGGGGGATGAAGGAGGTGAACCGAGGTCTGCTCCTTCACCACCAGCATGGGGTTCTTTGCTGTTAGATTTCCCCTGCCCAATGACAGTGTCAAGAGGCTGGGTTGCCATGGTGAGGTCTTAAAGATGTAATCACTGGCAACAGTGAGAGCCTCTTCCACATGGATCTCCTGGACAATCACAGGAAGATCCACCTTAGTTTGGGGTGTCTGTTGTGGGCTAGACATAGGTGAAGCAGGAGTACTCATCTCCCCTTGAGTGTGGGTAGAGAGGGGAGAGTCATGATACTCACTGAAACCCAAATCTTCATCAGAGTAGAAGTCAAGGCTGGGTATTGGGTGGTTGAGATCAAGAGGCTGGGGATGGTAGCTTTCCCCTGAAGGTTGATCACTAGAGTGTTGAGACTCAGAGTGATGGCGTAAGGCTGTTTGTGGAGTTGTGAGCTCATCAGGCTGAGCATGAGGAACCTCAGCACTGATTGTTTGAAAGATGGGAGTGGTCTGCTCCTCAGGGGAAGTAGGAGCTCGAGATTCCACTTCCTCCTGTATGGGTTGTGATATGGGGGCCTGCACATGCTCAGTAGCAAGTGCAGGGGTTCGCTTGGATTTTCTTTGGTAGGTGAGGGTAATGGTTGGCCTTGATGGTGGTTGAGAAGTGGAGGGTGTTGGTTCATTACTAGCTGGTGCTACTAGGATGTCACCCCGAGCAATGAGCTCAAACATTTTCAGGACAAGGGCTGTTTCTACCCCTGAGAACCCAACAGTTGGCTTTTTCAAAATCTTGAAGATGCTGGGCCTCATATGTGCAAGTTTAAGAACATTACCTGTTCCCCTCAACTGTGGTCCCAATTCACAGTTGAGAATGTGTTGAACATACCGGGGGAACATGTATATTTTAAGGAGTCCAAATTCGCAAGTAAATTTGTAAAAACAAACTGAGAGTACCTAAATTTGACCCCTTGAACCATCCCATGGACAATGAAGGAGAGGTCTTCTGGAATCTGGTCCCATCCTCCATGTTTGTAGGATAGGCTGTGGATGACAACATGGAGGAGGTACTTCCATTGGAAGAGACCTTCCCCTTCCTAAAGGTCCTGATTGAGAAGTCACCTTCATAGCTCATCTGCTCAAAGGATTGGTTGACAGTAGCTTTAGGGAAACAATTTATCTTTTTCATCATCCAGCTATAGGTGGGTGTTAATGATGGCTGGAGTGATGAACAGTGTCCTCCCCTGCACTGTGGCAGACAGTGCATTCTCCCCGTCCATGGTAACCTCTTGACAGGTTCGCCAGAACTCAAGCAACTGATCCTCATAGAGAGGAGGATCAATTGTAAGGGAGGTGAAGTAATGAGACAAAGAAAGATACCTACAAACATCTAAGAAGCTTGGATCCTTCTCAGAGTTTAACAAAACAACCTGATTATGCTGCTGCTGTGTAGGTGCATGGCAAAATCAGGGTCGTTACGACGATCAAGGTTGGCCATTTGAGGAAGCTTTGTGGTTAATGAAGGAAGAAGAAGATGAAATTTGGGGGTAAATTTTAGGTTTAGGAACAATTGAAGTAGAGAGAAGAAATGAACCGTTATGAAGATATAAGCAGTGGATTTGAGACAATGTTAAGACAAAAAGATAAACTTTGAAATCCGTAAGTGGGTCCCATTTCTAAAAAAACGCCCAAAAAGTTAGTTTTCTTGGAATTGGAAATCTTCCAAAGGTATATTTGCTTCGGAAGTTTATCTGGGAAAAGCTTCCGAAGGCAATTTTGCTTCGGAAGATATTTCAAAGAGTTGTGAAAATTTGGCTTCGGAAGAAATATACATAAAGAAATTTCTTCCGACATAAATTTTGCTTCGGAAGAACTAAGTCTGAGAAAATTATTATCCATAGATAATAGATCTTTCGTGACTAAATTGCCTTCGAAGATATTCGTTCTTTGAATGTATTTATGTATTCATAAGTGTATTAAGCTTCGGAAGATATTTCAAGAGCTTCTTCCGAAGGTAATTTCTTATGAACAGTTAAATAAATTAAAAATATAAATTTCTTCCGAAGGTAATTTGAGTTCTTTCGAGACAAAACAAATAAATTTTCAAAATCTAAGGATATCATTTAGAAAAATTTATTTACTTCCAAAGAGAACTGGGCTTATGAAGGTGATAATATAGACAACTTAGGACACACAAATTTAGAAATAAGGTTGATTAAGTGTTTAATGAAAATCTATTCAAAGTTAATCATCCCAATAGCTGATATAAGGTATTTAAACCTCTATTCATCAAAAGCTTTAGTGAACAGATCAGCATATTGTTCATTTGTGTTAACTTTGATTAGTTTGATTAATCTTTTCTCAAAGTTATCTCTAATCAAATGATACCTGATATTGATGTGTTTGGTCCTTGAGTGCTGCACAGGGTTCTCCATAATGGAGATAGCACTGTTGTTGTCTATGTGGATAGGAGTCTCCTTGAAGTTGTATCCGTAGTCCAGCATCTAATTCTGAATCCAAAGTACTTGAGCACAATAGCTTGCAGCAGCAATGTATTTAGCTTAAGCAGTTGATGCAGACACATAGGATTGTTTCTTGCATTGCTAAGAGACTATTTTTCAACCAAGGAACTGACACCCCCCAGATATGGACTTTCCAGTCATGTTACAACCACCATAGTCACTATCTATATAAGCATACAGATTAAAGTCTGAATTCTTTGGATACCAAAGGCCTAGATTTGGAGCACCTTTGAGATATCTAAGAATCCTTTGACAGTGATTAGGTGTGACATCTTGGGGCTGGCTTGATATCTTGCACATATGCATGTGGCAACATGATATCGGCCTGCTAGCTGTAAGATACATAAGTGACCCAATCATAGCCCTGTAAAGATGTTCATCAACACACCCCCCTCAAGATCTGGACCAAGGGAATGGTTTCTGGCTATGGGTGTCTTTGCAACTTAGAGTCAGTCATTGAATCTTGTAAGTATGTCCTGCACATACTTTGACTAACTAATAAAGATACCATCTTCAACCCACTTCACTTGAATTCCTAGAAAGAAATTGAGTTCCCCATGGCACTAATTTCAAATCTATTCTTCATCAGCATCTTAAAGTCTTTGCAGAGCTTTGGATTAGTTGAACCAAAGATGATGTCATCTACATATATCTGAACTAGCAATATGTCATTTCCTGTTTCTTTAATGAGAGAGTCCCATCAATAGTACCTCTTTTGTGTCCATGTTGACAGAAGTATGTTGATAGTGTCTCATACCACTTTCATGGAGCTTGATACAGTCCATAAAGGGCTTTATCAAGCTTGCAAACATAATCAGGATGATCTGGGTCTCCAAAGCCAGGTGGTTGTTTAATATAAACTTCTTCATCAATCACCCCATAAAAAAATCCACACTTCACATCAAGCTGGTAGACCTTGAAATCTTTGGATGCAGCATAAGCCAGGAATATCCTTACAGCTTCAAGTCGTGCTACAGGAGCAAAGACATCAGTATAATCAATTCCTCTTCTTGTGTGTATCCTTGGACAACCAGTCTAGCCTTGTTCTTGATGATGATCCCTCTATCATCTTTCTTGTTCCTGAATACCCATTTGGTTCCTATGACACTCTTCCCTTGAGGAAGAGGACATAAGTTTCAAACCTTCTGTCTTCTGATTTGAAGCAGCTTATCTTGTATTGCTTCAACCCAGCTTCCATCCTTTAAAGCCTCATCAACTTTCTTGGCTCAATTGGGATAAGAAACAAGAATGCAGACAAACATGGCTGTCATGAGTTTGTCCTCTTGTTCTCACCCCTAAGTCAACATTTCCAATGATGTTTGTGGTGGGATGTGACTTGTGGATCCTGAGTTAAGGGATCACAACAAGTTGATTGGACAGATCTAAATTTGAGAAATTCTGATCTGGCAATAAGGGGACTCCCACCACATCAGTACACTTATCAAGAGAGAATTGATCCAATGAGTGTGTGACATCATTCATGTTGTCTTCAATGGAGTGGTTTTCAGCATCAAGAAATTCTTGATCACTGTCACCACCTCCAGTTCCTCCTCCTGCATTTGAAGTTCTTCTCCTGAATTCTGAGCCTCTGAGCTGGAATTTGAAGGCAATTCATTTGAATCAGCAGTATTTGTCATGCTAGTGCTGATGGGAGCTTCAATCGAGGGTTAGTCACCACTGGAGCTGAAGTAGTCTTCTTGTTTGGTCTTCTCAGCTCAAATCTTGGGTCAGGATCTTCTGTTGACCTGTTATCCATAGATCCTGAAACATTCTCACAAGATTTGTTAAAATAGTTGGTAACTAAATCAAGATCAAATAGCTAATCCGGACCAGAGCCTTTTACACAGGGTGTGTGTTCATTGAAAGTCACATTGACTGACTCCTAAATGATTCTAGTTCTGAGATTGTATACTCTATAAGCCTTAGCTTGAGAAGAGTACCTAACAAAGTGTCCATCATCTGATTTCTCAGCAAACTTGGCTATTTGATCTTTGGTATTCAAGATGGTGCAGGACATCCAAATGTTTTGAGAAAACCAATGAATGGTCTCCTTTTGTGCCACAGTTCATAAGGAGTCTTATCATATGTCTTAACCACTAAAACTCTGTTCTGCACATAGTACGCTGTGTTGACAACCTCTGCCCAGAAGGTGATGGGCAGTTTAGAGTCAGACAATATAGTTTTTGCAGCTTCAATAAGTGTCCTGTTTCTCCTCTCAGCAACACCATTTTGCTGAGGAGTACTGGAAGCACTATATTGTCTTGAAATACCCTTTTCATCACAAAATGTATCAAGGATTTGGTTTTTGAATTTGGTTCCTTGATCACATCTTATGATTTTGACCTTGTGATCAGATTGATTCTTAATTTTCAAAATGAAATTCTTTAAGATTTCAGGAGTTTCATCCTTAGTTCTAAGGAAAACCTCCCAAGTAAATCTTATGAAGTCATCTGTGATCACCAAACAGTATGAGGTCCTTCCTAAACTCATTACACTAGTGGGGCTAAACAGATCCATACGTAACAAGTGTAGGGGAGTAATGATAGAGTTCATTTCCTTTGGCTTGTGAGACACCTTGTGTTGCATCCCTTTCAGGCATGCAACACAATGGTCATCACTTGTAAACTCTTTCTTTGGCATTCCAGTTACCAAATCATTCTTAATCAATTTGTTCATATTCTTAAAGTTTACATGGCACATTCTTTTATGCCAAAGGAAAGATTCATCACTATTTTCTTTAGATAGAAAGCAAGAAACTTCACCTGAGGGAGATGTTTCCTGCAAGTCCATCTTGTACATGTTCCCTTTCCTAGGGGCTCTGAGCAAAATATGCTCTTGAGGAATGTCAACCCCGGGCTTGAGAACAATGCACTCATGCTCAATAAAAAGCATGTGATGTTTTTTGTCACAAAATTAGGACACACTCAAAAGATTATATCCAAGCTCCTTGACAAAGTTTACCTTCTCAATACTGAGCTTACCATTTGTAACCTTGCCCCTTCCAGTAATGTAACCACCTGCATCTCCTCCAAAAGCAATTGGTCCTCCATCAATTCTTTCAAAATTTTGAAGTAAGGACTCATTGCCAGTCATGTGCCTGGAGCAACCACTATCAATAATCTAGACATTTCTGTTGGTCTTTAGCTGTCCCTGCACAAAAAGAGATGATTTAGTTACATTTGGATACCCAAGCCTCATTGGTCTTGGGCTTATCAGAATGAGTTAAAGGCAATGAAACAGTAATGGATCCTATGTTTAGGCTTTGGGGATTAGTTGCTGTTTCTGATGATGAACTTTCAGCCATATGGTCTTCCTTCACCTTCCACACCACCTTTGGAAGATTGGGCTTGACCTTCAAAGATTCAGAAGTTTTGGTGACTTCGGAAGATTTAATGACTGGGCCTTCGGAAGATCTTGCTTTCACTACAGCAAGCTTCAGTACTTCGGAAGCATTCCTTTCTTCCGAGACCAATTTTCCTTCCAAGGCAATTCTTCATTTGCCTTTTTCTTCATTTCGAGCTTCCGAAGGAAACAGATTTTCCTTCCGAAGCTGTTTGTTTCTTCTTCCTCTCTGAAGTTTTCTTCTTGATCATGTGGATAGTACCCTTTGGATTGTATTGACAATCCTTAGCCAGATGTGAGGTACTACCACACATAACACAATCCAATCTTTCTTTTGAGAGCCTTCTTTTCCAAAGAAGACTGAGCTTGAACACTTTCCTTTTTCTTCTTCACCTTTTCAGATGATGCAACAGACTTCTCAGGATGAAGATTGCTCTTAGAAATGGATGGTTCAGGCTGTGCAGTAGTGACACACAGTTGATCGGTCTTCTTGTTGTTGCTGGAGTGAGTTGAAGCTGAAGTAGAACCTTGGTACTAGAGTTCTTGACAAGGTCTTCAGCTTTCATCACCTTGAATCCTACAGATACAAATACTTGTTTTTGTTGAGGTCAAAGGTGGTCTTGATCTCTTGAGCTTTTTTGGATCTTCTCTTTGCTCTTCTGATCAAGTTTTTTCTCTTGGTTTTGCTCAAACCAGCTTCTTTTTCCTCCTTAGGAGCATGGTGACCCTTTTTGGATTGACTCTCTTCACTTATCTCAAAGTCATCCCTCACCTTCTCCTCTTCATCCTCTTCATCACTGGGGTCTATGGATGACAGCTCATCTTGACCAGTTCCACACATTGGAGATCTAACTGATAGTAGAGTGTGTGGAGGAGCTATCTCACAAGATCCCAGTCCCTGCTTATTCTGATAACACACTTTGCATGCAGAGATGAGGATATCATGTTCTTGAAGGTTTCCTCTTCAAGAACACATTTTATTGCCTGGGCTTTGCTGATCACAAGCTCAGCCTGGCATTCAGTTAACTTGGTAATGAGATCCTTAATTTGAATCATGTAGTTTGTCTGCTCATGTTTAAGAGTTGAAACTATTTTCTCTAGATCTTCTATCTTAAGTTTATAGTCATTTTCAGCTCTTTTAAAATCAGCTTTTAAAATATTTAAAGACTCAATGTCAGATCTCATTTCCAAGTTGTAGGACCTGTATCTATTTACATTCAGGAGAGCAAAGATGTTCAGTACCTTGGCTTCATCATGATCAGCCATGAGTGCTTGGTTTGCAGATGCATCTTCAGCTTGAAAGCTCCAGTCAAAGCCTCCTTCTTTAACAGCAACTGCAGCTTGCTGTCTTGGCTTCTTATTCTGGTGCCCTCCTTCAGTGTAGTTTGGCCTGGATGAAGCTTGGCCACCATTGGACTTCAGTGCCTTACATTCTCTAGCAAAGTGTCCCATCTGGTTACAGTTGTAACACTTTACTTTGCTCTTGTCCAGCCCAAACTTGCCACTGGCAGCATTGCTAGGAAACCTTCTTCCAGTCCTCTTGTAGAACTTTTGGTCTTTGTGAGTGAGAAGAGCTATTTGCTGGACTATTTCCATGTACTCCAGATCATCTGGATGGATACAGTCCAGGTCTTCAAGAGTGAAAAGAAAGTTGCATGTACTTTCATTAGTGGAGACAAAAGCTTGAGAAGAACTTGTCTCTTGGAAGGGACTTCCTTAGATGTAGCTCTCTCTGGGTGTCTCTGGGAAGGTGATGAAAAGACCATTTTATGAGTTTAGCAGATGAGATGATGTTGTGGTTCTCTGCTATCCCTTTCAACCACATGAAGGGCTGAACTCTGGTAAGTGTTAGAGTTACCAGATGAATTTTGCATGTTCATCTCCATCTGGTATCCACTTAGTATCCCATACAACTCAGTGAGAGTAAGGGTCTTGAGGCTTTCAGTCCTCTTAATGACCACACAGTAGTGTGTCCATTGTCTGGGAAGAGAGGACATGAACTTCCTTACAATATCCCTGTTCTCAATAGTTACCCCAACATCAGCCAGAGTATCCACAATCTCAACATACCTAAAGTTTTATTGAGTCATGGTCTCACCTGTCTTGAAGGTGAAGTTTTCAAACTCCTACTTCAGGAGATCCTTCTTGTTCTCCTTGGCTTCATTTGAACTCTCATACATCAGTTTCAGTGCATCCCATAGCTGTTTAGCGGTCTTGCACTTCTTGAAACCTCTATAGATGGAGTTTGGAAGAGCAGTTTGGAGAGCTGTCATGGCTTTCTGATCAACATCAATTATTTTCCAGTCTTCATCAGAAAAGTCAGCCCTCTCCTTTGGTATCATGCCACCACCAGCAGCAGCTGAAGAGGTGCATGGTACATGAGGTCCATTGACAACAGACTCCCACATCCTGGAATCTTGAGACTTGATAAAGCCTTCCATTCTTTAACACCAAGTGTCAAAATCCTCAGGAGTGATCAGTAGGGACTTTGTCATGGTTCCAGTTTCCATATCAGCTTTGGAGATAGCTGCCATTTGAAGAGTTAAATGATGTGTGTAACTAAGAGGATTTAAAGATGGTGAGATCTTGTAAACAAGAGCCTGGAATGCTCTGATACCAAATGCAGGACCGTTAAAGGGTACTTAAGCTTTCATTTAGTTAACACACTTAGGAGGATCTTAAGATCACTTAACAATTCAAATAGGGAACTATGAACCTTTACTGAAGATACAAGACAAACACAAACAAGAACAAGAACACAAAATAAAGTTTTCAAGGAAGTAGTATATTTCTTTTTAAGTTCTATTACAAGTGTTGTACAAGTATATTTTGAATACAAGAACTTTGGACTCTTTATACTAATCCTACAACCATCAATATGCAAAAAGACAGTTGGAAGTGACTAATCTAGACAACAAGATCAGCCTAAAGTCAAAAGGCAGATTGCCTTTTGACTAATGACTATGACAAGCCATAGCCACTGACTTTTCTATTACAAAAAGCCAAGAAGGAACAAAAACAGAAACTTGCAGGCGAAGACCTTATCTACTTTATCATAAAGTATGGAAGTTTCACCAACTAGTGATAGCAAGTGAACTACCAGAGCACGCAGTGGAAAGTAGGTTGCTTTATGATAAAGTTGATGGAAAAGGTATCTTTTCTCTCTCTTCAGAGGAAAATCAGTCTTGTCTTTAAACAACTTCGGAAGACTTTGTCTTGAGAGCTTTGGAAGACTTCAACTTTTACCTTCGAAAGAGTTGAGTCTTTGGCTTCGAAAGACTTTATACTTGGAATATTTTCCAAGTTCAGTGTAAAGCTTCCGTAGCAGTTTCTTCTGAACTTTAGCTTCGGAAGATTTTACACTTAGCATTTTTCTTAAGTGTGTAAAACTTTCGAAGCTAGTTCACCTTTGTTCTGAAGTGCATGTTGGAAGACTTGGTTGTTTTGGTATCTTTTGGTTGCATCAGCCTCTTAACTTCAGAGTTTCCTACAACTTGTGCGGTGGTTTGAGAAGACCGAGTCGGTTTTCACCAAATGCAACTGTCCTGCGGCAGACCAAGTGAAATACACCACGGCGGCAGACCAAGTGAAGTCCAAAAGCTGGAAGCTGGAAGCTGAGTTCTGGCAGTTGAAATGGAAGTATCTGAGATCGAGGCTTACACTACGAGGTCTCACGAGTTGGCGACACTTTGCCCTGGCATGATCGACCCACCAATCAAACGATTTAAGCTTTATCTGCGTGGCTTGGTTCCAGAGATACAAAGTATGGTGACTGCTGCGAACCTCACCACTATCCAGCAGGTCATTTGATTGGCTCACAAGCTTATTGACCAAGCGGTGGAGCAGGGAAAGCTACCCAAACGGGGTGTTGTGGTAAGCGTGCCTGATAATAAACGTAAGTGGGACAACTCTGGCAGCAAGGGGTCTTTATCAAACAGCCAACCTCAGCAACATCAGCAACAACAACAGCACACTCAACAACATCAACATCAACAACAGCAAAGGAGGTTTGACAACAATCGTATTTTCAATCAGTCATCTTCTTCATCTCATGGACAAGGTGTATACGTGGGGAAGTATCCCAAATGTAATCGATGCAACTACCACCACACTGGTAGGTGTGACAATTTTTGATGCCAGCGTTGTGGTAAGACTGGACCACGACAGAGGATTGCCGTGGTGAGTTGATGAAGAAGCCTCAGCAATCCTAAGAAACACCAAAAGGTTGCTTTGAGTACGGAGAGGAAGGACACTACAAGAGGAATTGTCCTCAGTTGAAGAAAAATGGGAATGGTGCTGGAAATGGTGGAAACAACAACAACAACAATGGCAGTGGTGACAATAATGGTGGCAACAACGGAGGGGCTAAGGGGAGAGCCTTTGTCATGGGTTCAGGTGAGGCTCTAAATGACCCTACTACTGTTACTGGTAAATTCCCTGTTAATGGTTGTTTTGCTGCTGTATTGTTTGACACTGGAGCCGATAGGAGTTTTATCTCTACTAAGTTTAGTAGTCTCTTAAGTGATATGCCTTCTCCGTTGGAATCAAAATACACTGTAGAATTAGCTGACGGTAAGAAAATCCACGTTACACACATCCTTAAGGGTTGCGAGATAGAACTTGCTGGTCATACTTTTGACATCGACCTCATGCCTGTTACGCTTGGGAGTTCTGATGTGGTTGTGGGCATGGAGGCTGTCCGAGAAGCAGGCGGAAGTCATTTGCCACGAGAAGGTTATCCGCATTCCTTTCCTGGATGGGGCAATTCTCTCGATTAAGGGCGAGAAAGGTGGTGCTGTAATAGGCATCATATCCTTTATAAAAGCGCAGAAGTGGCTATGTAAGGGTCGCTTAGCTATATTAGCCCTTGTGACTGACAAACAATCAGAGGAAAAGAAGATAGAGAATATTTCGGTAGTTCGTGACTTTCTGGAGGTGTTTCCAGAGGATCTGCCTGGACTACCACCTCATCGTCAAGTTGAGTTCCAGATTGATTTGACTCCAGGAGCCGCTCCGATTGCGAGAGAACCTTACCGGTTAGCCCCGAACGAACTACAGGAATTATCAGCACAACTGCAGGAGCTGTTGGATAAAGGGTTTATTCGACCGAGCTTATCACCTTGAGGAGCACCTATTCTCTTTGTCAAGAAAAAGGATGACACATTTTGAATGTGCATCGACTACAAAGAACTGAATAAGGTTACAGTCAAAAATCGATATCCTTTACCTTGTATAGATGATTTGTTTGATCAACTTCAAGGGTCAAGCTACTACTCTAAGATTGATTTGAGGTCTGGGTATCATCAACTGAGAGTCTGGGAGGAAGACATCTCGAAGTCAACATTCAGAACCCGCTACGGTCATTATGAATTCTTGGTCATGCCATTTGGGTTGACAAATGCACCAGTAGTGTTCATGGATCTCATAAATCGTGTGTGCAAACCTTATCTTGATCAGTTTGTTATCATGTTTATCGATGACATATTGATCTATTCGGGGACCAAGGAAGAACATGAAGAGCACACATGTCAAATCTTGGAATTACTTAGAAAGGAACAACTGTACACCAAGTTTTCCAAGTGTGATTTCTGGATACGCGAAGTACAATTTCTGGGTCACATAGTTAACGAGAAAGGAATACATGTCGATCGAGCAAAGATTGAGGCGATAAAGAATTGGTTGGTTCCCAAGACGCCTAGTGAGATACGACAGTTTCTTGGACTGGCAGGATACTATCAGTGATTCATTGAGGGATTCTCTAAGATCGCTCAACCTCTCACAGCCTTGACTCACAAAGAACAACGTATAAATGGGGTGACTCACAGAAACTGTGTAGCATACTGATATTGGCATTACTAGAGGGAAGTGATGACTTTGTGGTTTATTATGATGCTTCTATCCAAGGACTTGGTTGTGTCTTGATGCAACGTGATAAGGTGATAGCCTATGCTTTGAGACAACTAAAGGTACACGAGAAGAACTACACCACCTATGACTTGGAGCTGGGTGTGGTAGTTTTTGCCTTGAAGATCTGGAGACATGACTTGTATGGTACCAAGTGCACTATCTACACGATCACAAGAGTCTTCAGCATATCTTTGAGCAGAAGGAGTTGAATATGAGGCAGCGACGCTGGGTGGAATTGTTGAATGATTATGATTGCGCTATCAAATATCACCCAGGAAAGGCAAATGTAGTCGCTGATGTGTTGAGCAGAAAGGAAACTGCTAAGCCCCAATGAGTGCGAGCTTTGCAGCTTATGATTAGCACTCACTTGCCTGAACAAATCCGAAAAGCTCAGACAGAAGCCTTGAAAGCGGAAAACATTGGGTCTGAATCTTTACGGGGAATGGACAAATAGTTGGAGGTAAAAGCGGATGGAATTTGTTATTTCATGGATAGACTCTAGGTGCCTTTGTATGGAAATCTAAGGGACTTGGTTATGTGTGAGGCATACAAGTCTAAGTACTCTATACATCCTAGTTCTGACAAGATGTATCATGACCTGAAGGTGCACTATTGGTGGTCTAATATGAAGGCAGTCGTAGCTACGTATGTGAGCAAGTGTCAAACATGTTCGAAAGTTAAAGTTGAATATCAGAAGTCGTCTGGTTTACTACAACAACATGAGATTCCTACATGGAAGTGGGAATAGATTTCTATGGACTTCATTACTAAATTACCCCGGACTCCTATTGGTTGTGACACAATATGGGTGATCGTAGATCGATTAACCAAGTCTGCTCACTTCTTGGCAATCAAGGAAACAGATAAAATGGACAAGTTAACTCGAATTTATCTGGAGGAGATAGTCTCGAGACATGGTGTACCGGTCTCAATTATTTTTGACCGTGATGCTCGTTTCACTTCACATTTCTAGCAGTCGTTACAGAAATCTCTGGGTACGCGTCTGGACATGAGTACTGCTTATCATCCACAAACAGATGGACAAAGTGAACGTACTATTCAAACATTGGAGGACATGATACGTTCTTGTGTGATTGATTTCGGGAATAACTGGGAAGTTCACCTACCATTGGTGGAATTTCTTACAACAATAGTTATCACACCAGCATTAAGGCAGCACCATTTAAGGCTTTGTATGGATAAAAGTGTAGATGACCAGTTTGCTGGGCGGAAATTGGTGATAGTCAGCTAACAAGCCCTGAGTTGGTGCACGAGACTACTGAGAAGATGATACAGATAAGGAACCGTATGGCTGCAGCTCGTGACTGACAGAAAAGCTATGCAGACAAGCGACAGAAACCTTTGGAGTTTCAGGTCGGCGACAAAGTTTTATGGAAGTCTCACCGTGGAAAGGTGTGATTCGATTTGGCAAAAGAGGCAAGCTTAATCCGAGATACGTTGGACCATTTAGTTTCTAGAAAGAATAGGTCCAGTGGCGTATCGATTAGACCTACCTGATTCGTTGAGTGGAATTCACAATGTATTTCATGTCTCAACTTTGAAAAAGTGTTTATCGGATGAGACGATGGTTGTACCACTGGAGGAAGTGCAAGTAGATGAACAACTATGGTTCATTGAGGAACCAGTTGAGGTGATGGACCGTGAAGTCAAGACTCTTAAGCAAAGCAAGATACCCATAGTCAAATTTCGTTGGAACTCGAAACGTGGACCGGAATTCACATGGGAACGTGAGTATCAGATGAAGCTTAAGTATCCTCATCTGTTCAAAATGACGACGACAGCCGGCGAAGGTAATGACTAAATTTCAGGACGAAATTTCTTTCAACATGGGGATGATGTCAACCCACCCGAAACTCACTCGATTTCTTTGTGCCAATGCAGTAGACCAGTGATGTAAGACAACCATGTAACGCAATTTTCGGGAAGAAAATTCTTTCAACATGGGGATAATGTGACATCCGGTAATTTTCCGTTACCAAACTCCGTTAGTTCCGTTAGGTCTTGTATAAACGTGTCGTAAGCACACACTAGTTGTCGTTAAACGTTGGTGACTAAAAAAATAATTAACAATAATTATCTGATAATAACTTGATTAATAATGTTGATTACTAAATTGTAGTTATGTGATTTGTGTATTTAAATATTATTTGTAAATTTTACCTTTTAATGTGACAACGTGTTATATTTATTTCATGTGTTTAGTAATTAGTGGAAAATATAAATGATTGTTATTGTGGATTAGTAATGCTTGTGTTTTGTAGTTAAAAACAAACTAAAAAGTGGAAAAGAGTAGTTTTTATAAAAGTTAAACAAGGGAGGTTTATTTTGTAATTACCACAAAATTAAAACTTAACAAAAATTAAACCCTAATCCCCTCCCACGCCCACATTCGGCCGCGACCTCCCCCCCCCCCCCACACACACTTCGATTTTGAGCAAGAACAATAATCAAGCATCGATTTTGATCTAGTTTCAAGCATTCTAACGTGTAGCAAGCATCAATTCTTGACCATTACACGATTAAAAGGTTAGATTTTGATTAGATTTCATGGTTTGATACTTGATAGAACCTTAGGTCGAAAATCATGATGAATGTCGAAATTGATGTTGTTTGATGATGTTTGATGTTAGTGGGATTGTATTGATGTTAGTTTACGTGGATTGTGCAAGAAATTTACGAAATTGAGTGGTTGTTCATACCTTACTATTAATAGTAACTTTTATGCATGAGATTGATGAATTATGATGAATTGATGATGTTAGTCATGTCTAGATGGTGTTATGGACTTGATTAGGCATAAAGTTGGTAAATTTATGAAACAATTGGATGTTAGATTGGTTTTGGGTGTTACTTTTCCGAAAGGGAAACTTTACTTATGTAGATCATTGGATATTGTTAATTGAGCATGTTTATGATGTTAGGATCATGTTAGAATGTTTGTTGATGATGTCTAAGGTGATAGATTGTGTTGTTTGAGTTGTATGAATACTTGATGCACAACTTTGGAAATTTAGGCTCTTATGAAATATACATGATAATGGATGTTGTTAGATGATTATGGAGCTATGTTGGGATTATGGTAGAATCATGATGATGCATGATGTGTTAGTTAATCTTGGGATTTATATGTGTTGTTTGATAAACCATGGTATATGATGAGCTTTATAGCATGTAAGGGTTTGTAATGTGGTATAGTGAATAACTTGTGTGATAACCATGTATGATGGATTGCTATACTTGATCAAACAAGAACTTAACTTGACATGTCACCAACGGGTCAAAAGGGTCAACTTGGTCATATGAATCTTGTTTTCCAAAACCTTGGGTCAATGTGTTGTTGAGCACTTAGGGTTGTTAAGCTTCTATGTACACGTACTTATGTACTTGTGTGTTCTAGGTAACTGTAACACCCAAAAATTTAAAAGAAAAAAGAAAGAAATGTGAAATATCCCAAGTCAAGGGGTTAAAGTTGTACAAGTGGCAAACTTGCCCATTATGGGATTTAAAAGAAGCATGGCCGCCCACACCCCCATTTCCCCACATCTGCTTTCGGATGCAAGAAGAAAGAAGAAGCAGTTCCAACCGGATTTTAGTGTGACAAAGCTGAATTCTCCTAGAAGGTAAGGTTTTCTTGTGTTTTCTGCTTGGTTTTCAGCTGTGTTCGAGCTGCTGGACCGATTCTAACGTGTTCTTGTGTTGGCTACTTGTTTCGGTGTGTTTAGGTGCTAGAACTCCCATTTGATCTTGGTTTGAAGAAGCCTAACTCGAAAGATGCTAGACATTTTGTTCATCTGCAGATGTTTTGTTCATCCGCAGATGTTTTTGATCCTCCGCAGATGTTTTGTTTATCCGCAGATGTTTTGTTCATCCGTATTTGTATGTGCTCATTCACATAAGACTTAGTTCATCCACATTTGGACTTGTTCATCCGTATTTGGTTCATCCACATACCTTTAGACACTTAGAATATTTTCTGAAGACTTTCATCCGCATTTGCAGAACATTCATCCGTATTGGTTTATGTTCATCCGGATTTCTTTGGGGACTTAGGATTTTTCTGAAATTTTGGGAGGTAGAATGTAGTGTTAAGTTTTGGAATGTTTTGGTGGTTTATGCCTATTGATGTTATGTATGATTGTGGGCTGTTATTGATGTTTTATATTACGTATACTATGTGACTTTACGTGGTGTGTTAATACTCTTATACGTAAAGTATTATCATAATAAAAGTGAAAGAATATGATATTGAAAGTGGATCATAATGAACGAATGAAAAGTATTGCAAGCAAATGAAAGGAGGTTCACAACTCATTGAGGGGTTGTTAGCTCAACTGTATGCGGTTTAGCTAACACATAAGGATGCACACAGGGGTCAATCTTCGTGATTGACTAATATGTATGAAATGGGACCCTTGTCGCTTGCCCCGGTACTGGGTCAGACTTCGTGCACAATGTTAGTGGTCTATTTATGGACTTCGGCCCAGTACCCGCTTCGTGCACAATGTTTGGGGTATGGCATATGACATTGGTCTAGATGAAAGTGGAAGATAATAATGAAAAGTAGGAAAACGAATGATTATGATGGATGAATATTATCTAATTGTATGTATGATGGGTTATCATGATTAAAAGTAAAGGATAAGTTTTCACAAAAGCAATGTATTTTATTTATAAAACTAAAACTCACTTAGCAACGCTGACTTTTATATGCATTTTCAGTTGGCATGTAATGATGTTGCTGAGGATGGCACGGAGTTGAAGCTACTTGACAAGCAAAGACTGGCATCCATCTCATGCAAAAAATAATATGTTGTTTTGTAATACAACTAAGTATTCTTTTGTAATTTTAATCAATGATGTATTACTTGGCAAAAGTAATTATTATTGCATGAATTGGTTTTTGATAATTATTCCGCTGCAATCCTTTCTATTGTTAATATATTTAAATGTGTTTTAATGATAAATGATGCTATGAATGACCAACTGTGGGGTCTCTGGGATCGGGGCCTTACAAGTTGGTATCAGAGCCAAAGTTTAAGATAAATGGGTAAATCATTTTCAAAAAACCTAAACTTAAACTGAGAATGGGACCCAATAGAAGGATGCCAACCCAAGTAGCTACGTGCCATCAGGTAATTTATTTTCTTAAAGATAACCAGTATTATGTGAGTGTGCTATCTGATTTAAGTGCTCTTAGTAGATTTGGATACTGATGTAGTCAGGATAGGAAATGCTTGGGGGATGAAGAGTAAAGTAAGTGGCTAATCTCAACTGGATACTGTAATTAGGGACTTACTATACTTGACAAAATCTGAGGTATTACCTTGAATGACCATGTTAGTGTTTGAATCTTATAGTGTTTAGAGGATGGCGGGTGGTAGGTCTTCGAAGGCTTCTCGAGGTGGAGTACAGGGTGGTCGTGGTACCGGACCATGTGCCACAAGGAACAAGGCTAAGACTGCTGAGACGACTCCTGCAGATCCCAAGCTTCATCACCATGAAGGTGGTGATGAGAGTGCTAACTTGAGAGCCTCTATGAAGGAGGCAGTAGTAAAGTTCATCGGGTCATGCAGACGATTCTGACGTCTGTGGTGACCGAGGTTATTCGTACTGTGAGGGAGGATGAAAAGAAGAGAAGGAGGAGAGGAAGAAAACTATTGGGAGAGAGGGTGAGGAGAGAGGTTTATGTGAAGGGGAGCAACCAGAAACTGAGATGGTTGTCTCTAGTGATGAAGAGGAAGAGGAAGCGATGCAGGAAACTGCAAAGGGGTGCAGCTATGGGGCATTCTAAAGATTCAAGCTGTAAGACCCCGTTCTCGGGACACTTACAGCTGGTCAATCATTGCACATAAAACATAAATCATATATTATGTGTACTAAACAGCGCAGCGGAATAATTTAAAATCATTCATTCATTTCTTTTGCAAAATAATACAACATTCATAATCGTTACAAAATCTGTTTGTTCGCATTACAATGCAAAAACGTCATAATTTAAGCAATAGATGCCATCCCAAAAACATCAAGTAGCTGCCCCGTGCCATCCTCAGCAACATTACCTGCCAACTGGAAACACATAAAAGTCAGCGTTGCTGAGTGAGTTCTAGTTTTAAATAAAATACTTTTCTTTCGTTTAAAACCGTACTTTACTTTCGTAAGCGATCATACATCATACGTACACATGGATAATAATTTATTATTATCTTTCATCGTCATTCATTATCTTTCATCCGTACATTTCATTCATTAACCTTCCTTCGTTCATTCCTTCCGGATCAAGGTCATCGGCTATACCCAAACGTGGGCATAAAACGGGTACTGGGACGAAGTTTATCAGACTTCCATTCATTGCGCACAAAGCCTGGCACCAGCACCGGGGTAAGCGAAAAAGATCCTTGTCAATCTCATGGATTGAATCCCTTACGAGTCTTTTGTGACAACACGGTCACTCACCTCAACTTTGGCATGCAAGTCTTTTGTGACAGCACAGTCACTCAACTCAACCTTTGGCATACAAGCCTTTTGTGACAGCATAGTCACTCACCTCAACCTTTGGCATACAAGTCTGTTGTGACATCACGGTCACTCACCTCAACCTTTGGCATACAAGTCTATTGTGACATCACGGTCACTCACCTCAACCTTTGCTTGCAAGACTTTTCCATTCATTCATTCATTACATTGTTAATGCATGCATTCTCTCAATCCTTACGTTCCCTTTTCATTATCTTCCGCTTTATGTTACATAATACTTTCCATTTACTTTTCATACTCATACACGTAAAGCCACGGAAAATAAACATACATAATAAGGAACATAACATAAACATAACCATACCATGCATAGCATCATCACATAAGACATCATAAGGTCAACATACATTACCCCTGGAAACATCCCATGTCAAAGCCTACACTTAAGCTCTACATCTCAAAAACCTCCGAAAATTCTGTCCCCTTAAAGAAATGCGGATGAGCAAACCAATGCGAATGAACAAACAAATGCGGATGAACACCTCAGGAAATATTCTAAGTGTCCCAAAGAAATGCGCTTGAACACTGTAGCGAATGCGCATACATAAAGCACATGTAAGTTTCCAGAAAATAGAAGTGCGCATGAACCAAATGCGGATGACTGAAGCAAATGCGCATGGACAAAACAAATGCGGATGAGCATACAACAAATGCGGATGAACACTTAGCAAATGCGGGTGAACAAAATAGTCGATGTGTTCATCAAATGCGGATGAAGACTTAACTAATGCAGATGAACAACACTTATGCCAATATTTAAACTTAATGCGGATGACCAACTAACTGGAAAGCGCGTCTTACACTATAATCAGTTCCCATCCTCATTCTTATACATTCATCGCACCGATCTAGCATGCTAATCTCTCAGAACAAGCATACAACCACATAAACCGAGCAAAACATGCAGGCCCTAACACACCCAAAAAAAACAGGGCCAAACATACGGTACAACATACTGGACATATTTAAAAAAGTGGGTTACATGTATTTCCAGCCCCAAACAGGTTTAAAACGTAGAAAACGGGGATCTAGAACTCACCTTAGCATCTTCGAGTATGACTTCCTTCAAACCCGTTTGCACAATTAGTTCAAACACCTAAAACCTAACAAAACACAACCCAAACATAAACAAACACACATAAACATGCAACCGAGGCATTGGCGGCCAAGAACAACTTAAAACGATGAATTCTTACCTTAAATTCGATCTCCTTGTTCTTCTTTCTTCAAAAACCCGAGAGCTCTGCTCTGCTTCTTTCTCTCTCTACAATCAGCAGAAAAGGTGAAAAGTAACATGGCATGGGCGGCCATGTTGGTTTTGTACAAAATTATATTATAATTTGTACCTTGCACACTTTTAACCCCTCTATTTGGGTTTAATTGCATTTCCTTCTTTTATACACATTTAATCCTTCTTTCTCGTCTTTTAAAATTTTCCGGGTGTTACAAGTCCACCCCCCTATATAGGTTTCGTCCCCGAAACCTGCTATTCCTCAAACAGATATGGGTAATACTGCGTCATCTCTTCTTCAGTCTTCCACGTAGACTCGGATCCCTTCCTGTGCTTCCACTGTACACGCACCAGGGGAACCACTTTATTCCTTAACCTCTTCTCCTTGTGATCAATGATTGCCACTGGTTGCTCCACATAATTGAGCCTTTCATCAACTTCAATGTCTTCCAGTGGTACAACCATATCTTCATCAGCTAAACACTTCCGCAGATGAGATACATGGAATGTAGGGCGAATTCCACTTAACTCATCGGGTAACTCTAACCTGTAGGCCACCTCTCCTACTCTAGCAATGATTCGGAAAGGCCCTATATATCTCGGGCTCAACTTTCCCCGCTTTCTAAACCGAATGATTCCTTTCCACGGCGAGACTTTCAACATAACTCTATCTCCCACCTTGAACTCAATTGGTCTACGTCTCTTGTCAGCATACGATTTCTGCCTATCTTTGGCTGCCTTCATAAAGGCTTTGATCCTTTCAAGCTTCTCAGTCGTAGCCTCAATCACCTCAATACTTCCCAACTCTCTTTGACCAATATCAGCCCAACAACGGGTGTTCTACATCTCCTACCGTATAGCATCCTTTCAGAGTTAAGATGATCTTCCTTTAATGCCTCATCTTGAAACTCCTTGACCTGCTTCATCACATCAGTGGTCATAACCAACTGATAAGCCTTCACCCGAATCGGCTCGGGTCTCTCTTTTCGGCTGAGGGCATCCGCCACTACGTTGGCTTTGCCCGGATGGTAATGGATTTCACAATCATAATCCTTTATCAGTTCCAACCATCTCCTTTGCCTCATGTTCAAGTCCTTCTGCTCGAAGAAGTACTTCAAGCTCTTGTGGTTAGTGAAGATGGTTCACCTCGTCCCGTACAGGTAGTGCCTCTAAATTTTTAATGCAAAGACCACAGCTGCTAGCTCCAAATCATGAGTAGGGTAATTAACCCCATGAACCTTCAATTGTCGGGATGCGTAAGCTATAACCTTTCCTCGCTGCATCAGCACGCAACCCAATCCCGAGTAAGAAGCATCTGAATAAACACCAAATCCTCGCTCCCTTCGGGTAATGATAAGACAGGAGCTTGAGTCAACCTTGCCTTTAACTCCTCAAAAGCACTATCTTGAGCTTGACCCCATACAAACTTCACATCCTTACGGGTCAACTTAGTCAACGGAGAAGGTATCTTAGAGAAGTCTTGAATGAATCGCCTATAATATCCCGCCAACCCCAAGAAACTACGAATCTCGAATGGCGTCTTTGGAGACTTCCATTGCATCACAGCTTCCACTTTTATCGGGTCTACCATAATCCCCTCGGGATTCACCACGTGACCCAAAAACTGAACCTCGCGCAACCAGAATGCGCACTTGGAGAACTTAGCATACAACTTCTCCCTTCTCAACGTCTCTACACCTCTTGAATGTGACCAGCATGCTCCTCCTTGCTCTTCGAATAAATCAAGATATCATCGATGAACACAATCACTGATTTATCCAACATCGGCCGACATACTCGATTCATCAGATCCATAAAAGCAGCTGGCGTGTTGGTTAAACCGAAAGACATAACGAGGAACTCGTAGTGTCCATAACGCGTACGAAAAGCTATTTTAGGAATATCCTGATCCTTCACCTTCAACTGATGGTAACCAGATCGGAGATCTATTCTCGAAAACCAACTGGCACCTTGGAGCTGATCAAACAGGTCATCAATCCTCAGCAATGGATACCGATTCTTCACCGTCAACTTGTTCAGCTCGCGGTAGTCAATACACATCCTCATACTACCGTCCTTCTTCTTTACAAACAAAACTGGGGCACCCTATGGAGAGATACTCGGTCTGATGAACCCCTTATCAAGCAACTCTTGCAGTTGCTCCATCAATTCCTTCATCTCGGTCGGAGCCAACCGATACGATGCTTTAGCCACAGGTTGAGCACCGGGTATCAAGTCAATCTGGAACTCGATCTCACGGTCCGGTGGCATACCTGGTAAGTCTTCGGGAAACATATCTGGGAACTCACACACAACCGGTACATCTGACAGTTATGGTGTTGGCGTATCTACATCCTTCACGTAGGCCAAGTAGGCCCTACATCCACGCCTCATACACTTTCCCGCCACCGCCATTGAAATCACCTTCGGAATCGTAGTAACTCGATCACCGTAAATCGTCACCAAACTCCCGTTAGGCGCTGTCAGTCCAATCATCTTCTTGCGACATATGATATTCGCCTCGTAGGCCGCTAACCAGTCCATTCCTAGGACTACATTGAAACCGCCTAAGGTCATCATGAATGGTCTAACAGGAAACTTATGACCTTCTACTTCTATGACACAACCTTCCATCATCTCAGAAATCCTGGTAGACTTACCTATGGCAGTTTCTACATAGAAGGGCTCCTCAATACTCCTACTCCTTAAAGGCAACTTAGCACAAAAGGCAGCAGAAATGAAGCTCTTACTAGCACCGGAATCAAATAACATGAAGGCAAGAGTTTGGTTTACTAGGAATGTACCTGACACAACATCGGGGTCCGTCCTAGCCTCCTCCTGAGTCATCGTGAATGCTCTGGCGCTTGCTTTCTGCCCTTCGGTTCCGGTCGTCTTCTTCGCCCCGGAACTCTCAGCCCTCAGCTTCTTGCATTCCCTGATCATGTGGCCCTCCTCACCACGGTTATAACACCTCCTTACCCTGCAGTCCTTCGCCACGTGTCCTGTCCTCCCACATCGGAAACAGACATCGAATCTCAACCTACACTCTCCGGTGTGCTCTTTCCCACATTTGCCACACCTCTTCGACCCCGCACCGGGTGCGACCACGCGTCGGTCATCCACCCTTGCAACTTTGTTGTTTGGAGCGGCCCTGCCACGTCCAAACCTCTTCCCATTCCAGTTCCGGCCACCACCACCTTTCTTACTCACCTCAGCTACCACCACTTCCCGTTCATCATATAGCCTCCCTGCCAGATCAACCACTGACCTAAACGTGCTCGATCGGGCGGCGATCATGTGCCTGCGGATGTCCGCCGGCAAGCCCTGAATGTATCTCTTAATCTTTCATGACAAGGGTGTCACCTGATCCGGCACCAGCCGTGCCATCTTATTGAATTTGGTGGTATATTACTGATGTGTCATGGTTCCCGCCTCCAGCTGTTGGAACTCCCTCTCAACCTTGTCAAGCTCTCAGTGAGGACAAAACTCCTCGATCACCAGTTTCTTCAACTCATTCCACTCATCCTGCCAATCGCTCTACTACCCTCGGCCTGGACAATATTGTCCACCAACATAGGGCCGAGTCCACAAATGAGTGGGTGGCAAACTTCACCTTCTGATCTTCCCGGCACTCACTGATACCTAGAACAGCTTCCATCTCTCTCACCCACCGGTGAGCAGCAGCAGCAGTGCCATTCCCGTCAAAAGTCGGGGGCTTGCATCTTTGAAATGCCCTATAGTTACAGCCTCGTGCTGCCTCCGGCACAGGCTCTTCTTCTTCTTCCTCATCAGCTGAGACAACCGTCTCAGTCTCCGGTTGCTCCCTTACTCCTGAGGACCTATTCCTCTCTTTTCTTTCTCCTTCTCGCACAGCTTTGATCATTTCAGTCACCACAGATGGTAAGATTGTCTGCATGACATGGTGAACCTCTTCCACCATCGCCTCCTTCACTGAGGCCCTTAAGTTAGCACTTTCATCACCTCCCTCCGGATGAGGGGTCTCGGGCTCCTCATGAGCCATCTCTTTAGCTCTAGGCCTTCCTCTCGTGACCCGTGGTCCAGCACCACGTCCACCACGACCTCCACCTCGAGAAGCCTTTGAAGATCTACCACCGGCCATCCTCCAACTCGCTATAAGATTCAAACACCAACACGGTCATTCAAGGTAACAATCCAGTTTATGTCAAGTATAGTAAGTCCCTAATTACAATGGCCAGTTGTGATTAGCCACTTACTTTACTCTTCATACCCCAAGCATTTCCTATCCTGACTTCATCAGTATCTAAATCTACTAAGAAGCACATAAATCACATAACACACGCACAGAATACCGGTTAACATTAAGAAAATACCTGATGGCATGTAGCTACTCGGGCTGGCATCCCTTCCCTTTGTCCCATTTTCAGTTTAAGCTTAGGTTTCTTTTGAAAATTTTAACCCGTTTCACTTAAACTTTGGCTCTGATACCAACTTGTAAGGCCCCGTTCCCAGGACACTTACAGCTGGTCAATCATTGCACATAAAACATAAATCATATATTTATGTGTACTAAACAGCACAGCGGAATAATTTAAAATCATTTCATTCATTGCTTTTGCAAAATAATACAACATTCATAATCGTTACAAAATCTTGTTTGTTCGCATTACAATGCAAAAACGTCATAATTTAAGCAATAGATGCCATCCCAAAAACGTAAAGTAGCTGCCCCGTGCCATCCTCAGCAACATTACCTTTCAACTGGAAACACATAAAAGTCCGCGTTGCTGAGTGAGTTCTAGTTTTATAAATAAAATACTTTTCTTTCGTTTAAAACCGTACTTTACTTTCGTAAGCGATCATACATCATACGTACACATAGATAATAATTTATTATTATCTTTCATCGTCATTCATTATCTTTCATTCCGTACAATTCATTCATTAACCTTCCTTCGCTCATTCCTTCCGGATCAAGGTCATAAGCTATACCCCAAACGTGGGCACAAAGCGGGTACTGGGCCGAAGTTTATCAGACTTCCATTCATTGCGCACAAAGCCTGGCACCAGCACCGGGGTAAGCAACAAAGATCCTTGTCAATCTCATGGATTGAATCCCTTACGAGTCTTTTGTGACAACACGGTCACTCACCTCAACTTTGGCATGCAAGTCTTTTGTGACAGCACAGTCACTCAACTCAACCTTTGGCATACAAGTCTTTTGTGACAGCACAGTCACTCACCTCAACCTTTGGCATACAAGTCTGCTGTGACATCATGGTCACTCACCTCAACCTTTAACATACAAGTCTGTTGTGACATCACGGTCACTCACCTCAACCTTTGCTTGCAAGACTTTTCCATTCATTCATTCATTACATCGTTAATGCATGCATTCTCTCAATCCTTACGTTCCCTTTTCATTATCTTCCGCTTTACGTTACATAATACTTTCCATTTACTTTTCATAATCATACCACGTAAAGCCACGAAAAATAAACATACATAATAAGGAACATAACATAAACATAACCATACCATGCATAGCATCATCACATAAGACATCATAAGGTCAACATACATTACCCCTGGAAACATCCCATGTCAAAGCCTACACTTAAGCTCTGCATCTCAAAAACCTCCAAAAATTCTGTCCCCTTAAAGAAATGCGGATGAACAAACCAATGCGGATGAACAAACAAATGCGGATGAACACCTCAGGAAATATTCTAAGTGTCCCAAAGAAATGCGCATGAACACTATAGCGAATGCGCATACATAAAGAACATGTAAGTTTCCAGAAAATAGAAGTGCGCATGAACCAAATGCGGATGACTGAAGCAAATGCGCATGGACAAAACAAATGCGGATGAGCATACAACAAATGCGGATGAACACTTAGCAAATGCGGGTGAACAAAATAGTCGATGTGTTCATCAAATGCGGATGAAGACTTAACTAATGCAGATGAACAACACTTATGCAAATATTCAAACTTAATGCGGATGACCAACTAACTGGAAACCGCGTCTTACACTATAATCAGTTCCCAATCCTCATTCTTATACATTCATCGCACCGATCTAGGATGCTAATCTCTCAGAACAAGCATACAACCACATAAACTGAGCAAAACATGCAGGCCATAACACACCCATTAAAAAAAACAGGGCCAAACATACGGTACAACATACTGGACATATTAAAAAATGTTGGTTACATGTATTTCCAGCCCCAAAACGGGTTTAAAACGTAGAAAACGGGGATCTAGACTCACCTTAGCAATCTTCTAGTATGACTTCCTTCAAACCCGTTTGCACAATGAGTTCAAACACCTAAAACCCAACAAAACACAACCCAAACACAAACAAACACACATAAGCATGCAACCGAGGCATAGGCGGCCAAGAACAACTTAAAACGATGAATTCTTACCTTGAATTCGATCTCCTTGTTCTTCTTTCTTCAAAAACCCGAGAGCTCTGCTCTGCTTCTTTCTCTCTCTACATTCAGCAGAAAAGGTGAAAAGTAACATGGCATGGGCGGCCATGTTGGTTTTGTACAAAATTATATATAATTTGTACCTTGCACAGTTTTAACCCCTCTATTTGGGTTTAATTGCATTTCCTTCTTTTATACACATTTAATCCTTCTTTCTCGTCTTTTAAAATTTTCCGAGTGTTACACAAGCCCCTAACGTTTGATGGAAATAGGAACGCTGCTGCTGCTCACCGATGGGTGAGAGAAATGGAGATTGTGTTGGATATAGCAAGTGCTGAGAGGATCAGAAGGTAAAGTTTGTTACCCACTCATTTGTGGATTCGGCCTTATGTTGGTGGGACATTATTGTCTAGGCCGAGGGTAGCGGGGCGATTGGGAGAATGAGGTGGAGAGAACTGAAGAAGATGGTGATCGAGGAGTTTTGTCCTCACAGGGAACTCGACAAGATTGAGAGGGAGTTCCTACAGTTGGAAGCGGGAGCCATGACACACAAACAGCACACGACTAAGTTCAATGAGATGGCAAGGATGGTTCCAGATCAGGTGACGCCTATGTCACGGAAGATTAAGAGGTACATTCAGGGTCTACCGGCGGACATCCGCAAACACATGATCACCGCTGGCTGAGTATGTTTAGGTTGGTGGTTGATCTGGCAGGGAGACTTTATGATAAAAGGGAGGAGATAGCAGTAGTGGAAGTGAGTAAGAAGGGTGGTGGTGACAGGAACTGAAACGGGAAACGATTTGGTCGTGGTGGTTTTACCGCCTGGCAAGGGTGGATGACCGGAGGGTAGTGTCGGCGGGTACAGGGATGAAGAAGTGTAGTAAGTGCTGGAAGGAACATATGGGAGAGTGTAAGTGGGAAGTGAACGTCTGTATCAAATATGAGAAGCCTAGTCATATGGCAAGGGATTGTGGGCTGGTGAGGTGCTACAACTATGGTGAAGAGGGTCATCTGAGCAGGGATTTCAAGAAACCGAGGGCTGAGAACTTTAGGGTTAGAAAGGTGATCGAGAAGGAGAAGGAAGGCAGAGGGCAAAGGCCAGAGCATTTACTATCACCCAAAAGGAGGCTAGGGTGGATCCCGATGTTGTGTCAGGTACCTTCCTAAGAAACCAAATTTGCCTTTGTGCTTTTTGATTCTGGTGCTAGTAAGAGTTTTATTTCTACTGCCTTCTGTGCTAAGTTGCCTGTTAGAAGTAGAAGTATTGATGAGCCCTTCGATGTAGAAACTGCCATTGGTAAGTCTACCTGGATTTCTGATCTGATAGAGGATTGTGACATAGAGTTGGAAGGCCATAGGTTCTCTGCTAGATTATTCGTGATGCCCCTAGGCGGATTCAATATGGTTCTAGGGATGGATTGGTTAGCAGCCTATGAGGCAAACATAGTGTGTTGTAAGAAGATGATTTGTTTAAACGCACCTGATGGGAGTTCGGTGATGATTTACGGCGATGGGGTCAGTACGGTTCCAAAGGTAATTTCAATGGTGGTGGTAGAGAAGTGCATGAAAAGTGGGTGTAGTGCCTACCTGGCTTATGTGAAATATGTGGATGCGTCAGTACCACGATTGTCCGACGTACCTGTCGTGTGTGACTTCCCGGACGTATTCCTGGAGGATCTACCAGGTATGCCACCGGACCACGAGATCGAGTTCCAGATTGATTTGATTCGGGTTCCTAACTTGTTGACAAGGCACCGTATCGACTAGCTCCCTCCGAGACGAAGGAACTGATGGTCCATTTGCAAGAGTTGCTGGATAGAGGTTCATTCGACTGAGTATCTCTCCCTGGGGCTCCAGTCTTGTTTGTGAAGAAGAAGGATGGTAGAATGAGGATGTGCATCGACTACCATGAGTTGAACAAGTTGACGGTGAAGAACCGGTATCCACTACCGAGGATTGATGACTTGTTTGATCAGCTCCAAGGTGCCAGTTGGTCTTAAGGATAGATCTTCGATCTGGTTATCATTAGCTAAAGGTTAAAGAACAGGATATCCCGAAGACCACGTTCGGACGCGATACGGGCATTACGAATTCCTCGTTATGTCTTTTGGTTTAAACTAACGCGTCAACTGCTTTTATAGATTTGATGAATCGGGTGTGTCGGCGGATGTTGGATAATTGGTGATTGTGTTTATCGATGATATCCTGATTTATTCGAAGAGCGAAGAAGGTATGTCGGTCACATTCGCGAGGTAATGGAGATGCTTAGAAGATAGAAGTTGTATGCTAAGTTCTCCAAGTGCGTGTTCTGGTTGCGCGAGGTTTAGTTTTTGGGTCATGTGGTTAATTCTGAAGGGATTATGGTGGACCCGGCAAAGGTGGAGGCAGTGATGCAATGGAAAAATCCAAGACGCCATCCAAGATCCGCAGTTTCTTGGGTTTAGCGGGATATTACCGGAGATTCATCCAAGACTTTTCCAAGATAACCTCACCATTGACCAGGTTGACCCATAAGGAGGTGAAGTTTGTATGGGGTCGAGAACAGGAGAATGTTTTTGATGAGCTAAAGACGAGATTGACTCAAGCTCCTGTCTTAACGTTACCCGAGGAGCGAAGACTAGTGGTCTATTCGGATGCTTCTTATTTGGCTTTAGGTTGCGTGTTGATACAGCAAGGGAGGGTAATAGCCTATGCGTCCCGACAGTTGAAAATCCATGAGGCTAATTACCCTACTCATGACTTGGAGCTAACGGCTGTGGTCTTTGCATTGAAGATTTCGAGGCACTACTATCTTTACTGACCATAAGAACTTGAAGTACTTCTTCGAGCAAAAGGATCTCAATATGAGGCAAAGGAGGTGGTTAGAGTTGATCAACGACTATGATTATGAGATCCACTACCATCCGGGCAAGGCCAATGTGGTGGCGGATGCCCTTAGCCGAAAGGAGAGACCCAAGCCGATCCGAGTGGATGCTTACTAGTTGGTGATGACCTCTGACGAGATGAAAACCGTCAAGGATTTTCAAGATAAGGCGTTGAAAGAAGATCGCCTTAAGTCCGAAAGGATGAAAGGTCTAGTCGCGGAGTTGGGCGAGAACACTCTGAGAGTTAGAACCCGCTTCAAGCGGATGTGGATCCCTCATTATGGAGGCCTACGGGGATGAATCATGGATGAAGCTCATAAAACTCGATACTCAATTCACCCCGGTGCTACGAAGATGTATCATGATATGAAGAAAGACTACTGGTGGCCGGGTATGAAGCGCAATGTAGCGGAGTATGTGAGCAAGTGACTTACTTGCCTGCAAGTGAAGCGGAGCATCAAAAGCCATACGGGAAGATCCAACCCTTGGATATACTCGAGTGGAAATGGGAGCACATCACCATGGACTTCATTACGATGTTACCACGTACGACAAGGGGTACGATGCCATATGGGTGATAGTTGACTGTTTGATGAAGAGTACTCACCTTCTACCGATCCACGAGACATATTCATCTAAGAGGTTGGCGGATCTGTTCATCAAAGAGATTATGACTCGTCATGGTGTACCAGTGTCTATAATGTCTGACCGTGACACTCAGTTTACATCTAAGTTTTGGAAGAGATTCCATGATGCGATGGGGACGAGGTTGCACATCAGTACGGCTTACCATCTTCAGATAGATGGTCAGTCAGAGAGAACCATCCAGACGCTTGAAGATATGCTCTGAGCATGGGTCATTGACTTCAGAGGAAGTTGGGACGATCACTTACCATTAGCCGAATTCTCATACAATAAAATTATCATGCCAGCATTGGTATGACTCCTTATGAGATTCTATATGGTAGGAAGTGTAGAACGCCCCATATGTTGGGGTGACATTGGGCAGAAGGAGTTAGGGAGCATCGAGGTGATCGAGGCTATGACCAAAAAGTTAGAGAAGATCAAGGCCTTTATGAAGGCGGCAAAAGATAGACAAAAGTCGTATGCTGACAAGAGGCGTACGATTGAATTCAAGGTGGGTGATAAAGTTATGTAGAAGGTTTCACCTTGGAAGGAGATCATCCGGTTTAGAAAGCGGGGTAAGCTGAGCCCGAGTATATAGGGCCCTTTCGAATTATTGCTCGAGTAGGATAGTGTCCTACAGGTTGGAGCCACCCGATGAGTTAAGTGGAATTCATCCGACATTCCATGTATCTCATCTAAGAAAGTGCTTAGCTAAAGAAGATATGATCGTGCCACCAGAGGACATTGAGGTAGATGAACGGCTTAATTATGTGGAGCAGCCAGTGGCCATCATTAACAGAAAGGAGAAGAGGCTAAGGAATAAAGTTGTTCCAGTGGTGCGAGTACATTAGAGGCACAGGAGGGCTCGAGTCTACATGGGAAACTGATGAAGAGAATGAGGCAACATTATCTACAGCTGTTCGAGGAGTGACAGGTTTCGGGGACGAAACCTATATAAGGGGGGTTGACTTGTAACACCTGAAAATTTAAAAGAAAAAGAAAGAAAGGTGAAATATCCGTCAAGGAGTTAAAGTTGTGCAAGTGGCAAACTTGCCCATTATGGGATTTAAAAGAAGCATGGCCGCCACACACCTCATTTCCCCACATCTGCTTTCGGCTACAAGAAGAAAGAAGAAGCAGTTCCAACCGGATTTTAGTGTGAGAAAGCTGAATTCTCATAGAAAGTGAGGTTTTCTTGTGTTTTCTGCTGGTTTTCAGCTGTGTTCGAGCTGCTGGACCGATTCTTATGTGTTTCTTGTGTTGGCTGCTGTTTTTGTGTGTTTAGGTGCTAGAACTCCCATTTGCTCTCGGTTTGAAGAAGTCTTACTCGAAAGCTGCTAGAGGTGAGTTCTAGATTCCCCTATTTTACTTGTTTTTAACTTGTTTGAGGCTGAAATACATCTTAACTGAATTTTTACTACCGAAGCATGGGTTTTCTGCGTTTGGCATCTGATGTGTATGTTATGTGTGTTTTTAAATGCCTTTTTTGATGTTGCGTAGTTGTAAGCTCTGTTCTAAGTATTTGGCATGTTAGATCTGTGTTAAGGACTTGTTAGAACGAGGATTTGGAACTGGTGGATTAGTCTAAGTTGTTTGTTCATCCGCATTTGCATTTTGTTCATCCGTATTTGTTGGACTTCATCCGTATTTGTTAGAGTTCATCCATATTTGCTAAACATTCAACTGCATTGGTTTTATGTTCAATAGCCAAGTCTTTTGTTCATCCGCAGATGTTTTGTTCATCTGCGGATGTTTTTTTCCTACGCAGATGTTTTGTTCATCCGCAGATGTTTTGTTCCTCCGCAGATGTTTTGTTCATCCGCAGATGTTTTGTTCATCCGTAGATGTTTTTGTTTCTCCGCAGATGTTTTGTTCATCTGCAGATGTTTTTTTTCATCCGCATTTGTATGTGCTCATTCACATAAGATTAGTTCATCCGTATTTGGATTTGTTCATTCGTATTTGGTTCACCCGCATACTTTTAGACACTTAGAATATTTTCTGAAGACTTTCATCCGCATTTGCTGAACATTCATCCGTATTGGGTTATGTTCATCCGTATTTCTTTGGGGACTTAGGATTTTTCTGAAATTTTGAGAGGTAGAATGTAGTGTTAAGTTCTGGAATGTTTTGGAGGTTTATGCCTGTTGATGTTATGTATGATTGTGGGCTGTTATTGATGTTCTATATTACATATTACTATGTAACTTTACGTGTGTATTAATACTCTTATACGAAAAGTATTATCATAATAAAAGTGAAAGATTATGATAATGAAAGTGGAACATAATAAATAAATGAAAAGTCTTGCTGTGACCTTTCGTACTTTTGTTATCTATATGTTACTCCCGTTACCTTTTGTATGAGCTGTTTATGTTATTTAATACAAATATGAGGGCTTTTTGCAATTTTAATAATCTTGATCTAATTGTATTTAAAATTATTATAACCTGACTTGTTATTAATTAAATCAATTAAGTGTTAAAAATATTAAACGCTTAGAATAAATATGTAAGTGAATAAACAAATAAATAAAATATATTAATTATTAAAAAATACAAAATTCTAAAACTTAAAACATAGTTGAGCATGAAATAATAGATTTAAACTGCAGGGACTAAATCTGTAAATTTCAAAACCCAAACCCTTACCCCCCATTTTCCGGTCCCCACCTCCGGCCAGCTCCGGACGAACTCCGGCGAGCACCAAACCGCCACTATAATACGGTTTTAAAGCTTCCAATAGTCTCAATCAAATCGTAGAACCGTTTCGAACTTGTGAATGCGTATTTTGAATTTTAAATGAGGTTTTGTTAATCATTAAACTCGAAACCGAATTCCATCAAATTTCAAATTCGTTCTACACTTAAATCGTAAATAACAATTAGTTAAACGGCATAAACGTTCCTCAAAATCATTCGAAATCAATGAAATGTTTAATTTCAATAGAAACGGCAGTTGCACATCAAAATCTCACCCGTAGCCCCCGAATGTAAATCAAACTCATTGAAACTCGAACGGGTTCAAGTTGAAGCTATTTAACAGAGGGGAATGTGACACTCGTTCCTTTCAAACTCTCTGAAGTTCTAACTGCTCGAAAACATACACGATTACCTTTTCAATCACCTCTACGCATCACGACTATTCTAGAGGCGTTCATCTCCAAAACGAAGCTAATCAGGTAAATTAAACACATGATTCTACTCGATTAACCATGGAGAATCAAAGCCCTATGGTTAATTTCAGTATCATGATCGAATTGAGGCTCAATTGCTTCGGTTATGATTCTAGGGTTCTTGAGGAATTGGGATTCTTTTCAAGCATAACTTTTTATTATTGTTTTATGGATTGTGACAGGAATCGGGGCTTGGCCCATTGCTTAAAGCACAAGAAGGTTAGGTAGAGGGCCCGGGTTTGAACCCGAGCCCCTGAAATATTTTTAAAATTAGTTTTTGAAAACAATTAATTCCATAAAATACTAAAATGTTATCACATTTATATAAAAATCATTTTTATAATATTATACTAAATCAGAAATTATTTAGAAATTTCTAAAATATGTAGAAATTGTAATTTGGTAAATTTATTCATTTTCTTTATTTTAAGTTATAAAAATCATTTAAAAACATATTTACAATTGTATAAAATTTAGCGAATCAAATATAAATACTTTCTTTTAAATTTGTAAAAATTCTAACTTAACCGTTCATTGGTATTTTTACGAAATATATTTTTGCAAAGATTTAAAATATATAAAGATATTACGACAATCAAATGGAAATATAGGTAAGTTCTAATTATTGGACTTATTATTTCATAGATCATTATTAATAAATTAAACGTTTTCTTGTATAAGAACGTTTATCTTATTATACGTCTCTAAAATTTTTTAGTAGTTAAAATAGAATAGTTTATTCCATTAACAGAGTTAAATAATAAACTATATATTATCAAACTACTAAATCAAGAATCGATCCCATTACAATTGGAAACCTAGACTTCGCGAATCGCCTTTTCACCTTACCGGCTAAATTCTAAATCTTGTAACGCTCATTTTAAGTCAATTTGAAGACATGTTGGAATTACCTTATTGTATTAGTTTCTTATACGTCATATACCAAGTGAGTTTCATACCCCGTTTTACTTTCTTCAAAGTTTTGGGGTGAAGCATGGTAATCGTATTAAAATTACACTTGTAAGACGTTTGTATTCTTGTAACACACGTAAAATTCATCTTATATTTTGTCATGGTTATTGGGACCTTGTAAATATTATGTGATAGACACTTGTAAACACAATCATTAACTATTGCTAGCCTAGCGACGTTATAGATCTATGGGCCTAACAAGCTATTTGGTGCTAACGCCGAGGTTATTGCCGGATCCTGGTGACGTATTTTGATCATCATGGGAACCAAGTACACTTAGCTAATCGTATAATTTCGTGTGGTCATATTTGTCAAGGTTTGATTGTACATGTGTTATCCATTTATATTGCATTATCCTTTAATCTATGACATGAATTGCCATCTTACAAAGATTATATATTTATGTATGTACAAGCTATGGGAACTCACCAACATTATATGTTGACGTATTTTTAACATGTTTCAGGAAATGCTCAAGCTTAATATTGTCTCTTGATGATTTGAAAACATCTAGGATTGGACCTAGAGAAAATAAAGACCATGCCATGAAAATTGATGTCTAAATTTCACTTATGTTTTGTTTGTTTGAATGAGACTTTGGTTAGAAATTGTTTGCATGAAATGGATATTTGATCATATTTACACTTTGAAGTAGCATTGGTGTGGCATGAACAATTTTAACCCTCATATCTCAACGTTTCCGCCGTTAAGGTTGGGGTGTGACACTTGGGCATCCGCATTTGGTCACCACATACCTTTAGACACTTATAATATTTTCTGAGACTTTCATCCGCATTTGCAGAACATCATCCATATTGGTTTATGTTCATCCGGATTTCTTTGGGGACTTAGGATTTTTGAAATTTTGGGAGGTAGAATGTAGTGTTAAGTTTGGAATGTTTTGGTGGTTTATGCCTATTGATGTTATGTAGATTGTGGGCTGTTATTGATGTTTTTATTACATATTACTATTGGACTTTACGTGGTGTGTTAAACTCTTATACGTAAAAGTATTAGTCATAATAAAAGTGAAAGAATATGATAACGAAAGTGGATCATAATGAACGAAATGAAAAGTCTTGCAAGCAAATGAAAGGAGGTTCAAATCATTGAGGGGTTGTTAGCTCAACTGTGTGCGGTATCTAAAACCATGAGGATTCACATAGGGGTCAATCTTGTGATTGACTAATATGTACGAAAGGGACCTTGTCGCTGCCCCGGTATGGGTCAGACTTCGTGCATAAGGTTAGTGGTCTATTTATGGACTTCGGCCCAGTACCCGCTTCATGCATAATGTGTGGGGTATGGCATATGACATTGGTCTAGAGAAGTGGAAGATAATAATGAAAAGTATGAAAACGAATGATTTTGATGGATAAATATTATCTAATTGTATGTATGATGGGTGATCACGATTAAAAGTAAATGATAAGTTTTCACAAAAAGCAAAGTATTTTATTTAATAAAACTAAAACTCACTCAGCAACGCTGACTTTATATACATTTTCAGTGGCAGGTAATGATGTTGCTGAGGATGGCACGGAGTGAAGCTACTTGGCAAGCAAAGGACTGGCATCCATCTCATGCAAAAAATAATACTGTTGGTTTGTAATACAACTAAGTATTCTTTTGTGTTAATTAATCAACGATGTATTACTTGGCAAAAGTAATTATTAATGCAGAATTGGGTTTTGATAATTATTCCGCTGCAATCCTTTCTATTGTAATATATTTTAAATGTGTTTTAATGATAAATGATGCTATGAATGACCAACTGTATGGTCTCCGGGATCGGGGCCTTACAATAACCTTTGAAGGTTGTCTTTCCATTCATCATTAGCTTTTACTATCATTCGTTTGCGCACCAAGTGAGTTCAATGCCCACTTTTACTTACTCTTTGTTGGGGAGAAAGCATACTTGATTTTAAAATGTATTACTGTTATAACATGTGTTTGGTAAGACATAGTGGGTTATACCATAGAAAGCCCTCTTACTTTCGGATTGTTAAACTAAGGAATCTAGCAGGAAATTTTGGGTAGTGCTATGGGTCTAACAAGCCCCACCCGTGTGACCGGAAGTCAACGGGTGCAATATTGTCCTAAACTACTAACAGCGTCACGACCTGGTATGTCGTGGCGGGAGGCAAAAATACAAACATAGTCAGCTTCGATCGCGAAATCACTATAGCTCTTTACTAATGAAATTAGACTAGCTATCTATTTTAATGCACTTGTTTATATTTTATTAACGCTACTGTTTATGATTGATTACAAATCTTGAACTCACCAACCATCGCGTTGACACTTTTAGTATGCTTTTCTCAGGTCGTTTCTAGCAGCTGCCCATAGGAGCACGCACGTGTCAAGCATGCTTGTTCAAACATTGTTTACTTTTAATTAGCATTTACTTACGTATTTGGTTTGGGGCACGTGTTTTGCGCAGTTTACATTAGTACCTTGTGTTTGGGTTATTTACAAAACGCTT
>CM046439.1:36829542-37012042 GCA_025506505.1 Flaveria sonorensis | reverse complement strand
TGTTGATGCCCTAGAAGGACTTGAAACTGTGTAATCTACAAGAGAAATATAATAGTGTGATGACACCGATTTAGACAAAGAGGGTTCATATTTTATTTTATTATTTTCAAATCGTATTTGTACTGACCCTTCATTTGTTTGTGAAATATTTATTGGATTATTATCCACATATTGTTGAGATGGGCTGTCTTTATCTAATACCCAATTTTCTGGAAAATTAATTTCTTCCCATTTTATTCTTCTTCTAGTGGTAATATTGGCTTTATTAAAATTAGTTTCTATTAGAATAGTTTCGTTTAAAGGTTTATCTACCATTTTACAGTGAGGATTAAGAGTATACAAAGGTTTATAATAAATTCTATAATAGAAACATATTACATTTGATCCTGGTACATAATTATAGCCATATGTTTTAACATTCAAAGTTAAAGCATCTAAAATATTAACATCAGACAATGATAATTGCAAATTAGGATATACATTAAAATAAACTGGGCCATGAGCCAGACTAGATTGAATAATTCCCATAAGGGATTGTTTCCAGTTCAAGTTTCTAGCCTTTAAGAGCTGCTACAAAACTTTCTGGTAAGCCTTCTAAAGTTAAAGGCTTAAATGCAATTTGCAGAAGACCTATATGAATAAATTTATATTCTTTTTATATTTTGTAAATCTCTTTTTGATAATAATTTTATTATCATTTCATCTTGTTTAAGGAAAATGTTTCCTCCGTTGTATTAACAACTTGTTTTAATCCTAATTTTCAAAAGTTCCTAATTTATATATTAGTTTATAATCAATTTTTGGAATAGTCCATTTGTTTAATAAATCTAAATTATGAGGAATCATATTCTTCCTCCATACTGTTTTAACAGTATCTTCTGATTTTAAGATATTCATCTTTGAATATCAGATTTAAGTGTTGAAACATACACACATACTTCAATAGAATTACCATGTCTCTGATACCATAAAAGGCAGGACCTTATATAGGAAAAGAGAAAAAAACCATAAAACTAAGACAAGGCTAAAAGGTTAAGAGAAACGGTTGAACGATGGTGATTTTACACAGCCATTGTCCAGGATGCTAACATGTGATCAGTACAGGTCAGACCCAAACGCCCCACGCATTCTTGGCTTTATGGCTTAAAACGGGTCCCCAGGCGATCGACCACCACATTAACATCTTAGATGGGCTATAACCCTATCCCATGATTTCTCTTGAATTTTTACCTTTGTCCGTGTTTTAAGATCTCTTTTTTATTATGATAATCTGTTGGGCAAGGTGATGGTCCAACACTTAGTGGTTTAGCCCCTAAGGGAGGCTATCATAATTTAAATAAGAAAAAGAAGAAAGAAATTACTAGAGATTGCTTTTTGAAACTTCAAACTTCTAATATTTTTATAAAAAGATTTTTACAAGAGAGGAGAGGTGGTTTGGAAATCTGGTGCCGATTCCTAAGTCCCTTTATATAGGGGCTTTGGCACCGAATATTACAGCGAATATTCGCTCATAATTGCGTATGACACGTTTTGTATTACAAATCAAAAAGTAAACAGTAAAAGCTACAATAATGCAATATGCAGACAAATTGTCTGTCGGTTAATTATGAGAATGAATTATTGATTCTTCTTTTCTTCTTTGTGGGGCCTATTGTATCCTTTTGTCTTTTGTTTTTTCTGTTGTATCAACCGGACCAAATTCCTCATCTAATTCTGCCATTATTCTGGCATAAGCCTCATCATCCATAGGCTCGTTCTCATCTTGACTGTCCTGGTATAACTGGAAGTCTTCTTCTTACATTTGTGAAGAGCTTGATTCTGTTCTTTTTGAAGATGATCTTCTTTCTTTTGAAGTTCTTGGCTATATCCTTCTTAACTTCTTATAGATAATATTTCATCATCTCTTGGTCACTTATATCATCCGTGCCTTTAATCATTTTAATTTTTCTAACAATATGTTGGAATGGACTCGGAGATTCCTCTGCTGCTTTATCTGTTGCTGTTTCTTATATAGATCAATTGTTTTCTGGATTTGATCCAGAGTGTCTTGGCATTTGATTTGTCATCTTCTTCTTTATCCATCATTTTTTCCAGAACTTAGTCATATAAGTTTTTTTTAAACAGAAAATGTTTTCACTGGTATAACCAGTTTCTGGAATCCATTTCCATATCCAAGGGATACTGAACTGAACAAAATAATGTAAAGAGGCCATTCCCTCTATAAAAGTATTATTGTGTTGTGCCTCTATTAAGGCTGGAGAAAGCTCTACCCATTGGGTATAAAAAATTTTAAATTTCTTAGATTCATTTATAAAAATATCAATAGATGGACCGTATGACTGCCACCATTGATAAAACCATGCTGGTATTTCTTATCATAATTTGTATGACAAATCTTTATCAACCATGAGTGTTTATGATTAGGGTTTTCATATAAGAATGACCTTTAAAAAGCTTTAACATAATCCCAATAGTTATATCGAATGGGAGTTTTTGTTTCAGGGTGTAAAATTTCCCTGTCTTTTAGGGGTGATGTCCCCCAAGTTTCCACAGATATAATCTGCTTAATAATGATTTTACTAAAGCTATGAGCTTTATTATTCCCAGTATATTGGATAATTTCGCAGGATTCTGCTTTTAATATTTCTTCATAATATATTCGAGACTTATATGTCTCGTTGGGATAGTATCCCTGATCAAAATATCTCTTGACTATGAGCCAAGGTTGATCTTTCCATTTTTGATCATTATGATCCAAGAGAAGTATGACTTCTTTGTTGGGTGTATTAACCCATCCTTCATCCTCACTTTTATTTATGAGGATTTTAGCATATGATGCTGCTTCTTCTGGGTTATGTCCTTGAGAAGCTTTATAAGCTAGAAATTCCTTTATTGTATCTTCATCAAGTATATTTGATGAAGTTAATGCATTGTTAAAAGCTATAAGCTTTTGCATTTGATGGATAACTCTGCCTGCTCCTCTTCCCCTATAAGAGGAAGATCTTCCACTACCTTTTTTTCCCAGGGGATCATTCCTGAAAGTCTAAACATAAGAATTAGAATAGAAATATTTATCCACAAGAAAGTATTATTTCTTTATATTTTAGATCCTTTAATTGCTTATTCAAGGATTTTTTTCGATATTCAATTTGTTTAATAGCATAATCTTTTACTTTGTCTGATAAGAAAGGAATTTCTTCTATTTCTTGAATATTATTATTCAGTCCTATTAATTCGATTCGGATATCATCCCATCTTTCATTTAATTTGGATACTGCTATCCTCAAAATTCCTTTTGAATGGCTCATTGATTCAAATATTCCCTGGTAAGAAAATCAGGAAGACTATTATCAATCCCCTTTTTATAAATTATTTCAAAATCAAAAGGTGCAAGATGAGATTGCCATCTGGCAAACATCTGTTTAGAAACGTCATATTTAAAATCTTTGTTAAACATGTATTTAGCTGCATTACAGTCAGTTTTAATTATAAACTTCTTGTTGAATAAATCATCTTGAAATTTTAAAACACATTTGACTATTGCAAGAATTTCTTTTGCAATAGTTGCATAATTCTTTTGACTTTCATTCCATTTCCCCGAATAAAACCTAACAAGATATTCTTGTTTATTAATTAGAGATATTTGTTTTAATATACCTCCGTATCCTATATCTGAGGCATCAGTCTCAACAATCTTTTCCCATTCTGGGTTTGCAATCATTAAGTAGGGAAGGTTTTGAACCTTTTGCTTAATCTTTTGAACTGCTCTAGTATGATCAATAGACCATAGCTTAGGATTTTTTCTTAGACTATTGTATAGTAAAGCAGTGTCTTCTGCCAAATTTATATAATAAGGAAGAATGTAAGTTAAACTTCCAAGAAATCTTTGTAATTGAGTTTTATCCAGAATCTCATCTGGAAATTTAGATGTAAATTCGATACTTCAATTAATTAGAATTATATTTCCTTGGTTAATGTTATGACCTAAAAATCTAATTTTAGTTTGGAAAAGTAGCATCTTTGGTCTAGATATAACTAAACCATTTTTTAAAATTATATTTTTGAATATTTCTAAATGTTTAAAATGAGTATTAATATCCTTTGAAAATACAAGTATATCATCAATATAGACGATGATAAATTTACTATAAGGGATAAAAATGTCATTCATAATATTTTGAAATTCTGAAGAGGCATTTTTTAATACAAATAGCATAACATTCCATTCGTAATGCCCAACAGGTACTGTAAAAGCAATTTTATATCTGTCTTTTTCTTCATTTGTATTTGCCAATATCCTAATTTTAAATCAAATTTAGAAAATATATTTGACTCGTATAATTTATCTAATAAATCTTTCTTATTATGTATAGGATACCTAATCCATTTTAATACTTTATTAAGAGGTTTATAGTTAATAACTAACCTTGGTGTACCTTTTTCTTTTTAAGAATGTTTATTTACATAAAAAGCTGTACATGACCACGGAGATTTTGAACTTCTTATTAAATTCTTGTTTAAAAGAGATTTTATCTCTTGTTTACATAATTCCATGTATTCAGAATTCATTTGACAAGGTCGCGCCTTGGTTGGGATTTGTTTTTCATTGAAGTTTTCTTCATATGGAAGTGAAACAATATGTTTCTTTCTATCCCAGAACGCATTGGGATGATCATTGCATATTTGTAAGCTAAATTACTATTCGATTAATTTAATCTTTTCTTGTAATTTTGGATTATTTAATTTTTCTTAAATATTTAAAGAAGATATTTCTTTTTGTAGAAATTCAATTTGATTTATCTTTGCTTTCAGCAATTTTCTTTTAAATTATTTAATGTTTTTGTTATAGGATTAGAAATGAATTTAAAAACAATTTCTTTTCCTTCATACGTACCAGTTATTCCAGTACGGTCTACGTTTTTTAATGGAAAGATTTTATCAAAGAAATGGCTTCCAAGTATAACTTGGTTACCGAGATTCTTTACTAGTACAAAACTTGTACTAATACAAGTATTATTTTGACAAATAAAAGCTTGAGAGATTTTATAATTTACCTCTAATTTTCCTTTCTCAGCATTGCTGAGAGTATGAGTAGTCTTATAATAATACTTTGTAAAAATTAATACTTCCTAAATACAATTTAAATCTGCACCACTATCAAAGAGTGCAATTACTTCAATTAAGAAATTATTTCCTATTAATAATTTAATTTTTCCATGCCATTTTTGAGAAGTAATAATTTCTCTTATATTTTTTAGATATAATTCTGATTCTTCTATTTATTATATATCTAATTTATTTTTTTCTAGACATATTATTTTATGGTCTAGTTCTTTATTATTTTGTTGTAAAATCTTTATTTCTGATTTTAGATTGTCAATTTCTTTCTTTAATTGTTGTATATCAATAGGTTTTTTATCTTTATTTCTTTAATTTAATTGAATTTTTAGTTCAGCCAGAGAAAATGGTTTTTGATCTTTAGAGTTTGAACAAGAAGGACCTTCTTCTTGTTTTTCTATATATGAAGAGATTATTTTCTTTTTAATCTGTAGATCATCTACCACTTTTAATAATTCTATTATTTCACTTGTTAATACATTTATTTTCATATTTTGAAATTGTGAAATTATTTGATAAATATTTTCTTCTTCTTCTGAATTATTATTACAGCAATTGTTTTTGCAACAGTTTTTTTCTTCAGAGGAAGAGTATAGACTTTCATTTTCTAAAATATTTAAATCTTCATTAGAAAATTGATCAGACTCAGAATCTGATTCTAATAATATTTTTGATATTTGATTTCTTAAATCTTCATCTTCTAGCTTATTAAGCTTCTTCCTAACCCAGCAAGTTTTTGCTCTGTGACCTATTTTTCATATTTTTAACAAATCAATTTTGACTTATATGTCTTATATGAAGGTTTATGTTCTTCATATTTTTGAATTCTTTTACTTTTTCTATCTTCCCTTTTCCTTTTTCTTTTCTGATGTTGATAGGAATTTGATTTCTTAATTTTTTTAGAATTACTTGAGGTTTCTCCCATGCCAAATTGACTACAGAATTCACCTAATTTTTCTTCTCATTAAGAGAATGTTTCTTAATTTGCTGGTTTAATTTAATTTCATTACATAAATTTAAACCTTCTTGAATGCAAGTTCCTATTAACTTGTCGTAAGTATAATCATCATAATTTATACTTATTCCTCCTTTTCTGAGGTTATTCCTAACTCTCTCTGCAAATAGATGTGGGATGCCATCTACGAATTTTGATTTCCAATATGAGCTATTAGACTCGGGGAGTTTCATTACTCTACTTAGGAAAGTATCCTTATACCACCTAAAAGATGTTAGGGTTCTACACTTAAGATTTTGTAGAAGAGTCCTAATATTCTCTGAATTATCATACCATCTGCCTGTAAAATGCTCTATAATGTTAACTATCAAAGTATAGAATGAGTTGTTTTCAACAACACCATTATCCTCTTTTGTACTATTAAGGATTTCTTCTTTATCTGAATCTGATAAATAATTATCCCACCAACCTTTAAGTTGGCCTGTAAAACCTGATATAATCATCTGAGCTATTGCCTTAGTCGTATTCCTATTATTTTGACAAATAGTGCTATACATAAGCATCCTATGGACAGTATTATAAATCTGTCCTTCTGTTTAACCATCTATGTTCCATTCAAAGATCATTTTTCCACTATACGAATTATTGACTATGTATTCCTGTTCTTCTATTAGAACATCCTGTGGAGTAGGCCTAGGATAATAATACATCCTCTGAGTTGGCTTATTAGCAAACTTAGATAATTTCATAATCTCATCATTAATCTTTTGCTTATAATATTCTTCTTTTAGATTATCTTCAAAATCTGTTAATGTATTTATTTTAAGATTTTTTAGAATATTAATTGAATCATTTAATGTTTGCATTAAATTTTCTTCAGATTTCGTTTTGAATTCTGTTATCTTAGAAGGTAATTGAATACTAGGAGTAGCAATATATTCTTTTTCTTTTAATTGGTCATTTTTTATGACGTCTTGTTTTTCTAAGAAATGGCATAATATTTTATCCATTTTTTTTAAATATCTTGGAGTTGTTCTCCAATTATTGATACCATAAAAGGCACGACCTTATATGGGAAAAGAGGAAAAAACCATAAAACTAAGACAAGGCTAAAAGGTTAAGAGAAACGGTGGAATGATGGTGATTTTACACAGCCATTGTCCAGGATGCTAACATGTGATCAGTACAGGTCAGACCCAAAACGCCCCACTCCTTCTTGGCTTTATGGCTTAAAACGGGTCCCCAGGCGGTCGACCACCACATTAACTTCTTAGATGGACTATAACCCTATCCCATGATTTCTCTTGAATTTTTACCCTTGTCAGTGTTTTAAGATCTCTTTTTTATTATGATAATCTGTTGGGCATGGTGATGTTCCAACACTTAGTAGTTTAGCCCCTAAGGGAGGCTATCATAATATTAATAAGAAAAAGAAGAAAGAAATTACCAGATTTCCAAACCACCTCTCCTCTCTTGTAAAAATCTTTCTGTAATGAAGGGTCAGTACAAATACATTTTGAAAATAATATAATAAAATATGAACCCTCTTTGTCTAAATCGGTGTCATCGCACTATTATATTTCTCCTGTAGATTACACAGTTAGAAGTCCTTCTAGGGCATCAACATCTAGAATTAGGGAAGAATTTCCTGAAAGAAAAATAGATGAATTAAGAATAAAATCGGATAATATAGTTCGAGGAGTTAGAATAGATCCAGAATTAACCGAATCAGAAATAAATTTTGTATAAATATGAATCCAATAGAAAAATTAGATTTTACTCCGGGATCACCGGTAAGAGAAGAAATTTCTAATGAATTTCTTCAACCTAAATGTGAATTATTTAGAATATGGCTTTTCAAAAATTTTGAAAAAACAAATAAAGAATTTTTTAGAGAAGAATATTATAATGAATTAAATGAAAAACAAGTGATCATACCTTTTGTCCCATGGTTTATTGAAAAATATACTAATAGTATTATTTCGATTATAGAAAGAAATTTTAATATTAATGGAAATATAGTTTCTAATATTTTCCCTATTACTAACGGTTTTAAAATAGAAAAACAAGGAGAAGAAAGGTATTATCAAGCTTTTCAAAAATTATTGAAAGGTGAAACCTTACAAATAACAATTTCTCATATAAATGGGTTAATAAAACAACAAAATTATTCAAATCTTTATTTAATAATAATTGGAGAACAACTCCAAGATATTTCAAAAAAAATGGATAAATATTATGCCATTTCAAAGAAAAACAAAACGTCATAATAAATGACCAATTAAAAGAAAAAGAATATATTGCTACTTCTAGTATTCAATTACCTCCTAAGGTAACAGATTTCAAAATAAAATCTGAAGAAAATTTAATGCAAACATTAAATGATTCAATTAATATTCTAAAAAATCTCAAAATAAATACATTAACAGATTTTGAAGATAGTCTAAAAGAAGAAGATTATAAGCAAAAGATTAACGATGAGATTATGAAATTATCTAAGTTTGCTAATATGCCAACTCAGAGGATGTATTATTATCCTAGGCCTACTCCACAAGATGTTCTAATAGAAGAACAGGAATACATAGTCAATAATTCGTATAGTGGAAAAATGATCTATGAATGGAACATAGATGGTCAAACAGAAGGACAGATTTATAATACTGTCCATAGGATGCTTATGTATAGCACTATTAGTCAAAATAATAGGAATACGACTAAGACAATAGCTCAGATGATTATATCAGGTTTTACAGGCCAACTTAAAGGTTGGTGGGATAATTATTTATCAGATTCAGATAGAGAAGAAATCCTTAGTAGTACAAAGGAGGATAATGGTGTTGTTGAAAACAAATCAGTCTATACTTTGATAGTTAACATTATAGAGCATTTTACAGGTAGATGGTCTGATAATTCAGAGAATATTAAGACTCTTCTACAAAATCTTAAGTGTAGAACCCTAACATCTTTTAGGTGGTATAAGGATACTTTCCTAAGTAGAGTAATGAAACTCCCCGAGTCTAATAGCTCACATTGGAAATCAAAATTCGTAGATGACCTCCCACATCTATTTGCAGAGAGAGTTGGGAATAGCCTCAGAAAAGGAGGAATAAGTAAAAATTATGATGATTATACTTACGGCAAGTTAATAGGAACTTGTATTCAAGAAGGTTTAAATTTATGTAATGAAATTAAATTAAACCAGCAAATTAAGAAACATTCTCTTAATGAGAAGAAACAATTAGGTGAAATCTGTAGTCAATTTGGCATGGGAGAAACCTCAAGCAATTCTAAGAAAATTAAGAAATCAAATCCCTACCAACATCAGAAAAGAAAAAGGAAAAGGAAAGTTAGAAAAAATAAAGAATTCAAAAATATAAAGAACATAAACCTTCATATAAGACATATAAGTCAAAATTGATTCGTTAAAAATGTGGAAAAATAGGTCACAGAGCAAAAACTTGTTGGGTTAGGAATAAGCTTAATAAGCTAGAAGATGAAGATTTAAGAAATCAAATATCAAAAATATTATTAGAATCAGATTCTGAGTCTGATCAATTTTCTAATGAAGATTTAAATATTTTAGAAAATAAAAGTCTATACTCTTCCTCTGAAGAAAAAAACTGTTGCAAAAACAATTGCTGTAATAATACTGAAGAAGAAGAAGAAATATTTATCAAATAATTTCACAATTTCAAAATATGAAAATAAATGTATTAACAAGTGAAATAATAGAATTATTAAAAGTGGTAGATGATCCACGGATTAAAGAGAAAATAATCTCTTTATATATGGAAAAACAAGAAGAAGGTCCTTCTTGTTCAAACTCTAAAGATCAAAAACCATTTTCTCTGGCTGAACTAAAAATTCAATTAAATCAAAGAAATAAAGATAAAAAAACCTATTGATATACAACAATTAAAGAAAGAAATTGACAATCTAAAATCAGAAATAAAGATTTTACAACAAAATAATAAAGAACTTGACCATAAAATAATATATCTAGAAAAAGATAAATTAGATATACAACAAATAGAAGAATCAGAATTATATCTAAAAAATTTAAGAGAAATTATTACTTCTCAAAAATGGTATGAAAAAATTAAATTATTAATAGGAAATAATTTCTTAATAGAAGTAATTGCACTCTTTGATAGTGGTGCAGATTTAAATTGTATTTAGGAAGGATTAATTCCTACAAAGCATTATTATAAGACTACTCATACTCTCAGTCATGCTGGGAAAGGAAAATTAGAGGTAAATTATAAAATCCCTCAAGCTTTTATTTGTCAAAATAATACTTGTATTAGTACAAGTTTTTTACTAGTAAAGAATCTCGGTAACCAAGTTATACTTGGAAGCCTTTTCTTTGATAAAATCTTTCCATTAAAAAACGTAGACCGTACTGGAATAACTGGTACGTATGAAGGAAAAGAAATTGTTTTTAAATTCATTTCTAATCCTATAACAAAAACATTAAATAATTTAAAAGAAGAATTGCTGAAAGCAAAGATAAATCAAATTGAATTTCTACAAAAAGAAATATTTTCTTTAAATATTCAAGAAAAAATAAATAATCCAAAATTACAAGAAAAGATTAAATTAATCGAACATCAATTCAGCTTACAAATATGCAATGATCATCCCAATGCGTCCTGGGATAGAAAGAAACATATTGTTTCACTTCCATATGAAGAAAACTTCAATGAAAGACAAATCCCAACCAAGGCGCGACCTTGTCAAATGAATTCTGAATACATGGAATTATGTAAACAAGAGATAAAATCTCTTTTAAACAAGAATTTAATAAGAAGTTCAAAATCTCCGTGGTCATGTACAACTTTTTATGTAAATAAATATTCTGAACAAGAAAGAGGTACACCAAGGTTAGGTATTAACTATAAACCTCTTAATAAAGTATTAAAATGGATTAGGTATCCTATACCTAATAAGAAAGATTTATTAGATAAATTATAGGAGTCCAATATATTTTTTAAATTTGATTTAAAATCAGGATATTGGCAAATACAAATTGAAGAAAAAGACAGGTATAAGACTGTTTTTACAGTACCTGTTGGGCATTACGAATGAAATGTTATGCCATTTGGATTAAAAAATACCCCTTTAGAATTTAAAAATATTATAAATGACATTTTTATCCATTATAGTAAATTTATCATCGTCTATATTGATGATATACTTGTATTTTCAAAGGATATTGAAACTCATTTTAAACATTTAGAAATATTCAAAATATAATTTTAAAAAATAGTTTAGTTATATCTAGACCAAAGATGCTACTTTTCCAAACTAAAATTAGATTTTTAGGTCATAAGATTAACCAAGGAAATATAATTCCAATTAATAGAAATATCGAATTTGCATCTAAATTTCCAGATGAGATTCTGGATATAACTCAATTACAGAGATTTCTTGGAAGTTTAAATTACATTCTTCCTTATTATAAAAATTTGGCGAAACACACTGCTTTACTATACAGTAGGCTAAGGAAAAATCCTAAGCCATGGTTAATTGATCATACTAGAGCAGTTCAAAAGATTAAGCAAAAGGTTCAAAACCTTTCCTGCTTAATGATTGCAAACCCAGAATCGGAAAAGATTGTTGAGACTGATGCCTCAGATATAGGATACGGAGGTATATTAAAACAAATATCTCGAATTAATAAACAAGAATATCTTGTTAGGTTTCATTCTGGGAAATAGAATGAAAGTCAAAAGAATTATGCAACTATTGCATAAGAAATTCTTGCAATAGTCAAATGTGTTTTAAAATTTCAAGATGATTTATTCAACAAGAAATTTATAATTAAAACTGACTGTAATACAGCTAAATACATGTTTAACAAATATTTTAAACATGACGTTTCTAAACAGATGTTTGCCAGATGGCAGTCTCATATTGCACCTTTTGATTTTGAAATAATTTATAAAAAAAGGGATTGATAATAGTCTTCCTGAATTCTTACCAGGGAATATTTGAATCAATGTGTAACACCCGGATTTTTATGAATAAAAGTGAAGAAAAGAAGAAAATATAATAAAACCCAAATAGAGGGGTTAAAAGTGTGCAAAGTACAAAATATAATATAATTTTGTACAAAAGCAACATGGCCGCCCATGCCATGTTACTTTTCACCTTTTTGCAGTCGGTTTTAGAGAGAGAAAACAGAGAGCTCTCGGATTGTGAAGAAGGAAGAAGAAGAATTCAAATTCAAGGTAAGAATTCTTGGCATTAAGTTGTTCTTGGCCGTCCTATGCCTCGGTTGTATGCTTATGTTGTGTTCGGGTGTGTGTGTTTGGTGGGTTTCTAGGTGGTTGAACTCATAGTGCAAACGGGTTTGAAGGAAGTATACTCGAAGGCTGCTAAGGTGAGTTCTAGAACCCCTTTTTACATGTTTTAACTGATTTTGGGGCTGGAAATGCATGTATGTATGTTTTTACGAAATTGGGTATTTTTGTACCCGTAAGTATGTGTATGTGTGAGGGTGGGTGATTTATGATATTATGATGATGTTATGTTCATGTTATGATGCTTAGAATGCCAGAACTAAGTTAGAACATGATGAATTGATGAATTGGGACTAATTATGATGTTATTAGTATGTGTTGGTTACCCATGCGCCTGGATTTGGCCCATGCACCCAACGGTTGAATTTGCCTAAGTGAAACCCATGCGCCTAGGCGTTCATGCGCCTGCATAGTGCCCATGCGCCTAGAAATGCCTAGAATGACTAAGTGTTGGGTCATGCGCCCCAATAGTGCCCATACGCCCAGAACCTTTCCCATGCGCCTAAGTATTCCCATGCGCCTAGAAGGCCATGCGCCCCAATAGTGCCCATACGCCTATGACTTAGAATAATTTCTGAAAGTTTGGGGAAATGTAAAGTGTAGGCTTTGACTTGGGATGTTCCCGGGGGTATGTAAGTTGACTTTATGACGTCATATGTGATGTGATGATGATGCTATGTATGGTATGGTTATGTTTATGTTATGTTCCTTGTTATGTATGTTTTTCCGTGTCTTTACGTGGTATGATTATGAAAAGTAAATGGAAAGTATTATGTAATGTAAAGCGGAAGATAATGAAAAAGGGAACGTAAGGAATGAATGAATGCATGCATGAATGAATAAAAGAAGTAATGAAAGTCTTGCAAGCAAGACTGAGGTGAGTGACTGTGTTGTCACAAAAGACTCGTTAGCCATGGTTGAGGTGAGTGACTCTGTTGTCACAAAAGACTTGTATGCCAGGCTGAGGTGAGTGACTGTGTTGTCACAAAAGGCTCGTTAGCCATGGTTGAGGTGAGTGATTGTGTTGTCATAAAAGACTTGTATGCCAGGCTGAGGTGAGTGACTGTGTGTCACACAGACTCGTAAGGGGTTTAATCCAGGAGATTGACCCAAGTGATGTCTTGATGCTCGCCCCGGTGCTGTGTCGGTCTTCGGACATGAGTCGGGGGTATTGCATGAGACAGGATCCAGATGGAAGTGAAAGATGATGATGAAAGTACGAAACGTACGATTATGAACGATGATGATAAGATAATAATAAATTATTATCTATGTGTACGTATGTTGTGTGATCGCGAAAAGTATTTTATTTTTATAAAACTAGAATTCACTCAGCAACGCTGACTTTTATGTGTTTCCAGTTGGCAGGTAATGTTGCTGAGGATGGCACGGGGCAGCTACTTGGCATTTTTGGATGGCATCCATTGTTTAAATTATAATGTTTTTGTGATGTAATGCAACGAGTAATATTTTGTAACCCGTCAATGATGTATTATTTTGCAAAAGAAATTATAATGAAATGGTTTAAAATTATTTAGCTGCAATGTTTTAGAAATTGTAAATGTAAATTATATGTTTTATGTGCGATGATTGTCCAACTGTGAGCGTCCCGGGACCGGGGCCTTACAAGTTGGTATCAGAGCCAAAGTTTAAGTGAATTGGGTAAATATTTTCAAAAGAAACCTAAACTTAAACTGAGAATGGGACAAAGGGGAGGGATGCCAGTCCGAGTAGCTGCGTGCCAATATGTATTTTCTTAATGATAACCGGTATTATGTGCGCATGTTATGTGGTTTATGTGCTTCTTAGTAGATTTAGATATTGATGTAGTCAGGATAGGAAATGCTTGGGGTATGAAGAGTAAAGTAAGTGGCTAATCACAACTGGCCACTGTAACTAGGGACTTACTATACTTGACATAAACTGAGCTATTTCCTTGAATGATCGTGTTAGTGTTTGAATCTTATAGCGTGTTAGAGGATGGCCGGTGGTAGATCTTCAAAGGCTTCTCGAGGTGGAGGTCGTGGTGGACGTGGTACTTGACCACGGGTCACGAGAGGAAGGCCTAGGGCTGAAGAGGTGGCTCATGAAGAGCCCGAGACCCCTCATCCGGAGGGTGGTGATGAAAGTGTTAACTTAAAGGCCTCAGTGAAGGAGGCGGTGGTGGAAGAGGTTCACCAGGTCATGCAGACGATCTTACCATCTGTGGTGACTGAAGTGATCAAAGCTGTGCGAGAAGGAGAAAGGAAAGAGAGGAATAGGTCCTCGGGAGGGAAAGAGCAACAGGAGACTGAGACGGTTGTCTCTACTGATGAAGAAGAAGAGCCTGTGCCGGAGGCAGCACGAGGCTGTAACTATGGGGCATTTCAAAGATGCAAGCCCCCGACTTTCGATGGCAACGGCACTACTGCTGCTGCTCACCGGTGGGTGAGAGAGATGGAAGTTGTACTTGATATCAGCGAGTGCCGGGAGGATCAGAAAGTGAAGTTTGCCACTCACTCATTTGTGGACTCGGCCCTGTGTTGGTGGGACAATATTGTCCAGGCCGAGGGTAGTAGGGCGATTGGCAGGATGAGGTGGAGTGAGTTAAAGAAACTGGTGATCGAGGAGTTCTGTCCTCACCGAGAGCTCGACAAGGTTGAGAGGGAGTTCCTGCAGCTGGAGGCGGGAACCATGACGCATCAGCAATACACCACCAAGTTCAACGAGATGGCACGGCTAGTACCGGATCAGGTGACGCCTCTGTCACGGAAGATCAAGAGGTATATTCAGGGCTTGCCGGCGGATATTCGCAGGCATATGATCACTTCTCGGCCAAGTACGTTTAGGTAGGTGGTCGATCTGGCGGGAAGGCTGTACGAAGAGAGGGAAGTGGTGGTGGCTGAGTTGAGCAAGAAAGGTGGTGGTGACCGAAACTGGAATGGGAAGAGGTTTGGTCGGGGTGGTGCCCCGGCAAACAACAAGAATGCACGGGTGGATGACCGGCGTGTGGTCACATCTGGTGCGGGGTCGAAGAGGTGTGGCAAGTGTGGGAAGGAGCACACCGGGGAGTGTAGGTGGGAATTGGATGTGTGCTTCAAGTGTGGAAAGCCTGGCCACATAGCAAGAGAGTGCAAGGTGGCAAGGTGTTTTAACTATGGTGGAGAGGGCCACATGAGTCGAGAATACAAGAAGCCAAGGGCTGAGAGTTCAGGGGCTAGGAAGAAGACCAAGACCGAGGGGCAGAGGGTGAGCGCCAGGGCTTTCACGATGACCAGGGAGGAGGCTAGGACGGACCCCGATGTTGTGTAAGGTACGTTTCTAGTAAACCAAACTCTTGCTTTTGTGTTATTTGATTCAGGTGCTAGTAGGAGTTTTATTTCTGCTGCTTTCTGTGCTAAGTTGCCTGTTAGTAGTAGGAGTATTGATGAGCCATTCGATGTAGAAACTGCCATAGGTAAGTCTACCAGGATTTTTGAGATGATAGAAGGTTGTGATATAGAACTAGAAGGTCATAAGTTTCCTACTAGACTGTTTGTGATGACCTTAGGCGGGTTTGACATAGTCCTAGGAATGGATTGGTTGGCGGACTACGAGGTGAATATCATATGTCATAAGAAGATGATTCGACTGACAGCGCCCGACGGGAGTTTGGTGACGATCTACGGTGATCGAGTTACGACTATCCCGAAGGTGATTTCGATGGCAGTGGCGGGAAAGTGCATGAGGCGTGGATGTAGTGCCTACTTGGCCTACGTGAAGGATGTAGATAAGCCAACACCACAACTGTCAGATGTACTGGTTGTGTGTGAATTCTCAGATGTGTTTCCCGAAGACTTACCAGGTGTGCAACTGGACCGCGAGATCGAGTTCCAGATTGACTTGATACCGGGTGCCCAACCTGTTGCTAAGGCACCGTATCGGTTGGCTCCAACCGAGATGAAAGAATTGATGGAGCAACTATAAGAGTTGCTTGATAAGGGGTTCATTAGACCGAGTATCTCTCCTTAGGGTGCTCCGGTCTTATTTGTGAAGAAGAAGGACGGTAGTATGAGGATGTGTATTGACTACCGTGAGTTGAATAAGTTGACGGTGAAGAATCGGTACCCGCTACCGAGGATTGATGATTTATTTGATCAGCTCCAAGATGCCAGTTGGTTCTCAAGGATAGACCTTCGATCTGGTTACCATCAGTTGAAGGTGAAAGAGCAAGATATTCCTAAAACAACTTTTCGCACGCGTTATGGACACTACGAGTTTCTTGTTATGTCTTTTGGTTTGACCAACGCGCCAGCTGCTTTTATGGACTTGATGAATCGATTGTGTCGGCCGATGTTGGACAAATCAGTGATTGTGTTTATTGATGATATCCTGATTTATTCGAAGAGCGAGGTGGAGCATGCCGGACACATTCGAGAGGTGTTGGAGACGCTGAGAAAGGAGAAGTTGTATGCCAAGTTCTCCAAGTGTGCGTTCTGGTTGCGCGAAGTTCAGTTCTTGGGTCATGTAGTGAATCCCGAGGGGATTATGGTAGACCCGGCAAATGTGGAAGCGGTGATGCAATGGAAGTCTCCAAAGACGCCGTCCGAGATCCGTAGTTTCTTGGGGTTGGTGGGATATTATTAGAGATTCATACAAGACTTCTCTAAGATAGCTTCTCCGTTGACTAAGTTGACCCGCAAGGATGTGAAGTTTGTATGGGGTCAAGATCAAGAGAAGGCCTTTGAGGAGTTAAAAGCAAGGTTGACTCAGGCTCCTGTCTTATCATTACCCGAAGGAAGTGAGGACTTAGTGGTCTATTCGGACGCTTCTTACTCGGGGTTGGGTTGCGTGTTGATGCAGCGAGGAAAGGTTATAGATTATGCATCCCGACAATTGAAAGTTCATGAGGTGAATTACCCTACTCATGACTTGGAGTTAGCAGCTGTGGTCTTTGCACTAAAGATTTGGAGGCACTACCTATACGGAACGAAGTGCACAATCTTCAAGGACCACAAGAGCTTGAAGTACTTCTTCGAGCAAAAGGACCTGAACATGAGGCAGAGGCGATGGTTGGAGCTCATAAAGGATTATGATTGCGAGATCCATTACCATGGCAAGGCCAACGTAGTGGTGGATGCCCTCAGTCGAAAAGAGAGACCCGAGCCAATTCGGGTGAAGGCTTACCAATTGGTCATGACCTCAGACGTGATGAAACAGGTCAAGGAGTTTCAAGACTAAGCGTTGAAAGAAGATCGTCTTAACTCCGAAAGGATGAGAGGTATGGTTGCGGAGTTGGTTGAAAACACACTCGGTGTTAGAACCCGATTCGGACGGAGTTGGGATTTACATGGGAAGATAATGGACGAAGCTCATAAGACTCGATACTCCATTCATCCTGGTACTACAAAGATGTATCAAGATATGAAGAAAGATTATTGGTGGCCGGGTATGAAGCGTGATGTAGCGGAGTATGTGAGCAAGTGTCTTACTTGCTTGCAAGTGAAGGCCGAGCATCAGAAGCCGTACGGGAAGATCCAACCGTTGGATATACCGGAGTGGAAGTGGGAGCATATCACCATGGAATTTATCACGAAGTTACCACGTACCGTGAGAGGGTATGATGCCATATGGGTGGTAGTTGATCGTTTAACAAAGAGTGCCCACTTTCTACCGATCCGCGAGACGTACTCCTCTGAAAGATTAGCGGATCTATTCATCAAAGAGATTTTAACTCGTCATGGTGTGTCGGTGTCTATTGTTTCTGATCGTGACACTAGGTTTACATCTAAATTTTGGAAGAAGTTCCATGATGCGATGGGGACGACGTTACACATTAGCACGGCTTATCATCCTCAAACGGATGGTCAGTCGGAAAGGACTATTCAGACGCTAGAAGATATGCTTCGGGCATGCGTCATTGACTTTGGAGGAAGTCGAGATGACCACTTACCTTTAGCTGAGTTCTCATCTAATAATAGTTATCATGCCAGTATTGGTATGCCCCCTTATGAGATGTTATACGGTAGGAGATATAGAACACCCGTTTGTTAGGGTGATATTGGTCAGAAGGAGTAGGGAAGTATTAAGGTGATTGAGGCTATGACTGAGAAGCTCGAAAAGATCAAAACCTTTATGAAAGCAGCAAAGATAGGCAGAAGTCGTATGCCGATAAGAGACGTAGACCGATTGAGTTCCAGGTGGGCGATAGAGTTATGTTGAAAGTCTCACCTTGGAAAGGTATCATTCGGTTCAGGAAGCGGGGCAAGTTGAGCCCGAGATACATAGGGCCTTTCCGAATTATTGCTCGAGTAGGAGAGGTGGCCTACAGGTTAGAGTTACCCGATGAGTTAAGTGGAATTCACCCGACATTCCATGTATCTCATCTGCAGAAGTGTTTAGCTGACGAGGATATGGTTGTACCACTGGAGGATATTGAAGTTGATGAAAGGCTCAATTATGTGGAGCAACCAGTGGCAATCATTGACCGCAAGGAGAAAAGGTTAAGGAATAAAGTGGTTCCCTTGTGCATGTACAGTGGAAGCACAGGAAGGGATCCGAGTCTACGTAGGAGACCAAAGAAGAAATGAGGCAGTATTACCCACATCTGTTTGAGGAATAACAGGTTTCAGGGACGAAACCTATATAAGGGGAGTGGACTTGTAACACCCGGATTTTTATGAATAAAAGTGAAGAAAAGAAGAAAATGTAATAAAACCCAAATAGAGGGGTTAAAAGTATGCAAAGTAGAAAATATAATATAAAAGTGAAGAAATGTAATAACAGGGCCGCCCATGCCATGTTACTTTTCACCTTTTTGCAGTCGGTTTTAGAGAGAGAAAACAGAGAGCTCTCGGATTGTGAAGAAGGAAGAAGAAGAATTCGAATTCAAGGTATGAATTCTTGGCTTTAAGTTGTTCTTGGCCGGCCTATGCCTCGGTTGTATGCTTATGCTGTGTTCGGGTGTGTGTGTTTGGTGGGTTTCTAGGTGGTTGAACTCATAGTGCAAACGGGTTTGAAGGAAGTCATACTCAAAGGCTGCTAAGGTGAGTTCTAGAACCCCTTTTTACATGTTTTAACTGATTTTGGGGCTGGAAATGCATGTATGTATGTTTTTACGAAATTGGGTTTTTGTACCCGTAAGTATGTGTATGTGTGAGGGTGGGTGGGTTATGATTTGGGTGATTTATGATGTTATGATGATGTTATGTTCATGTTATGATGCTTAGAATGCCAGAACTAAGTTAGAACATGATGAATTGATGAATTGGGACTGATTATGATGTTATTAGTATGTGTTGGTTGCCCATGCGCCTGGATTTGGCCCATGCGCCCAACGGTTGAATTTGCCTAAGTGTCCCCCATGCGCCCAAAACCAATGCGCCTAGGCGTTCATGCGCCTGCATAGTGTCCATGCGCCTAGAAATGCCTAGAATGACTAAGTGTTGGGTCATGCGCCCCAATAGTGCCCATGCGCCCAGAACCTTTCCATGCGCCTAAGTATTCCTATGCGCCCAGAAGGCCATGCGCCCCAATAGTGCCCATGCGCCTATGACTTAGAATAATTTCTGAAATTTTGGGGAAATGTAAAGTGTAGGCTTTGACTTGGGATGTTTCCGGGGGTATGTAAGTTGACTTTATGACGTCATATGTGATGTGATGATGATGCTATGTATGGTATGGTTATGTTTATGTTATGTTCCTTGTTATGTATGTTTTTCCGTGGCTTTACGTGGTATGATTATGAAAAGTAAATGGAAAGTATTATGTAACGTAAAGCGAAAGATAATGAAAAAGGGAACGTAAGGAATGAATGAATGCATGCATGAATGAATGAAAGAAGTAATGAAAGTCTTGCAAGCAAGACTGAGGTGAGTGAGTGTGTTGTCACAAAAGACTCGTTAGCCATGGTTGAGGTGAGTGACTGTGTTGTCACAAAAGACTTGTATGCTAGGCTGAGGTGAGTGAATATGTTGTCACAAAAGGCTCGTTAGCTATGGTTGAGGTGAGGGACTGTGTTGTCACAAAAGACTTGTATGCCAGGCTGAGGTGAGTGACTGTGTGTCACAACAGACTCGTAAGGGGTTTAATCCAGGAGATTGACCTGAGTGATGTCTTGATGCTCGCCCCGGTGTTGTGTCGGTCTTCGGACATGAGTCGGGGGTATTGCATGAGACAGGATCCAGATGGAAGTGAAAGATGATGATGAAAGTACGTAATGTGCTATTATGAAGGATGATGATAAGATAATAATAAATTATTATCTATGTGTACGTATGTTGTATGATCGCGTATGGAAGTAAAGAATGGTTTTAAACGAAAGAAAAGTATTTTATTTTTATAAAACTAGAATTCACTCAGCAACGTTGACTTTTATGTGTTTCCAGTTAGCAGGTAATGTTGCTGAGGATGGCACGGGGCAGCTACTTAGCATTTTTGGATGGCATCCGTTATTTAAATTATAATGTTTTTGTGATGTAATGCAACGAGTAATATTTTGTAACCCGTCAACGATGTATTATTTTGCAAAGCAATTATAATGAAATGGTTTAAAATTATTCCGCTGCAATGTTTTAGAAATTGTAAATGTAAATTATATGTTTATGTGCGATGATTGTCCAACTGTGAGCGTCCCGGGACCGGGGCCTTACACAATGAGTCATTCAAAAGGAATTTTGAGGATAGCAGTATCCAAATTAAATGAAAGATGGGATGATATCCAAATCGAATTAATAGGACTGAATAATAATATTCAAGAAATGGAAGAAATTCCTTTCTTATCAGACAAAGTAAAAGATTATGCTATTAAACAAATTGAATATCAAATAAGATCCTTGAATAAGCAACTAAAGGATCTGAAATATAAAGAAATAATACTTTCTTGTGGATAAATATTTCTATTCTAATTCTTATGCTTAGACTTTCAGAAATGATCCCCTGGGAAAGGGGAAGAGGTCGTGGAAGATCTTTCTCTTATAGGGGAAGAGGAGCAGGCAGAGTTATCCATCAAATGGGTAACAAAAAGCTTATAGCTTTTAACAATGCATCAACTTCATCAAATATACTTGATGAAGATACAATAAAGGAATTTCTAGCTTATAAAGCTTCTCAGGGACATAACCCAGAAGAAGTAGCATCATATGCTAAAACCCTCATAAATGAAAGTGAGGATGAAGGATGGGTTAATACACCCAACAAAGAAGTCATACTTCTCTTGGATCATAAAGATCAAAAATGGAAAGATAAACCTTAGCTCATAGTCAAGAGATATTTTGATCAGGGATACTATCCCAACGAGACATATAAGTCTCGAATATATTATGAATAAATATTAAAAGAAGAATCCTGTGAAATTACCCATTATACTGGGAATAATAAAGCTCATAGCTTTAGTAAAATCATTATTGAGCAGATTATATCTGTGGAAACTTGGGGGACATCGCCCCTAAAAGACAGGAAAATTTTACACCCTGAAACAAAAACTCCCATTAGATATAACTATTGAGATTATGTTAAAGCTTTTCAAAGGGCATTCTTATATGAAAACCCTAATCATAAAAACTCATGGTTCATAAAGATTTGTCATACAAATTATGAATCAGAAATACCAGCATGGTTTTATCAATGGTGGCAGTCATACGGTCTATCTATTGATATTTTTTATAAATGAATCTAAGAAATTTAAAAATTTGTATACCCAATGGGTAGAGCTTTCTCCAGCCTTAATAGAGGCCCAACATAATAATACTTTTATAGAGGGAATGACCATTTTACATTATTTTGTCCAGTTCAGTATCCCTTGGATATGAAATGGATTCTAGAAACTGGTTATACCAGTGAAAACATTTTCTGTTTAAAAAGAACTTATATGACTAAGTTCTGGAAAAAAATGATGGATAAAGAAGAAGATGGAAAAATCAAATGCCAAGACACTCTGGATCAAATCCAGAAAACAATTGATTTATATAAGAAACAGTAGCAGATAAAGCATCAGAGGGAATCTCCGAGTCCATTCCAACATATTGTTAGAAAAATTAAAATGATTAAAGGCACGGATGATATAAGTGACCAAGAGATAAAGAAATATTATCTAGAAGAAGTTAAGATGGATACAGCCAAGAACTTCAAAAGAAAAGATGAATCATCTTCAAAAAGAACAGAATCAAGCTCTTCACAAATAGAAGAAGAAGACTCCCAGTTATACCAGGACAATCAAGATGAGAATGAGCCTATGGATGATGAGGCTTATGCCAAAATAATGGCAGAATTAGAAGAGGAATTTGGTCCGGTTGATATACCAGAAAAAACAAAAGACAAAAGGATACAATAGGCCCCACAAAGAAGAAAAGAAGAATCAATAATTCATTCTCATAATTAACGGATAGACAATTTTGTCTACATACTGCATTATTGTAGCTTTTACTATTTACTTTTTGATTTGTAATACAAAACGCGTCATACGCAATTATGAGCGAATATTCGCTGTAATATTCGGTGCCAAAGCCCCTATATAAAGGGACTTAGTGTTTAGGAATTGGCACCAGATTTCCAAACCACCTCTCCTCTCTTGTAAAAATCTTTCTGTAATAATATTAGAAGTTTGAAGTTTCAAAAAAAAGCAATCTCTGGTAATTTCTTTCTTCTTTTTCTTATTTATATTATGATAGCCTCCCTTAGGGGCTAAACCACTAAGTGTTGAAACATCACCATGCCCAACAGATTATCATAATAAAAAAGAGATCTTAAAACACGGACAAGGGTAAAAATTCAAGAGAAATCATGGGATAGGGTTATAGCCCATCTAAGATGTTAATGTGGTGGTCGACCGCCTGGGGACCCGTTTTAAGCCATAAAGCCAAGAAGGCGTGGGGCGTTTTGGGTCTGACCTGTACTGATCACATGTTAGCATCCTGGACAATGGCTGTGTAAAATCACCATCGTTCCACCGTTTCTCTTAACCTTTTAGCCTTGTCTTAGTTTTATGGTTTTTTCCTCTTTTCCCATATAAGGTCCTGCCTTTTATGGTATCAGAGCCATGGTAATTCTGTTGAAGTATGTGTGTATGTTTCAACACTTAAATCTGATATTCAAAGATGAATATCTTAAAATCAGAAGATACTGTTAAAAACAGTATGGAAGAAGAATATGATATTCCTCATAATTTAGATTTATTAAAAAAATGGACTATTCCAAAAATTGATTATAAAGTAATATATAAATTAGGAACTTTTAAAAAATTGGGATTAAAACAAGTTGTTAAAACAACGGAGGAAACATTTTCCTTAAACAAAGATGAAATGATAATAAAATTATTATCAAAAAGAGATTTACAAAAATATAAAAAAGAATATAAATTTATTCATATAGGTCTTGTGCAAATTGTATTTAAGTCTTTAACTTTAGAAGGCTTATCAGAAAGTTTTGTAGCAGCTCTTAGAGATGCTAGAAACTTGAACTGGAAACAATCTCTTATGGGAATTGTTCAATCTAGTCTGGCTTATGGCCTAGTTTATTTTAATGTATATCCTAATTTGCAATTATCATTGTCTGATGTTAATATTTTAGATGCTTTAACTTTGAATGTTAAAACACATGGCTACAATTATGTACCAGGATCAGAGGTAATATGTATCTGTTATAGAATTTATTATAAACCTTTGTATACTCTTAATCCTCACTGTAAAATCACCAACGTTCCACCGTTTCTCTTAACCTTTTAGCCTTGTCTTAGTTTTATGGTTTTTTCCTCTTTTCCCATATAAGGTTCTGCCTTTTATGGCCATAAAGCCAAGAAGGCGTGGGGCGTTTTGGGTCTGACCTGTACTGATCACATGTTAGCATCCTGGACAATGGCTGTGTAAAATCACCATTGTTCCACCGTTTCTCTTAACCTTTTAGCCTTGTCTTAGTTTTATGGTTTTTTTCTCTTTTCCTATATAAGGTCCTGCCTTTTATGGTATCATTATTATTATTATTATTATTATTATTATTATTATATATATATATATATGTGTCTGTGTGTGTGTGTAGAAGGCTTCAAATGCACACCAAGAGAATTTAAAAAACTCTTTAAATACATCTAAGCCATTGATTTGGTTAAGATCCATGATTCTACCATGACATGTAAATATTAGGTGGTTATAGGTTCAAGTATCACTTTAAGCAAAATGTTTAGAGTTGAGAAATGGGTTTTCTCAGCAATGGGTTTCTTTTTGAGTGGGTTGGGGTGCGGTCCGGACTGAGAAACAAATAAGTGGGCCTTATTAAGATAACACATATTCTCCGAAGCAGAATCGCATATTTACCATTAAAAAAATATCCATGATTCTAGTTTATGTTTTAATAAAAAAGTATATATTTGTACTTTTGTGGTACGCTTTTTAAAATTATTTTGAACCATGGATCTTTGGATCTTAGTTAAATCAATGGTTTAGATTTGGTTTATTAGCATTCATAATTTCTTTTGGTTTTCATTTACCCTCACAATTTCTTTTAGATTTGGTTTATTAGTTTTCATAATTTTTCTAAAAAATATATATATATATTTTTTTTCAAATTTTATTTTGATAAGAATGTTCTTGAGTTGGAGGTTTAAAAAGAACAATTTACCCTTACGTACAAAGCACATGACTTGATTTAAAAAATTAGCATTCGTTAGAGAAAATGACGTAAATTATTATAAAATCTAATTATAAAGGATGATTTTTGTTATTTTTAAGTTTAAAGATGAAACCTAAAATTTTCTACAAAGCTAAAAAAATGAAAAGTGTAATTATATATATTCCATCTATTAAGTTGTATGTACACATTTATATGCATAAAGTACAACCATTTAATTTTTTTTGGTTATTTTAAACTCAATACTCTTATACTTTTTACAATTTAACATGTGTAATTTTTTACTTTCAACTTTGATCCTATATTTTTTATCTTTTATAATTTTTTGGTTTTACATTTCGCTTTAAATTTTGAGAGTTAACACATTATAAGAGCGTGTGGTTCAACGTTGGTACGCCTATTTTTCCAGTTTAACCGGCCCGGCACAACGTGCGGGTCTTATATCGACTTATTTATTGTTTTTAATGTTTTACATTTTAACGTGCGTGGTTCAAAGTTTTTACATCTACTTTGTGTTGGATTTTCTTTTTTTTTGTTGTTGTTATTTATTTTTATATACAAGATTTCCGATATCGGTAGTCGCAGACGGTGGTGTGACATTGATGCTTCTTGATATGCTTTTACGTACTACCGCAACGCGAGGATTAATACTAGTGTACTCTAAAATATATTTTATATCCTAACATGAATTACATTATGTTTTTAATAGGAGCAATTATATATATTTCCTTACAAACTTAATCAAGTATACAGATACTCAACTCAAACTTTTAGTCACATATATCTTTTTCCTTAAACATAAATATTACATATTTATCCATTTATTTAAAATTATATTATAAAATAACTATATTACCCTTACTATTACTAAAACTATAAAATTACATGTTTGCCTATTTCCTTAACTGTTTTTTTCTTTTAAATTTTGCAAACTTTGGGTTTTGATGATTTTTCACGTTTTGATACTAATGTTAGTTATTTAATTTTCATTACTAAAGTTTACTTGCTGTGTGAATGTTCACACAATGGAACAAAATCAAACCAAATCGATTGAAAGATTCAACAATCAAATCTGAAGAACGGCCGATTGTAGAAGATCAATTAACCGACTGCCACAAGAATAATTGTTGAAATCGAATAGATAACTTTTGTGATAATCGTCGAAATCAAAGGGAGAAATCTCGTTTTGTTTCGAGCAACGGAAAAGAGAATAACAAATTGTGAAGAGTGTCATGGGATGTGTCATTATATAAAACTTTATAAAGGAAGGTGAAATATGTAATTTTAATATTGACTTGGGTATATATGTAGTTAGTTAAGTTTGTAAGCGTATATATGTAATTCTTTCTTTTTAATTAATTACTAGAATTGTTTTATCTTGAAAATTATTATTGTCATTGCTTAAAAAGATTCCAGTTGTTAATTCGTTTATTAATATTAATCGTAAATATTCAAAAAATATAAATTCTTGACTTTAGTTATTGTTTGAAATTTTTATATATTTTTAACTTAATTTAGAAAACAATTCCTACATTATTGTTAATTACTGTTGTTTCCCGGTGCGCGCGTTGCGCGCATGACAAACTGGTTAAACATATGCTCAGATAAACGTATATTGTCCAATCATGACGTTCCTATCATCATAGCCTTTTTTTTACGGACCTGGTATTTTGTCTCATAACAAGTAAAAAACAGACCCAAATTATTTCAAGAACAAAAATAATTAGGCTCAGATCTAGGTATTAAGTTACCATAGCTGCAACACAGGTTGCAAATGCAGAACAACACACTTGCCCTCACTGATTATGCCGCCAAGCAACCATGTTTTCCACATTCATCATAGCCATGCTTACAACTAATCGATTCTGCAATCATAACCGAGCCAGTCACGTGTCATGGCAACAATCATAGACGTACCATAAGCCACCATCATCAATAAACCAGAAACAAATCAATGTAAAGATCCTGATAACTCTAAACAATCAATGAAAGGGGCGCGGATCTCAAATGACGGGTTGTCGTCATCATTGATTTATGAACACTAAAACATGCACAACAGTCATAGACCAAAAAGAGAATATTAGTGTTCAAGGTCGTTCTACCCATCATCACCATCCAATAACCAGAACCGGAGGTTCATAACAAAACAGAAACACAAGGATTTAAGGTTCAGATCAAAATACCCAAAACAAAACACCAAGTAGTAGAGAAACAACAACCAGGCATGAAAAACCCATAGATCCAACAGACTATTAGGGTTAAGTGAAACCCTAACTTTTAGATGAGCTTTCGCACATCATCATTGAGTCAATAGAACATGCATACCCGAATAGCTTCATCAGAATCAAGAGGCAACGCCGCCAGCGTTCCCCTACCGACAATGCCAACCGAGTCGACCGGAGGGCAGGACAGTTACAACTCAATCTCCGGCCCATCCCAACCAAAACAGAAGGCAGAGTGCCAATATTATCCACAACCATCGCAACAATATAAACCCACCTCACCGCCAACAGGCGCCACCTAGGGCTCGAAAAACAGAGCAAATGCGCAAATGCATCACAGCCGCCAGACCATCGCCACCTAGGGCATGATAAACAGAGCACAGCTGGCAACCGTGTGCATACACCTAATGATGATGGCGGAGGTGGGTTACCGGAGACTATAACCCCTCCCTCTCCTTGAACAGGGGTCGCCTAGATTTTGGGGTCGTCAGAAATCGAGTGGTCATCGGGTTACCGGAGAGGCAACCGCCTCCACTTGGCCGCCATCTTCACAACCCCTCACTCAAAAACCCCAACAAAGAATATGATGAAGCAATAGAAAGCTGTCCTTTTTTCCCCTCTAAACACCCATTCGGGGGTTAAAATGAACAACATAGAAACTTTTGTGGCCAAACAAAAACACATTAAACATAACTATTTTTCAACTTCCTTTTTTTTCATATATAGGTAAATTAGAAAAATATACTTTCAAAATCGTAAGTGTAAGAAACATAAATTTGTATTTTATGGTTTTCTAATCTTATTTTCATTTTGAAAAAGATAATGGTTATTTTAAAGTGCGGTTAGTCTTTTTTCTCTTATTATATACAGAGAAAATAAAAGATTATTAATTCAAAGAACTTACGTGGTTACAGATAGTTTGGTAATAAACGGCCCTATAGTATTATCTCCATCACATGACAATTTTTTTAACCAAATTATAAATTCGATTTTGGGTTAAAACGAACCGAAAACGAACATTATAAATAAGTTGGTTTAGTTTGATTAGTTTTAAACCGAACACTAATCACCTTTAGGAACCCGTACATCCTATTCCAAGTTATTTTAATAATTATAATTTTCATAATTTTATTTAAATTTAACATGTAAAGAGACTTTAATATTTTAAAAAACCAATGAGTATTTTTATGAGAAAAAATAAAAAGTATGTTGATTATTTATGTTAAAAAGGTTCTTCAATAACTTTTATAAGAAAAACAGATAGAATGTTAGTTTTTTAGGTATTTATCAGGTATTTTTTTACATAATACTTGTTCGGAAAAAACAAGTCCATGCATAGATATTTATATATTTCCTATCTAAGGCTTGGGGGCGAAGCTAACTGCCTATCATCCAATAGATTTCTAATGAAATCGTCATCAACCTCATGAACCAACCGAACCCAATTCTAGTTATCTTGAAATCCTTTAATCTTAAAATTATATGTATATTAATCAAGAGTCAAATTCTTTACGTTTTGAAGTTGGAAGTTGGTCACTGGCCACACTTAAAGAACCACATTGTTCAAAGGGATCAAACCACCCCCAACCCCCACCAATAATTAAATTAAATTGGTAAATTTAAAATCACATATTTAGAAAAAAAAATAGCATGCCATCTGTGTAACTTCAATGAAAACCCAATCATGACATATTTTATACTAGCCTATATACCCGTGTATTACACGATAAAATAAAAAAATTATTTAGTAGTTACTAATGAAAATTATGAATTATAAAACGATATTATGAAAATTGAAATTACATATCGTTAAATAGTTCATGTGATAAAAGAGTAATATATTTTATTAAACTTTCGTATCTAAAAATAAGTTTTTAAACATTTGAAAATTGTTATTGAAAAATATTTTTTGTAAAAATCTTGTTTATTAATTTTCTTTGTTTTTTATTTCAATTTTATACAAAAATTTATAAAGACCAATTTAAAATATTTTGTTTTAAAAAAGTTCAAAGTTTTAGAAATTTTATAAAAGTTTTGTTTTTAATAAAAGATGCGGTTTTAAGTTTCTTAAAAGATCTTTTTGTTAAATAGTATTGATTATATATATATATATATATATATATATATATATATATATATATATATATATATATATGGGCCGGTTACTATACAAAGTGTTTTTTTTCGTACAAAGCTTACTAAGTTTTAGGGTGGAATTATCATGCAAGAACAATAATAATCACACAAGAACAAAGCGATAATTACGCAAAACAAATTACACTCACGTGGAATTATCACGCAGAGATGGAATTATCACGCAAGAATATATTCTTGCGTAATAATTTCACCTTTGCATGATAATTTCATCTCTGCGTGATTAATTATTGCCATTGTGTTATAATTCCACCCGTAACTTCGTACGCTTCGCACGAAAAAAACACTTTGTACCGTAAGCTTTCAAATACAACAAAGGAACAAAAATGAGTATAAACATGTGCAATAGAAAGAAAAAAAACAACAAACCTCAAACAAAATAAACATTAAGTATTTCAAAAACTCGAGTTGCCTCCCGAAAGCGCTCATTTATTAACGAGTCATTAGCTTGAATCAACCCTTAAATACACTAAATCTAGGGCAAGTGATGGAACAAATTAACAAATGGGTGGCTTATGATACTTGAAACCTCATCTGACCCATTTGATTTAGTGTATTTACTATCGATTTGTGAGAAACTCAATGGTAAACACAAACATAATCCAAATGGATCGTGCCACTAACCCTTGTATTTGCTCGGAACAAACCTAATACAATTTAAGTAGTGAAGGAGGCAATCATCTTGATAATATGTTGTTGACTTGCAATTCTTGATTAACCAATATCGTGTCTTCAAAGGTGGTTGGTTCGTGAAGTAGTTTGCCCTCTCCCGTAATTCATTTGATTTGTGTGATGAATCATTATAGTGCTAATTTTCGGGCCACTTATCTTTGGTTCAAAGTTAAGGATTGGGTGTCACCACCATCATTGGTTCGTTGGTGAACCCATTCATTTGCATAATTTTTTCTCGGTGCGGTTCTTCCTTGATTACCATAGTCGGTTTTACATACAACAATTCTTCTAATTCATCAAGATCACCAACTGGGTCAAACCATCCTTCTTCATTTTCCATAACGGGTATGGTCACCAATTCATTTCCAAACTCATCCTCCCAAGATAGAACAATATGGTTTGTGGTTTCATCATACGTGGGAATCGGTAGAACCACTTCCATCTCATCCATGAACTCATCTTCTTGTTGTTCTTTACATTATGATTCATGTTTCTTCTTATCCATAACATCTTGCTCGTCATTAGTCAACAAACAAGGATAAAGTAACAATGGCTCATCATATTCGAATCCGCTTTGAACTAGAGGTAGGACTTGTGTTTCATCTATTATCGTCTTCGGATCCAGTTCTTGCTTTAACACATCAAAGAATGAAGCCGGATGGGCTTCACTTCCATCCTCTTGGTTCAGATTGATGTTGCAAGATGGACTCTCTTCTAGAAGGTAGACATAGAGCTTATTAACTACAACACTTAATGACTCTAATGCACGACCTTGTTCAATGAGTTGTTGTTCAAAATTATCTTGAGTACATGTGTTCTGCTGAGAAAACATTTAAATTCCTTATTGTAGCTACTCATATAATTATGGACGAGGCTCGCTTTGGAATGGTGGTATAGTAGACTCCTCAAATGGTGGTGAATAAGGATATTGTTCTTTATAGTAACCTGTAGAACACCCTGATGGATAATAACAATCTTGTGTATAATGGGGTTCTCCACAAATCTCGTACCACACCTCCATGCGATAATCCTCGTGATTATGACAGTATCCTTCATAGTAGTCCTTGTAGTAGCGCTCCATGAGAATCACTGTAAAGAACACTTAAGCAAAGCAGATCACGGGTACCCGATATAAATAAAATAAAATTAAAAAACATGTAAAAAATACACAAAGATAAAAAAAATATATACAAAATTTCTAAAGTAACAACTCGGGTCATTCTCAGATTTATCGTGTCCCAAACAACAACACCAAAAACTTGATGTGTGTTTTGATATATAAATTTAAACGATAAATTTTACACAATAAAGCTCTAATTTATTAAATGATTTTCACCTTATGACTAACTACACACACAATAGACAAGGGTCCCTATTTTATATGTAGCATAGCTTTGGCAAGAACCAAGTATCGATCCAAGGACACGGTAGCTACTGATAGTAAACCTTTGTTATTATTCAACCGACAAATATAGATGATTTGGTATTTTTGTATTTTTAAACTAAATAGACATATAAATAAGGATAAATAGAACTCAAGAAAGATAATATAAGCAAAGGTAATGTTCACTAAGACTTTGAATCCTCCTAGCTAAATAATGACAACATACACAAATTTATGATAAGAACATTCTATACACATGTAACATAGAAATAGACTAGACCCCCGTCAAGGCTACCTAATTATATGAATCTTTGAAAAGTTAAAGCGACATTAACATAATAACCACCTAAAGTCATTCCATGAAGATCTAATGATACAATTATGTTGAATATAAATGTGAACTAAACTCCTATCAAGGTTATTTAATCCCATAATCGTTTGGAAAGCTAATACGATAAACACAAGCCAATCACCTCGAATCACGTAATGAAAACAACGTCATGAAGTCCTCCAACTTATGAATATCATACCATAAATATATGAACTACAAGTTTAGGCTAGTAAACCATAATCACACATACACAATGATAAGTTAAATTCATAATGAATGTAATGACTTTTCCAAGCATATACACAAGAATGAACATTTGAATAACAATCATATATGTTCAAATCCCCATCCACATTCTTAGTCAAAAGCCATAAATACACATTCATACATATACATATTTATGAATAAATACCCTAACACATACGGTTTTCCAACGTAATATGGTCAAGATACCCTCGGTATTAAACATATACTCAAGTCAAACAAACACACATAATCATTCAAGAACATTCAATATATTGTTAAGGTCATCAACATAATCATCACTATAAATAACATGTAAATCATCAATAATTAACTAGGATTTATCTAATCTAAGTGAACTAAAGAGTCTAGCTCATAATAGATACAAAAACACCCAAAAACTTGAATAATAAAAGAGATACATGGTTAGATATAGAGATTATCAAATCAAATCAAGCTAAGATGAGTTGTATGATGTTAGAATATTCCTTTGAGTACTTGATCTTCAATCTTGGCTTCTAATCTTATGAAATTACTTTAAAATAAAGCTCAATATTTGAGAGAACTAGGGATTTTTTTCATTTTAATTTTTGAGCTTGGGTGAAATGGGGAAGAAGAAAGGCTAAAAAGGAGGTCTGATGCATGTTATGGTAATGACAGAATCAGTCATGGCTATAATATGCAGGAAAAGGAGACCTGATGCTTGTTATGGTCATGACAGAATCAGTCATGACCATAACAGCCTCTAAACTTCCAAAATCTTTGTGAATTTCTTGTCCGTTTGCTTTTGAGATCACCAAGCAACCATCCAAAACTGCAAAATCCAAATTAATTACAATTAAGTATCAATAAAGATGAATTTGTAACAAAAAAGGCTTAAAATGGGAAAAAATGTGCATTATTAATATGTATATTTATTCATATATAACTATACATCTATGATTTACATATACATAAACATGCATAATTGATGATAGAATTGTCAACAAAAAAACAAAATAGAGAAGATGAATGAGTAACATATCATAGTTTAAAACCCAATAATGTAAACTATATACATTACCTTATTACATATATATTGTATTCCATACATATTACATATATGTAACACTTTAAGATACATATATGTAACACATACGTAATCTTTAGTTTACATATGTAACTCATCGTGTTGTTGTTGTTTTCCCCTTCAATATGTATTTCATTTACAAATCTCAAATCAAGAAAACTAGATGACCTATTATATATACATAACTCAAGTTGTAGTTTCATATACAATAAAATCTTCTTCATCATCAAAATACCAAGAACACTAAGAACATGCACACTAGTATGTGTTTTTACATATACAAAAAATCAATAATTTCTTTTAATTCTTGATGTGATTTTTTAAAAATCATGATGAAAACATGTATGAAAGTCACAAGAATCATGCTTCTGAAGCATATATAATCAATGTGAGCAAATTCATGAAGATTGATTAAACACACACTAAGTGTGAGGCTTTTGCAAAACTAGGTTTAATCATCCTTTTCCATCATCTTCATTCCCATTTAAATCGCCCACCATCGCTGCTCATACTCTACCATAAAATTGTTTCATTCTTGATTCATCTTTTGATTCTTCACTCATTGTCTATTGTAGATTATATGAATGAGAGAAGAAGGATTCATTGATATACACTGAAGAATATATTATTCAATAAAAATTAAATAAGATAGTAAAGAAGTCAATAAATAGATAATTATCAAATTTAGAGAGTAACAAAATGGCCTAATTAACCTTTTTAAATAAAAAAGAAAAACTAAACTGAAAATTATTGATTGGTTGAAATTAGTTTTCATGGTTTTCAATTAAAAGAGTGGTTTTTATTGATCCCTCCTCTCTCTCACCCTCTCTCTCTCTCTCTCTCTATATATATAATATATATATAGAGAGAGAGAGAGAGAGAGAGAGAGGAAAAGGAGGGATCCTAAGAAAACCACAAAGTTATGTGAAAACTAGAGAAAACCAATAAAACCGGTCACATAACTTATAATTTTTTATCACTACCCTTTATATTTGTGTGTGTATGTGTATAAATAAGGGTATGGATCAAATGAAAAATCATAGCATGGTTTTACACATACGTCACATGTAGGTTACGTATACATAGCCATTTTTTATTTGACATAGTGTTACGTATATGTAAGAATCTTCATTCTCGTATTTATGTTTAATATATATGTAACAAATACTTAAATAACCTTTTAGCAATTAAAATAACATAAAATTTATGAATTATGTAATTTGTTTCCGTGATTTTTTATTATATAGTATAGATGAAACAAAATATAAAATATAATTGATAACACATTGGTCTCTTAAAACTAACTAATTGTTTTTATTAGTTAAATCTATCTTTTTTTTTGAAACAGCTGGGTGGTGTTATTAAAACTAACAACCCAAGGCACCAAAGTACATGTAGTTACAACACGTTTATAAGGATACCACTTAGAGGCAAATGTAACCAAAGAGAAATCAAAGAGCTCTCAACGATCACATGTAAAGTACTAAGGAAAATACTTTGGAAGATTCGATATTATTCAGTGAATTATGCTAAGTATCAAATCTTCTAAAGCCAAAAGACCAATTCTTCTAATGCCAAAGATGAAGTCTTTCGAAGCTTCAAAGATAAAGTCTTCCAAAGCCAAAGATTGATTTTTTTTAAGACAGAGAAGGCATGCCTTCTCTGACATACTTTGACAAAAGCTGAATCACTTTTCAACTGTCATCTCTGAAGACTCACCAACTAGCATGAGTTGGTGAAAAGTCCATGCTTTTGTCAACTATAAATTAAGGTGTTGAGTCTATAACTTTCCAACTATGTACTTTTATCTTTTTTATAATAGATAAGGATGTGAGCTATGGCATGTCATAGTCACTAATCAAAAGGAAAAATGTCTTTTGACTTTACATTGATCTTGTTGTCCAGATTAGAGGCTGATGCAACCAAAGAGAAACCAAAGAGCTCTCAGCATGCACATGTGAAGTACTAAGGAAAATATTTCAAAAGATTTAATATTACTCGGTGAATTATGCTAAGTATCAAATCTTTTGAATCCAAAAGATCAATTCTTTCGAAGCCAAATATGAAGTCTTCCGAAGCTTCAAAAACAAAGTATTCCGAAGCCAAAGACTGATTTCTTCCGAAGACAGAGAAGCCATGTCTTCTCTGACATACTTTTGACAAAAGCTTAATCATCTTTCCGCTACCATCTCTGAAGACTCATCAACTAACATGAGTTGGTAAAAAGTTTATGTTTTTGTCAATTGTAGATTAAGTTGTTGAGTCTGTAACTTTCCAACTATGTACTTTTTTCCTTTTTATAATAGATAAGGATGTGAACTATAGCATGTCATAGTCACTAGTCAAAAGGCAATCAGTCTTTTGACTTTACATTGATCTTATTATCTAGATTAGTTTTCCAGCTGGCTTTCAAAATATGGCCAGCCTTAAGATGTAGTATAAAGTATCTCAAGTACTTGTATTCTTTATGTAGGTTTGTAACACTTATAAGAACTTAAGAGCAATATACATCATTCTTGAAAATCATATATTTGAGTGTTCTTGTTATTGTTCTTTTACTTGTGTTTATTGTTTTATCCTTACTGTTTTCCTATTTGATCTGTTAAGTGTTTTAAGTCTCTCCTCCTTATGAAACTGTTGCATTGACCCCCTTCAACAGTCCTACAATTGGTATCAGAGGGTTTCAGGCTCTTGATTGTAAGATCTCACTGTGACAACTCATCCGAAACTCACTCGATTACTTAATGCCAATGCAGTAGACCAGTGATGGAACACTCACCATGTAACATAATTTTCGGGATGAAAATTCTTTCAACATGGGGATAATGTGACATCCGGTAATTTTCCGTTACCAAACTCCGTTAGTTCCATTAAGTCTTGCATACACGTGTCGTGAGCACACACTAGTTGTCGTTGAACGTTGGTGACTTAATAATAATTCATAATGTTAATCAAATAATTCTATGTGATTATAAGTTGTGCTTATATGTTTACGTGATTTAAATATTTAATTGTAAATTTTATCGCGTAATGTGGAAACGTGTGTGTTTAATCCGTATGTTTTGTATTTAGTAAAGATAAAACATATAATTGTTATTATTAGTTTATATGTTTATTGTCTTAGTTAAAAACATTTTTAAAGAGTATTTAAAAAACTTAATTTTATAAAACACAAATTAAAAGGGCTAAAAGGGTAATTATCATAAAATAATTAAACAAAATCAAAACTCCTAACCCTAATACCATTATCGGCCGCGATCGACCTCCCCACACCCCCCACACTTTGAATTTCAGCAAGAACATGCAACTTGGTCGCGGTTTTGGTCGATTACAAGGCATAGAACACGTTGGAATCATCAATTACAAGTTATTATACGTTTAAATGTTAGAGTTTTACATGTTTTTCATGGTTTGTGTTGGCCGAAAACCCTAGTTCGAATTGGGTTCTTGAATGTCGAATTTTTGGTTGTTTGATGATGTTATGATGTTAGTTAGGTTATATTGATGCTAGTTTACGTTGATTATGCAAGAAAGCTTCAGTTTTGATGCGTTGTTCATAGGTTACAAATAATAGTAACTTTATTGCATGAATGCTATGGTTGGATGGTGAATTGATGTTGTTAATGTGTTTGTGATGATATAGGGATGATAGATTGATGATATTGATGCTAGAATCCTAAGAATGCATGTTGTAGTTCATATGTTACCAAAGTAGAAACTTTTGGTTTTGAAGATTGATGAATCATGATGAATGTAATGTGTAGAACATGCTTAGATGATAATTTGAGTTAGAATTGGTATATTGTTAGTGAAATCATGAATGTATTGGGTGTTAGATTTGGGATGCACTTTCCCAAAAGGAAACTTTATTTGCACAAAATCTTGAATATGATGATTTGAGCATGTTTAGGACATTAGGATCATGCTAGCACGTTTATGGATGATTTCTAAGGTGTTAGAATGTGTTGTTGGGTTGTATGACTGCTAAATTGATTAGTTGACAGGTTTGGTCTGTTTGTGGGATTTCATGGTAATGGGTCATATGGGATATGATAGGATTATTGTTTGGTTTGTAGTTGATCATGGTTGAATATCTTGGTTGATGTGAATTCTGTTGAATAATATGTTGATGGTCATCATACACGCGTGCGAATCTGAGGCCCCTACTTAGTAGGATTGGCAGGGTTTAGAGTGTGAAGTCGTGAGTGGCTTCACATGGCATGTTGTGCATGATTAATTCCATGTGTGATGCATTAGTTATGGCATAGTTATGTTGAGCATGATGATTACTTGAGATTCACATGACTTGTATGAAAATCTGGTTGTATGATGATCTAAGTAGTACATGTGGTTAATGAAGTGACATATGTGAACAACTTGTATGATAATCATGTGTGATGAACGTATGTTCGATTTAAATGGATTTTCACCTATAATGTCACCAATGGGTCAAACGGGTCAACTGGGTCAATGTGTTCTGTTTTTTCAAAACCTTGAGTTCTTTGGTTTATATAGCACTTAAGGTTTCATCATGATTTTGTGTACACGTACTTATGTTATTGCATGTTCTAGGTGACCTCTGAAGGTTGTCTTTCCACTCTCTCTTTTAAGTTAAGCTCTTAAGTCTTTATTGTGCACACCAGGTGAGTTCATGCCCCACTCTTTTTCATACTCTCTTTTGGGGGAGATAGCATACTGGCTTTACGAACGATTACTTTATATGAGTTGTGTATAGTATGATATAGTGCTGAATACCATGAAAGTCCTCACACTTTTGGATTGTTAATAATGATGATTAGAGGGAAATCTTGGGTAGTACTACTGGGTCTGACGAGCCCCACCTGTGCGACTCGAGGTCAAACGGGTGCAATTTTGTCCTAACGAACATCGTCACGACCTGGTAAGTCGTGACGGGAGGCAACAAACGTAACACAGTCAGCTTCAATCATGAAATGACTATGATTATTACTTTTGATTATAGGCTAGCTATCTATTTCAATACACTCTTATGTTTGTACTATTACTGATTTATGATTAACGCAAACTCTTGAACTCACCAACCATTATGTTGACTCTTTTAGTATGCTATTCTCAGGTTAAGGTTGCCATTTGTCTAGGAGCACGTGCACGAGTCAGCATCATTGGATTGTCTGCATGTTTGAAAACAATGTCTTTGGTTGAGTTGTTTAAACATTTACGATTTGGTTTTGCATAATATTTGGGCGCGTGTGTTTGCTCATTTTATGTCATGTTACATTGATTTGGTTTTTCTGGATATTAAAACGCTTCCGCATGTTTTAAAGTTAAACTCTGGTTTTGAATGTTAGTTCATATAGAGTCGTTCTGTGTAACTAATGACTGAGATCCTGGTATGTCACACGCCTCGTGGTAAAACCCCGCACGTGGATTTTGAGGGTGTGATAGATTGGTATCAGAGCCATTGGTTATAGGGAACTAGGTTGCATACCCACACTAGACTATAACCGCACAGTTATTAGTTACTTGTCACTTATTCTTTACTCTATACTCATTGTCATACGCAACACGTACTTCGCAGCATGGCATCATCATCCAGAAATTTAGGCAAGAGACCTGCATGATCTGAGTCACCTCCTACTTCTCCCGTACCTGATAAGGGATTTAACTGGCCCCGACATCCTTATCCTCCTGGCGAGATAGACTGGGATCCACCTTTCATACCTCCCGACCTCGATCCTCCGCTGAACTGGGATTTCTACCCCACCTACATACGTCGTATGGCTTAGAGAGAGCGTGTACCACCAGTAGCTCCTACTCGACCTAGGACTAGGTCATCGACCGCCTTTGCACTACCTACACTTCCTACCTTGGACATTCCTCTGGAGCAGGCATTTGCAGCCCTAGTAGCCACACTGGACACGGAGCGACAGCATATCCGAGGACTCACTGATGAGAACTCTGCCTTACGATCTAAGATGCGTCAGTTGCGCTACCAGGTAGAGACACTTCAGGAGTGAATCTCGATGGCCATTGGTGGACATCATACCCTGGCAGGCAACGTTGTAGCACTTACTGGGCGCATGGATGCGCAGGATCACCATAACATAGTGATCGATGATAGGTTTGCTGATCTAGAGGCACAGCTAGCAGCACTTCAGATTGCTGAAGCCCATGCACCTTTGGTGGACCCTGATGAGGAAGACCCGGAAGAGGAACCAGAGGAAGCCCCCGAAGAAGAACCAGCAGGGATGGATGAGGACGGTGACGGATCTGACGTGTTGGACTGATTCTACTTTTATATGATTTAGACTATATAGTGTTTCTTTTCTTTGAAACCTATGTGGGAAGGGTTGTTTCCCACCCAACTGAAAAACTCAAATTTTGACATTGATGGAATACTTTGTGACTCATTTACAATTTATTTATCTTTGGTTATTATTTCTATTATAAATGTTATGGTTGTGATGAAATCCTTATTTCTTATTATTTACTGTACCTCAATGAGATTAATGTGTTGGATGTTACTCATTATTGTATTTATGAATGTAAAGTGAAATATGGAAGGACGTGGAAGAGGACGTGGACGAGGTCGTGGACGTGGCGCCGGAGGTCGTGGTGCCGGTGCAATAAACATGACACCTACAGAGTTGGTTGCCCTAATTAACAAGCATGTACAGGCAGCAGTGGCTGCTGCCCAAACCGGACAGCCAGCAGGTAAATGATAAAAGAGCTTTAACCAATTATCCTAGTTACTTGTCTGGGATACCTGAATAATGTATGGTTTGTCGAAACAGGACCTCCACCTTGTACTTACAAGTCCTTCATGGATTGTAAACCTCACACCTACAGCGGGACGGAAGGAGCTGTGGGATTAGTACTGTGGTTTGAGAAAACTGAATCCGTATTCGTAAAATGTAACTGTCCGCCAGCTGACCAAGTGAAGTTCGCGACTGGAACACTTGAAGGCGCAGCTCTCTCCTGGTGGAATGCCCAGGTGCACATGTTGGGCCAGGATATGGCTAATGACTTACCTTGGGCTGAATTCAAAGCAATGATGATGGAAGAGTATTGCCCCCGAAACGAAGTGCAGAAGTTGGAGATTGAGTTCTGGCAACTCAAGATGCAAGGCTCAGAGATTGAAGCCTTGAGTTGGCCACATTGTGCCCGGGAATGGTGAACGAGATGCACAAGAGGGTCGAGCACTATATACATGGATTGGTGCCTGAGATCCAAAGTATGGTAACTGCTTCTAATCCCACTACCATACAACAAGCCATCCGGTTAGCCCACAGGCTGACTGATCAAGCGGTCGAGCAAGGACGGTTACCCAAGCGGGGCGTTGTGGCAAGCACGCCCGACAATAAACGCAAGTGGGATGGTACAAGCAACAAGGGATCGTCATCTAACAGCCAACCACAGCAGCAACAAGTACAGCAGCAGCACCAACCTCCCTAACAACAAAGGAGGTTTGATAACAACCAAAATTTCAATCAATCATCCTCGACATCACAGGGACAAGGAGGCTATGCAGGGAAAAGTCCCAAATGCAATCGATGCAACTACCATCACACCGGCAGGAGTGACAACTTCAAGTGCCAACGTTGTGGGAAGATTGGTCATGCAGCTAAGGACTGTCGTGGCGAACTGATGAAAAACCCACAACAGTCCCAGGAAACTCCCAAAGGCTGGTTTAAATGCGGGAAGGAAGGCCATTACAGGCGAAACTATCCACAACTGAGGAGGAATGGAAATGGCAACAACAACAATGGTCACAACAACAACAACAATGGTAATGGCAACAACAATGGTGGCAACAATAATGGAGCCAAAGGAAGAGATTTCGTCATTGGCTCAGGTGAGGCTCTAAACGAACCTACAACTGTAACTGGTAATTTTCGGTTAATGGTCGTTTTGCTACCGTATTATTCGATACCGGAGCCGATAGAAGTTTCGTGTCCACTAAGTTTTGTAGTCTTTTAAGTGATATGCCCTCAGCTTTAGAATCTAATTACACCATAGATTTAGCTGACGGTAAACAGATTCACGTGACATATATCCTTATAGGATGCAAGATAGAACTTGCTGGTCATACCTTCGACATAAATCTCATGCCTATCACACTTAGGAGCTTCGATGTGGTAGTCGGCATGGATTGGCTATCTGACAAGCAAGCGGAAGTCATATGCTATGAGAAGATCATACGGATTCCTGTTGGCAAAGAAATTCTCTTGGTTAAAGGTGATAGGAGTGGTGCGGTGATGGGCATCATCTCGTTCATGAAGGCACAGAAGTTGTTACGAAAAGGTCGACTGGCCATATTAGCACTCGTCACAGATAAACAGATAGAGGAAAAGAAGATAGAGGATATCCCCGTAGTTCGCGAGTTTCCCGAGGTGTTTCCGGAAGACCTGCCTGGATTACCACCTCATCGTCAAGTCGAATTCCAAATTGAGTTGACTCCAGGAGCCGCTCCGATTGCTAGAGCACCTTACCGGTTAGCTCCGAAAGAACTACAGGAATTATCTACTCAACTACAAGAGTTGTTGGATAAAGGGTTTATCCGACCGAGCTCGTCGCCCTGGGGAGCGCCAGTTCTGTTTGTCAAGAAGAAAGATGGTATATTTCGAATGTGCATTGACTATAGGGAACTGAACAAGGTTACGATCAAGAATAGATATCCCTTACCTCGTATAGATGATTTGTTTGATCAGCTTCAAGGATCAAGTTATTATTCTAAGATTGACCTGAGGTCTGGGTATCATCAGCTGAGAGTTCGAGATGAGGACATCTCGAAGACTGCTTTTCGTACACGTTACGGTCACTACGAGTTCATGGTTATGCCATTCGGGTTGACGAACGCACCAGCGGTATTCATGGACCTCATGAATCGCGAGTGCAAACCCTATCTTGATCAGTTTGTCATTGTCTATATCGAAGACATATTGATCTACTCCAAGACTGAGGAAGAACATGGAGAGCACTTGCGGTTAATCTTGGAATTACTTAGAAAAGAACAATTGTACACCAAGTTTTCTAAATGTGATTTCTGGATACGTGAGGTGCAATTCTTGGGTCACATTGTCAATGAGAAGGGGATACATGTTGATCCTGCAAAGATTGAGGCAATAAAGAATTGGTCTGTTCCTAAGACGCCTAGTGAGATACGACAATTTCTTGGACTGGCAGGATACTATCGCCGATTCATCGAAGGATTTTCTAAGATTGCTCAACCCCTCACAGCTTTGACTCACAAGGGAATGACGTATAAATGGGGCGAGAGTCAGGAATCTGCTTTCCAGTTGCTGAAACAGAAACTGTGTAGCGCACCGATATTGGTGTTACCAGAGGGAAGTAATGACTTCGTAGTCTACTATGATGCTTCTATTCAAGGACTTGTGTGTGTATAGATGCAGCGGGATAAGGTGATAGCTTACGCCTCTAGACAACTAAAGGTTCATGAGAAGAACTATACCACCCATGACTTGAAGCTAGGTGCGGTAGTTTTTGCCTTAAAGATCTAGAGACACTACTTGTACGGTACCAAATGCACTATTTACACCGATCACAAGAGTCTTCAGCACATCTTTGAGCAAAAGGATTTGAACATGAGGCAAAGACGTTGGGTAGAGCTACTGAACGACTATGATTGTGCCATCAGATATCATCCGGGGAAAGCAAATGTAGTCGCTGATGCGCTGAGTAGGAAAGAAACTACTAAGCCTCGACGTGTGCGAGCTTTGCAGCTTACCATTAGCACATAGTTACCTGAACAAATCCGAGAGGCTCAGACAGAAGCTTTGACAGCAGAAAACATTGGGTCTGAATCGTTAAGGGGAATGGAAAAACAATTAGAGGTAAAAGAGGATGGAATTCGTTACTTCATGGATTGACTTTGGGTACCTCTACACGGAAATCTGAGAGACTTGGTCATGAGTGAGGCACACAAGTCTAAGTACTCTATACATCCGGATCTGCCAAGATGTATCATGATCTGAAGGCGCACAATTGGTGGCCTAATATGAAAGCGGATGTAGCTACCTATGTGAGAAAGTGTCTGACCTGTTCAAAAGTAAAAGTGGAGTATCAAAAACCATCTGGGCTATTACAACAACCTGAGATCCCTATGTGGAAGTGGGAACAGATCTCAATGGATTTCATTACCAAGTTACCTCGGACTCCTACCGGTTGTGACACGATATGGGTTATTGTGGACCGATTAACGAAGTCTGCTTATTTCTTGGCAATAAGGGAAACAAACAAAATGGAGAAATTAACCTGACTTTATTTGAAGGAGATAGTGTCAAGACATGGTGTACCGGTTTCAATCATTTCCGACCGCGATGCTCATTTCATATTGCACTTCTGGCAGTCGTTGCAAAAATCTTTAGGCACGTGATTGGACATGAGTACTGCTTATCATCCGCAAACCGATGGTCAAAGTGAGCGTACTATACAGACGTTGGAGGACATGCTACGTGCTTGTGTGATTGACTTCGGGAATAACTGGGAAGTCCACCTACCATTGGTGGAATTTTCTTACAACAATAGTTATCATACCAGCATAAAGGCAGCACCTTTTGAAGCTTTGTGTGGGCAAAAATGTAGATCACCAGTTTGTTGGGCTGAAATTGGTGATAGCCATTAACGGGTCCTGAGTTGGTACACGAGACCACTGAGAAGATTGTACAAATAAGGAATCGTATGGCTGCAGCGCGTGACAGTAGAAAAGTTATGCTGACAAGCGACGAAAATCTCTAGAATTTCAGGTTGGTGACAAAGTCTTATTGAAAGTCTCACCGTGGAAAGGCGTGATTCGGTTTGGTAAAAGAGGAAAGCTAAACCCGAGATACGTTGGACCGTTTGAGATATTGGAAAGAATAGGTCCAGTGGCCTATCGACTAGCCTTACCTGATTCATTGAGTGGAATCCATGATGTATTCCATGTTTCAAATCTGAAGAAGTGCCTAATGGATGAAACGATGATCGTACCGCTTGAGGAAGTACAAGTAGATGAACAATTACGCTTCATCGAGGAACCAGTCGAGGTGATGGATCGTGAGGTGAAGACACTTAAGCAAAGCAAAATACCCATAGTCAAAGTTCGTTGGAACTCGAAATGTGGACCAGAATTCACGTGGGAATGTGAGGATCAGATGAAGCTTAAGTATCCTCAGCTATTCGAAAAGACGATGCCAGTCGGCGAAGGTACTGATTAAATTTCGGGACGAAATTTCTTTCAACATGGGAATGATGTGACAACTCATCCGAAACTCACTCGATTATTTAATGCCAATGCAGTAGACCAGTGATGGAACATTCACCATGTAACGCAATTTTCGGGACGAAAATTCTTTCAACATGGGGATAATGTGACATCCGGTAATTTTCCGTTACCAAACTCCGTTACTTCCGTTAAGTCTTGCATACACGTGTCGTGAGCACACACTAGTTGTCGTTGAACGTTGGTGACTTAATAATAATTAATAATGTTAAACAAATAATTTCTATGTGATTATTAAGTTGCGCTTATATGTTTACGTGATTTAAATATTTAATTGTAAATTTTATCGCGTAACGTGGAAACGTGTGTGTTTAATCCGTATGTTTTGTATTTAGTAAAGATAAAACATATAATTGTTATTATTAGTTCATATGTTTATTATCTTAGTTAAAAACATTTTTAAAGAGTATTTAAAAGTTTAATTTTTATAAAATACAAATTAAAAGGGCTAAAAGGGTAATTATCATAAAATAATTAAACAAAATCAAAACTCCTAACCCTAATACCATTACCGGCCGCGATCGACCTCCCCACACCCCCCACACTTCGAATTTCAGCAAGAACAAGCAACTTGGTCGCGGTTTTGGTCGATTACAAGGCATAGAACACGTTGAAATCATCAATTACAAGTTATTATACGTTTAAAGGTTAGAGTTTTACATGTTTTTCATGGTTTTGTGTTTGGCCGAAAACCCTAGTTCGAATTGGGTTCTTGAATGTCGAATTTTTGGTTGTTTGATGATGTTATGATGTTAGTTAGGTTATATTGATGCTCGTTTACGTTGATTATGCAAGAAAGCTTCGATTTTGATGCGTTGTTCATAGGTTACAAATAATAGTAACTTTATTTGCATGAATGCTATGGTTTGATGGTGAATTGATGTTGTTAATGTGTTTGTGATGATATAGGGATGATAGATTGATGATATTGATGCTAGAATCCTAAGAATGCATGTTGTAGTTCATATGTTACCAAAAGTAGAAACTTTTGGTTTTGAAGATTGATGAATCATGATGAATGTGATGTGTAGAACATGCTTAGATGATAATTTGAGTTAGAATTGGTATATTGTTAGTGAAATCATGAATGTATTGGTGTTAGATTTGGGATGCACTTTCCAAAAGGGAAACTTTATTTGCACAAAATCTTGAATATGATGATTTGAGCATGTTTAGGACATTAGGATCATGCTAGCACGTTTATGGATGATTTCTAAGGTGTTAGAATGTGTTGTTGGGTTGTATGACTGCTAAATTGATTAGTTGACAGGTTTGGTCTGTTTGTGGGATTTCATGGTAATGGGTCATATGGGATATGATAGGATTATTGTTTGGTTGGTAGTTGATCATGGTTGAATATCTTGGTTGATGTGAATTCTGTTGAATAATATGTTGATGGTCATCATACACGCGTGCGAATCTGAGGCCCCTACTTAGTAGGATTGGCAGGGTTTAGGGTGTGAAGTCATGAGTGGCTTCACATGGCATGTTGTGCATGATTTAATTCCATGTGTGATGCATTAGTTATGGCATAGTTATGTTGAGCATGATGATTACTTGAGATTCGCATGACTTGTATGAAAATCCGGTTGTATGATGATCTAAGTAGTACATGTGGTTAATGAAATGACATATGTGAACAACTTGTATGATAATCATGTATGATGAACCGTATGTTTGATTTAAATGGATTTTCACCTATAATGTCACCAACAGGTCAAACGGGTCAACTGGGTCAATGTGTTCTGTTTTTCCAAAACCTTGAGTTCTTTGGTTTATAGAGCACTTAAGGTTTCATCATGATTCTGTGTACACGTACGTATGTACTTGCGTGTTCTAGGTGACCTCTGAAGGTTGTCTTTCCACTCTCTCTTTTAGTTAAGCTCTTAAGTCTTTATTGTGCACACCAGGTGAGTTCATGCCCCACTCTTTTTCATACTCTCTTTTGGGGAGATAGCAATACTGGCTTTACAAACGCTTACTTTATATGAGTTGTGTATAGTATGATATAGTGCTGAATACCATGAAAGTCCTCACACTTTCGGATTGTTAATAATAATGATATGAGGGAAATCTTGGGTAGTACTACTGGGTCTGACGAGCCCCACCTGTGCGACTCGAGGTCAAACGGGTGCAATTTTGTCCTAACGAACATCGTCACGACCTGGTAAGTCGTGACGGGAGGCAACAAACGTAACACAGTCAGCTTCAATCGTGAAATCACTATGATTATTACTTTTGATTATAGACTAGCTATCTATTTCAATACACTCTTATGTTTGTACTATTACTGATTTATGATTAACGCAAACTCTTGAACTCACCAACCATGTGTTGACTCTTTCAGTATGCTATTCTCAGGTTAAGATTGACATTTGTCTAGGAGCATGTGCACGAGTCAGCATCATTGGATTGTCTGCATGTTTGAAAACAATGTCTTTGGTTGAGTTGTTTAAACATTTACGATTTGGTTTTGCATAATATTTGGGCGCGTGTGTTTGCGCATTTTATGTCATGTTACATTGCTTTGGATTTTTCTGGTTATTAAAATGCTTCCGCATGTTTTAAAGATAAAATCTGGTTTTGAATGTTAGTTCATATAGAGTCGTTCTGTGTAACTAATGATTGAGATCCTGGTATGTCACACGCCTCGCGGTAAAACCCCACACGTGGCTTTTGAGGGTGTGACACTCACCGTCTTAGATCTCTTCAGTTTTATAAAACCTTATCAACTCAAATGGTAGCAATTTCAAAGGCTGATATGGAAACCGGTACCATGACTAAATCTCCACTAATCACACCTGATGATTTTGATACTTGGTGCCTATGTATGGAAGGGTCCATCAAGTCTTAAAACAGCAAGATGTGGAGATCTTTCATAGATGTACCTCATATCCCAAGCACCTCTTCAGCCACTGCTGGAGGTAGGATGATACCAAAGAAAATGGCTGACTATTCTGAAGAAGATTGGAAGAAAATTGACGTAGATCAAAGGCCATGACCACTCTTCAAACAACTCTTCCAAATTCTATATACTGAGGCTTCAAGAAGTGCAAAACTACTAAGCAACTCTGGGATTCACTGAAGCTCATGTATGAGGCGTCTGAGGAAGCCAAAGAAAACAAGAAAGACCGCATGAAGCAGCAGTTTGAGAAATTCACCTACAAGTCAAGTGAAACCATGACTTAATAGTACTTTAGGTATGTTGAGATTGTGGATACTCCAATAGATGTTGGAGTAAAACTTGAGAATAGGGATATTGTGAGGAAGTTCAAGTTCTCTCTTCCCAGACAATGGACTCACTATTATGTGGCCATTAAGAGAACTTAAAATCTCACTGCTCTTACTCTCACAACTGTATGGTATCCTTAGTGGCTACCAAATGGAGATAAACATGCAACATCCATCAAGCAGCTCTTCCAATAATTAGCAGAGTTCAGCCTTCATGTGGTTGACAGGGATAGTAGAGAACCATAGCATCATCTTATCTGCTACCCTGACAACTCACAAAAAGGTCATTTTATCACCTTCCCTCACACACCAAGGGAGAGCTACATCCAAAGAAACCCATTCCAAAAGACAAGCTCTACTCAAGCCTTTGTGTCTGCTGATGAAAGTTATGGCAACTTTCTCTTCACTCTTAAAGACTTGGATTGTATCCATCCAAATGGTTTGGAGTACATGGAGATAGTCCAATAAATGGCTCTTCTCACTTACAGAGCCAGAAGTTCTACAAGAGGACAGGAAGAAAGTTTTCCAGCAATGTATCCAGTGGAAAGTTTGGATTGGATAAAATCAAGGTGAAGTGTTACAACTGTAACCAAATAGGACACTTTTCTAGAGAGTTCAAGGACCAAGGACAAATGGTGTCCAAGAAAAACCTAGACTAAACTACACTAAGGGTGCTCCTTAACCTGAGAAGCCTAGCCAACCAAAACAACATGTTGATGTTGCTATTGAAGAGGGAGGCTTTGACTAGAGCTTTCAGGTAGAAGATGTTTCTCCCAACCAAGCATTGATGGCTGACCATGAAGAAGTCAAGGTATTAGAACATCTTTGTACTCCTAAATGCATTGCTAAAGTAAATATGTACAGTCTTATAACTTGGAAGCGAGGTCTGACCTTGAGTCCTTGAATATTTTAAAGCTGACTTTAAAAGATCTGAAAATGATTATAAACTAAAATAGAAGATTTAGAGAAAACCATTTCAACTCTTAAACATGAGCACATAAATTACAGGACTCAAATAAAGGATCTCATTACCAAGTTAACTGAATGCCAGGCTGAGCATGTGATCAGCAAAGCTAAGGCAGAAAAATATGTTCTTAAAGAGGAAACCTTCAAGAAATTCATATCTTCATCCATTCATGCAAAGATTTTTTATCAGAACAGGCAAGGATTGGGTTCAAGTGAGATATCTCCTCCACACACGCTGTTATCTGTAAGACCTCCAAGGTGTGGAACTTGTCAAGATGAGTTTCCCCTCATAGACCCCATTCAAGAAGAAGATGAAGATAAAGAGGGATAGTGAAGGATGGATCTGAAGTGAGTGAAGAAGATCATCCTAAGAAGGATCACTATTCTCCTAAGGAGAGGAAAGAACCAAGATGACCAAGTCTGCAAAGAAGAACTTGATCAGAGTAGCTAAAAGAAAATCAAAGAAAGCCTAAGAGATCAAGCCCACTTTCAACTCCAAGAAAAAACAATTATTCATCTTTGCTGGATTTGAAGTGGCGAAGACTGAAGACTCAACCATGGACTCTAGTACCAGGAGTCCTAGTTCATGTCCGAATCATCTTGGTAAAGAGAAAAAAAGCTGATCAAATATGCACCACTGCTGCACAGCCTGAACCATCCAGTTCTAAGAGCAAGCCTCACCATAAGAAGCCTGTTGCATTATCTGTGGAGATGAAGACGGAAGTGGAAAGTGATCAAGCTCAGCCTTCTACTCAGAAGAAGACACTTAGAAGAAAATTAACTGCTGCATTAGCCACTTACTTTAATCTTCATTCCCCAAGCATTCCATATCCAGACCACATCAGTGTCCAAATCTGCTAAGCACATAAATCAAATAGCACACACATGTAATACCGGTTACTTATGAAAGATTACCTGATGGCACGTAGCTACATGGGCTGGCATCCTACATCTATCCCATTCTCAGTTTAAGTTTAGGTTTTTGGAAATATTTACCCATTCCGCTTAAACTTTGGCTCTGATACCAACTTGTAAGGCCCGTTCCCCGAGACCTCACAGTTGGACAATCAAAGCATTTTTATATAAGATAAATACATTTCATAAAAACATCACAGCGGATTCAGTTACCAAAAACCATTCATACATTAATATTTGATGTTGCTAAATAATACATCATTGTATTTTAACAGTTACAAAAGAATCATTCAATAGAATTTTTTATATAAGATAAATACATTTCATAAAAACATCATAGTGGATTAAGTAGCCTCACCCGCGTACCATCCTCAGCAACGTCCTTACCTACCAACTAATATGCATATAAAAGTCAGTGTTGCTGGGCGAGTTCTAGTTTAATAATATAGAAAAGTACACTTATAAACTTCATTTGGTGATCATTTATCAATATACATAATCAATCATAAAGTGATTCATTATCTTTCTTTCTTTTATTATCTTTCTCTTTCATTAACTAGGATTGCACAAAGCAAGAGCCTACATTGTTGGTTGGCAACAGATGCCAAACCCCTATCGGCAAACATTTATCATGGCAGCTAACCCATCGATAGTTGATCCACACTGCTAGCACGAAGCCTGCTCATGAACTAGGATCCCATTCATTCATTGGTCAATCCCCACGATTGACCCCAGATGTGCATCCTCATGGCTATACAGCCTCACATTAGTTGAGCTAAACCACAAGGTTGTGCACCTCCATTCATTATGCTTGCAAGGCTTTTTATTCATCATAAGGGACCCGGGGGTAACATTCATTAGGTTCCACTGTCTCTTTTTATTTCTTTCTTTCTCCACTTGGTTAGGAATAATACTTTAAAAACATTCATTGTTTTTAATAGTCACATACCATGAAACATAATAAATATCATCCAACCGCAGGCCATAAGAAGAGAAATGAACATATGAATCATTAAACAAGCATAATCTTTCCTTATTCATCAATACTTAACATTTAGATCCTATTCCTAAAATTTCAGAATAATTCTAAGTCTTTAGACAAATGCGGATGAATACTTAGCAAATGCGCCTGAGAAAACAAATGCGGATGAATACTTAGCAAATGTTCCTGAGCAAACAAATACGGATAATACTTCGTAAATGCGCCTGAGCAAAACAAATGCAGATGACTACTTAGCAAATGCACCTGAGCAAAACAAATGCGGATGAATACTTAGCAAATGCGCCTGAGCAAAACAAATGCGGAGAATACTTACCAAATGCGCCTGAAACAAAACATGCTCATGAATACTTAGCAAATGCGCCTGAGCAAAACAAATGCGGATGAATACTTAGCAACTGCGCCTAAGCAAAACAAATGCAGATGATACTTAGCAAATGCGCCTGAGCAAACAAATGCAGATGAATACTTAGCAAATGCGCCTGAGCAAAACAAATGCGGTGAATACTTAGCAAATGTGCCTGAGCAAAACAAATGTGGATGAATACTTAGCAAATGCGCCTGACAAAACAAATGCGGATGAATACTTAGAAATCACCTGTAGTCTTAGTAAAGCTCATGAAGTCATAACAAATGAGCATGAACTAAAGACTTCTAATTGTTAATGAGATGAACATAAAAACTAACCTGAAATGCAACTTATCCCATCCTAGAGCCCAATCATCATTCTAACATGAACACAGCTTAGATCTAACAATCTAACACTTAGACATCACAAACTTAAAGATCAACAAGAGAAGCACATAACACACCATAATGTCAACATCATTTGCACCACACATGAAAATCATAACTTGTTTTGCAAATCAGCCCAATATGCAAATCAGCCCCAAATAAGTAGAAACATTTAAAAGAGGGGACCTAGACTCACCTCTACTGCTTTTGAGTAAAACTCCACCAAATCTGAGAGAAACCAGGAGTTCAACGCCTAAACCACACCAAACACAAAACCAAGCACAAAGAACACATAATCATCGGTTCACAAGCTGAACATTCAGCTGAAACGAACCAATAAACAAGAAAGATACACACCTTCGAAATCACAAGCCTCTTCTTCAAGAACATATGAAACTTCAGCTCTTCTTCTTTCTTCTTTTCTAGCCGAAAGCAAATGTGAAAAAGGCAGTGGCATGGGTGGCCATGCCTTTTAAACCATAAAATAATAAGCTTTTGTACTTTGTACACTTTAGCCCCCCCCTACTTTTGCACTTCTCCTTTGTCATTATTCTTTTCTAATAAAATTTCTAGTGTTACAAGTCCACCCCCCTTATAGAGGTTTCGTCCCCGAAACCTGTCACTCTTAGAATAGTTGTGGGTAATGTTGCCTCATCTCCTCCTCAGTCTACCACGTAGACTCAGATCGTTTCCTGTGCCTCCACTGTACTCGACTAGTGGAACCACTTTATTCCGTAATCTCTTCACCTTTCGATCAATGATTGCCACTGGGTGCTCTACATAATTGAGTTGTTCATCCACTTCAATGTCTTCTAATGGTACAATCATATCTTCATCAGCTAGGCATTTTCTTAGATGAGATACATTGAATGTTGGATGAATTCCACTTAACTCATCGGTAGCTCCACCTATAGGCCACCTCTCCTACTCGTGAAATGATTCGAAGGTCCTATATATCTCGGGCTCAGCTTACCCCTCTTTCTAAAACGAATGATCCCCTTCCAAGGTGAAACCTTCAGCATCAGTTATCACCCACCTGGAATTCAATCAGCCTACGCCTCTTGTCAGCATAGGACTTTTGCCTATCTTTCACCGCCTTCATAAATGCCTTAATCTTTTCTAGCTTTTCCGACGTGGCTTCAATGATCTCGATGCTTCCCAATTCTTTCTGTCCGATGTCACCCCCAACACACCGGGGGTTTTGTATCTCCTCCCATACAACATTTCGAATGTTGGTATACCTATACTGGCATGATAACATTGTTGTATGAGAACTCTGCCAACTGTAGTGTTCATCCCAACTTCCCCAAAATCATAATGCATACACGGAGCATATCTTCCAAGGTCTGAATGGTCCGTTTTGATTAACCGTCTGTCTGAGGGTGATAAGTTATGCTAATGTGTAACCTCGTCCCCATGGCATCAGAAATCCTCTCCAGAACTTGGACGTGAACCGTGTGTCCCTATCAGAACAAATAGACACTGGCACGCCATGACGAGTTACGATCTCTCCTTGATGAATAGCTCCGCCAACCTTTCCGACGAGTAAGTCTCTCGGATTGGCAAAAAGTGTGCACTCTTCGTCAGGTGGTCTACGATCACCCAAATGGTATCACATCCTCTCGTATGTGAGGCAACTTTGTGATGAAGTCCATGGTGATGTGTTCCACTTCCATTTGGACATATCCAGGGGTTGGATCTTCCCATATGGTTTCTGATGTTCTGCCTTCACTTGCAAATAGGTCAGGCACTTACTCACGTACTCCACCACGTCACGCTTCATCCCCGGCCACCAATAATCCTTCTTCAGATCATGATACATTTTTGTAGCACCAGGATTGATGGAATACCATGTTTTCTGAGCCTCATCCATGATCCTTCCCCTCAGCTCCCCGTAACAAGGAATCCATATCTGCCCGAAACGGGTTTTAACGCCAAGGGTGTTTTCCTTTAAATCCATCGCCTGCCCCTTCATCATTCGGAGTTGATCTTATCATCCTTTAACGCCTCATCTTGGAATTCCCTGATTTGACCCATAACATCCGGCGTCACAACCAGCTGGCAAGCCTTTACCCGAATCGGCTCCGACCTCTCCTTTCGACTGAGGGCATCGGCTACCACATTCGCCTTAGCTGGATGATAGTGGATCTCGCAGTTGTAATCCTTGATCAACTCTAACCATCTTCTCTGTCTTATTAAGATCCTTCTGCTCAAAGAAGTACTTCAAACTTTTGTGATCACTGAAGATGGTGCACCTCGTCCCGTACAAATAGTGCCTCCAAATCTTTAATGCAAAAACCACAGCCGCCAACTCCAGGTCATGAGTGGAATAGTTAGCCTCATGGATTTTCAATTGTCGGGACGCATAGGCTATAACCCTTCCCCGTTGCATCAGCATACAACCTAATCCTGAATAGGAAGCATCGGAATAGACCACCAAGTCTTCATTCCCTTCAGGTAACGTCAAGACAGGAGCTTGAGTCAACCTTGTCTTTAACTCTTCGAAAGCATTATCCTGCATTTGTCCCCATACGAACTTCACATCCTTATGGGTTAATTTGGTCAATGGTGAAGCTATCTTGGAGAAGTCTTGGATGAACCGTCTGTAGTAGCCCGCCAAACCCTAAAAACTATGGATCTCTGATGGCGTCTTTAGGGTCTTCCATTGCATAACCACCTCCACCTTTGCCGTGTCCACCATAATCCCTTCAGAATTCACCACATGACCCAAAAACTAAACTTCCCGCAACCAGAATGCACATTTAGAGAACTTAGCATACAGCTTCTCTCTTCTAAGCGTCTCCAGTACCTCACGAATATGACCGGCGTGCTCTTCTTCACTCTTCGAATAAATCAAGATATCGTCAATAAACACAATCACTGATTTATCCAACATCGGCCGACACACCCGATTCATCAAATCCATAAAAATAGCTGGCGCGTTGGTTAGACCGAAAGACATAACAAGGAATTTGTAATGCCCATATCGAGTTCGAAACATGGTCTTAGGGATATCATGTTCTTTGACCTGTAGCTGATGGTAACCAGATCAGAGATCTATCCTTGAGAACCAGCTGGGGCCTTGGCATTGATCAAACAAGTCATCAATTCTCAGTAGTGGATACATGTTCTTCACCGTCAACTTGTTCAACTCACGGTCATCGATGCACATCCTCATGCTATCATCCTTCTTCTTTACAAACAAGACCGGAGCACCCCAGGGAGAGATACTCGGTCGGATGAACCCCTTGTCTAACAACTCTTGCAACTGGGCCATCAATTCTTTCATCTCGGAGGGAGCGAGATGATATGGCACCTTTGCAACAAGTTGGGCACCAGGTATCAGACCAATCTGGAACTCGATATCGCGCTCAGGTGGTACCCCTGGTAGGTCTTCGGGAAACACATCAGGGAAATCGCATACAACTAGCACGCCTGACAGTTGAGGCACGGTAGCATCCACATCCTTCACATAGGCCAAATAAGCACCACAACCGTGTCTTATAAACTTCTCGGCCGTGATCATTGAGATTACTCGCGGCGTAATGCACTCCTTGTCTCCATGTATCGTAACCAAACTGCCATCGGGCACAGTCAGACAAATCGTCTTCTTTCGGCACACGATGTTTGCTTCATAAGACGCCAACCAATCCATCCCTAACACCACATCAAAACCTCCTAGGGCCATCACGTACAATCTAGCAGGAAACTTACGACCGTCCAACTCTACGAGGCAATCGTCTATCACATCAGTCACTTTGGTAGACTTTCCTATCGCTGTCTCTACATAGAAGGGCACGTCTATCTTCTTAATCTTACCATGCATTTCATGACAAAAGGTAGCAGATACAAAACTTCTACTAGCACCCGAATCGAAGAGCACAGAAGCATACAATTGGTTTACCAGAAACATACCTGAAACTACTTCAGGGTCCACTCTGGCTTCTTCCCGGGTCATGTTGAATGCCCTTGCCTTGGCTTTGGTGTTCTCACTCCTCCCTTTCTCTCCTATAGTCTAAGTCCCTGAGCTCCCTGCTCTACCCTTCTTGCAATCTCAGCCCGAGTGGCCTACCTCCCCACACCGATAACAACGTGGCACCCCGCACTCTCTAGCATAATGGCCTTCGCCTCCACACTTAAAACACCGGTTCATCCCCACTCTACATTCACCCAAGTGAACCTTCCCACACTTCTTACATTCCCTCTTGTTACCCCCTTTACTCTATCCTGGGCGGCGATCGTCAATCCTCATCTTCTTTTCCCTGATCCCATAATGGTCACCCCTGAATCGCTTCCCATTACCGTTCTTGTTCCAACTCTTTTCAACCTTCCTCTGAATTGGCATCGGATCCCTCTCATCATACAACCTTTCGGCCAAATCTACTGCAGACCTGAAAGTGCTCAGTCTAGCAGCTATCATGTTCCTCCTGATATCTACGGGCAGACCCTGCATGTATCTCTTGATCTTCTTGGACTCTGGGGTTACTAGATCTGGCACGAGTCTTGCAAGCTCATTGAACTTGGAGGTATACTCTTGATGAGTCATGTTTCTAGCCTCCAAATGCAAGAACTCCTTCTTAATTTTGTCCAACTCCCGATGTGGACAATACACCTCCAGTACCAGTTCCTTCAAATCCGACCACCTCATCCCTGCAACAGACCGTTTCCCCTCAGCTTGGACAATGTTGTCCCTCCAGCATAATGCCGAGTCAACAAAAGAATGGGAGGCAAACTTCACCTTTTGATTCTCCCTACACTCACTAATGTCTAGACTGCCTCCATCTCTCGAACCCAACGATGAGCAGCAGTAGCATTGCCATTACTATCAAAGTTCGGGGGTTTGCAGATCTGAAACTCCCCATAGGTGCACCCCTTAGAGGTCTCTTTCTCCTCATCGTTATCATCATCAGGGATTACCACCTTGGGACTAGATGGCTCTTCCTCAGCTTTCTCCTTCTCCTCTGTATCTTTGGTCTTTTCGCCATCCCTTACTACCCTCAGTACCTCGGTCACCACTGAAGGTAACACGTTCTGCATGATGTTGTAGACTTCGTCAGCAATAGCTTCCTTTATCATAGACTTGAGGGTGGCTGATCCCTCACCCTCTTGGTGGCTATGAATATCCGTGTCCTCATGAACTGTCTCAGGAGCCTTAGCTTTGCTTCAGGTGACACGTGGCCCAGTAGTACGCCTGCCACGAGCACCGCCTCGGGTTTCCTTCCCAGGTTTCCTACCCGCCATAAGATCTACCTCCTATAAGATTCAAGCACTAGCAAGGTCATTTAAGGTAATAGCTCAAATTATGTCAAGTATAGTAAGTCCCACTTTATAGTGGCCAGTTGTGATTAGCCACTTACTTTAATCTTCATTCCCCAAGCATTCCCTATCCAGACCACATCAGTGTCCAAATCTGCTAAGCACATAAATCAAATAGCACACACACGTAATACCGGTTACTTATGAAAGATTACCTGGTGGCACGTAGCTACATGGGCTGGCATCCCTCCATTCTATCCCATTCTCAGTTTAAGTTTAGGTTTTTGAAAATATTTACCCATTTCTCTTAAACTTTGGCTCTGATACCAACTTGTAAGGCCCCGTTCCCGGAGACCTCACAGTTGAACAATCACAGCATTTTTCATATAAGATAAATACATTTCATAAAAACATCATAGCGGATTAAGTTACCAAAAACCATTCATACATTAATATTTGATGTTGCTAAATAATACATCATTGTATTTTAACAGTTACAAAAGAATCATTCAATAGCATTTTTTATATAAGATAAATACATTTCATAAAAACATCACAGCGGATTAAGTAGCCTCACCCGCATACCATCCTCAGCAACGTCCTTACCTACCAACTGATATGCATATAAAAGTCAGTGTTGCTGGGTGAGTTCTAGTTTAATAATATAGAAAAATACACTTATAAACTTCATTTGGTGATCATTTATCAATATACATAATCAATCATAAAATGATTCATTATCTTTCTTTCTTTCATTATCTTTCTCTTTCATTAACTAGGATTGCACAAAGCAAGAGCCTACATTGTTGGTTGGCAACAGATGCCAAACCCCTATCGGCAAATGTTTATCATGGTAGCTAACCCATCGACAGTTGATCCACACTGCTAGCACGAAGCCTGCTCTTGAACTATGATCCTATTCATTCATTGGTCAATCCCCAGGATTGACCCAGATGTGCATCCTCATGGGCTATACAGCCTCATATTAGTTGAGCTAACGACAACAAGGTTGTGCACCTCCATTCATTGTGCTTGTAAGGCTTTTTATTCATCATAAGGGCCCGGGATAACATTCATTAGGTTCCACTATCTCTTTTTATTTCTTTGTGTCCACTTGGTTAGGAATAATACTTTAAAAACATTCATTGTTTTTAATAGTCACATACCATGAAACATAATAAATATCATCCATAACCGCAGGCCATAAGAAGAGAAATGAACATATGAATCATTAAACAAGCATAATCTTTCCTTATTCATCAATACTTAACATTTAGATCCTATTCCTAAAATTTCAGAATAATTCTAAGTCTTTAGACAAATGCGGATGAATACTTAGCAAATGCGCCTGAGAAAAACAAATGAGGATGAATACTTAGCAAATGTTCCTGAGCAAAACAAATGCGGATGAATACTTCGCAAATGCGCTTGAGCAAAACAAATGCAGATGAATACTTAGCAAATGCACCTGAGCAAAACAAATGCGGATGAATACTTAGCAAATGCGCCTGAGCAAAACAAATGCGGATGAATACTTAGCAAATGCGCCTGAGCAAAACAAATGTGGATGAATACTTAGCAAACGCGCCTCAAGACTTAGTAAATGCGCATGAAGACATAACAAATGCGCATGAACTAAAGACTTCTAATTGTTAAATGAGGATGAACATAAAAACTAACCTGAAATGCAACTTATGCCCTTCCCAGAGCCTAATCATCATTCTAACATGAACATAGCTTAGATCTAACAATCTAATACTTAGAACATCACAAACTTAAAATGATCAACAAGAGAAGCATATAACACACCATAACGTCAACATCGTTCGCACCACACATGAAAATCATAACTTGTTTTGAAAACATCAGTTAAATATGCAAATCATCCCCAAATAAGCAAAAAACATTTAAAAGAGGGGACCTAGAACTCACCTCTACTGCTTTCGATTAAAACTCCACCAAACCCGAGAGCAACCTGGAGTTCAAATGCCTAAACACACCAAAACACAATACCAAGCACAAAGAACACATAAGAATCGGTTCACAAGCTGAAAATTCAGCTGAAACCGAACCAATAACACAAGAAAGATACACACCTTTGAAATCACAGCCTCTTCTTCAAAGAACCTACAAAACTTCAGCTCTTCTTCTTTCTTCTTTTCCAGCCGAAAGTAAATATGAAAAAGGTAGTGGCATGGGCGGCCATGCCTTTTAAACCATAAAATAATCAGCTTTTGTACTTTGTACACTTTAGCCCCTCCCCCACTTTTCCAACTTCTCCTTTTGTCATTATTCTTTTCTTAATAAATTTTCAGGTGGTACGACTATATCATCACCTTTATAAGCCCAGTTTACTTTGGAAGAAATATTTCAAAAAAATATACTTCTTAGTATTTTGAAAATCTAAGATATATTTCTCTCGGAAGACATTAAGTTGACTTTGGAAGAACATTATGTCTTCAAATCTAACAACTACTTCGAAGACATTTACCTTTTGAAGAAATTTTTATATATCTTCCGAAGCTTAAATATGCTTCAAAGTACTTATATGTTTTGAAGGACAATTTTTTTCCGAAAGTAATTAAGTCTCGGAAGCTTTATTCTCCATTGAATAAAGTCTCCAAAGTTTAATATCTTAAAAAACCAAATATATCTCAGAGGCAAAAATACTCTAAGTATTTTTCTTCCGAAGTAAATTTTTATCAAGCTAAGGAATATCTTTCAAATTCAAATTGGCTTCAGAAGCATTCTTAAAACTTTCGAATACATATTTCCTTCGGAGGATTTTAGACTTCCAAGAAAACAACCTTTTTGGGCAAATTTTATGAGGTGGGACCGACATCTGAATTTCAAAGTTTATCCTTTTGCATTAACTTTGTCTCAAATCCAGTTCATATAAATATACCTTTAACGGTTCCCCCTCTTTAACTTTCTTCTTCATCTGCAAAACTTCATAACCTAAATTCACCCACAAACCACCTTTATTCTTACCTTTCTACACCTCAAAGCTACTCTAAAATGGCCAACCCTGATCCTTGAAACCAACCTGATTTTTTCATACAGTTAAACAGGCAACACAACCAAGTTGCTCTGTTAACATCTGAGAAAGATCCAGATTTCTCAGATGTCTGCCGTTTCATAGCTCTCTCAAACTTCCTCATTGCCCTCATTGTAGACCCTCCACTTTATGAAGATCAACTTCTGGAGTTTTGAAGGACCTGTCAAGAGGTCATATTGGATGGTGAGAAGGCACTGTCTACCACAGTGCAGGGGAGAACAATTTTCATCACTCCAGCTACCATAAACTCTCATCTGAGGATGGATGATAAAAAGGGAGAATTGTCCTTCCCCAAATCTACTGTCAACAACTCATTCTAGCAGATGAGCTATAAAGGGGATTACTCAGCAAGAACCTTCAAAAAGGGTAAGGTTTCCTCCCAATGGAAGTACCTCCTCCATGTGGTCATCCATTCTCTGTCCAACAAGCATAGAGGTTAGGACCAAATTCCTAAGGACCTATCCTACATAGTCCATGAGATGGTTCAAGGAGTCAAGTTTTGGTACTCTCAGTTTGTTTATACAAACTTGCTTGCTAACTTAGACTTCTTAGAGTATTACATGTTCCCTAGATTTGTTTAACACATTAACAGTGAACTATGCTCATAGTTAAGAGGAACAGGTAACACTCTTAAACTGGGACAGATGAAGCCCGACATCTTCAAGACAATGACAAAGTCCACTATGGGCTTCTTAGGGGTAGAAACAGCCCTGGTCCTAAAAATGTTAGAGCTCATTACTCAAGGTGACAACTTGGCAACACAAGCCAATGTTGAACCTATACCTTCTACATTTGCACCACCCACATAGCCATAAATCACCCTTACCTACTCAAGAAGATCCAAACAAACCCCTGCACAAACTACTCTGTATGTGCAGGCCCCCATATACTCACCCATGTAGGAGAAAGTGGACACTAGAGCTCCCACTTCTCCTGAGGAGCAGACCACTCCCATCATTTCTTTGATTAGTGTTGAGGTTCCTCATGCTTAGCCTAATGAGCTCACTACACCAGCCTTAAGTTTGCACTTTGAGTCTCAAAACTCTAGTGAACAACCTTCGGGGGAAAGCTACCATCCCCAGCCTTTTGATCTCAACCAACCAATCCCAAACCTTGAATTCTATGATGACGAAGATATGGGTTTCAGTGAGTATCATGCGTCTCTCTTCTCCACCCCTACTCAAGGAGAGATGAGTGCTCCTGAATCACCCATATCCAGCCCACATCATCCAACCCAAACTGATAGGGACCTCCCTGAACCTTTTCAGGAAGTCCATATGGAAGAGGCTCTTACTTTTGCAAGTGATTACATCATTAAGACCTCAACCATGGTAAACCAACCCATTGACACTTCTCTTGAAGTTGTCATGGTGCAAAGGAAATCCATCAGCCAAGAGCTCCATGTTGATGATGAGGAAGAAGACTTTGGTCCTATTCTCTCATCCCCCCATGATTCTTTTGATGAAGATGAGAGGAGTCTTCAACTAAAGGTGCAAAAACTATCAAAAACATGCACCTATTTAGTTTCAAAGGTGAGTCACCTAGAATCTTTGGTGGCTATCTTACAAAGAAAGGTCAATGATCAGCAACTTGAGATCACTGATCTCAAGGGCAACGTAGCTGGAAGACCCATCAGGAAAACTCAACCAGGTCCACAAGAACCTATAGATATGGTGGACCTAACCTTTAGCTCCCTTATGCTAGAGGGTGATGCTACCAAAAAGGGGAGAAAGTCATACCTGTAATCACAAAACCTGGGAGTTCCTCCCATAGTATGGACATGGAGGACTCACCACCCTCACTTATAGTTATCCATACTCAATAACCTCCTCAGGTCCAAATTGAGGTGGACTCACTCATTCAAAGCTTGTTTGATGAGGATATACCAAGGGCAATGCCTACTCTATCTCACCCTGCTGAAAATCCAATAGTGGGATGGAGGTATGATACTGAAAGAAGAGCTCTGGTAATCTCTAAGTCTTTGGGACAACAAGAAATCTTCAACTATCACAACCTAAGATTCTATAAGAGCACCTATTTGGTTGACCTACCACTTGCCAATCCAGGTCAAAACAGGCAAGCTGCAAGGTTAGCTGAAAGGATTCAAGACAGGGTGCTTAAAGAGTTCAAACTGAGATCCAAGTTATATAGACAGAGGCTAGCACGCAAGACTGTTGGTCAACTGGATATTGAGGTGGACCCTAAGATTAGCTTTGAAGGGGAAACCTTAGCTGAAGACCCAGTAGTTAAGCCTATGAACCTTGAGACAGGAACTGATTCAGCACCCATTACCCTCAGTGAGCCACCAGCTGGTGAAGGTGTCTCACAACCTCTCTGGCCTGAGCTCAAGTGCAATACCTAGCAATGAAGGCCAAAGCTCTCTCCATCCTGAGTCACACAATGCTGTGATCGACAAAAGGAAGAGAAAGTTGACCTCTAAGGAAATTGAGGAGGAGGGGAGAGAGAGAGGAAAAGCAAGATAAGAAAAGAGAGTTCAAGAGAGACCCCTGGCTTCATGGATGCTGCAATCAGGGCTGCCTCCAGGCCAAATACTCAAGATGATGAGTTAAAGGCAGTCAGATAGAACTATCTGGGGACAAGAAACTATAACATTGATGAATTCATCTCTCTTTCCTTAGAAGAACTAAATAAACTAGCTGACAATGAGTTGTCAAAGGAGAGAAAAGAGGCTGAGGATGCAGAATTGCTCCTCAAAATCAAGGAAGAAAAGAGAAGGAAAAGACTCTACAAAGCTCCTACTTTCTCCATAGTTCAGGAAAGTCCAGAGGCAAAGGCTGTGGCTACTAAGCAATAAACTCAAGTAGGTAGGGAACAAGTGCTGAATCAATATTTCAGATCCGTTGAGCCTGGATCTTAGGATTCATCAGTTTTAGATCTGAGAATTCAAAATTAAAGATGGGTAGAAGTGTGTGAATCGAAGAACAAGCTTGTGTGTACTGTATAATGTTATGATTTCATTGATATTGAATAACAAATTACAATGAAGAAACATATACAAAGATAGATGAACATCAAACCCACCCAAATGAGAGAAATTCTCCTTGGGTGGTGATTTACACCATGAAAAACACACACTTAAGAACTACAAGCCACTCACACACTTTGCAAGAACCACCCTTTACAAAGTAGCAATAGTGGTTCTATTTATAATGTTTTTACATCATGACCTAATTTTGACTTTTCTTGTGGTCTTGATGTTGACTTTGTCTTATTGACTTTGTCTTGTGTTTGTTTTGTTCTGTTAATCAACTTGGTCTCTGAACTTGTATAATGAGATCTTCAGTTGGCTTTGATTGTGGTTTGGAAAGCTTCAGTTTATCAGTTGTTGAACCCAACAATACTCCCCCTAAACTGATGCTTGCCAAACTTTGACTTGAAGATCTTCTCTATCACATATCTTTTTGATCAACTGATGTTCTGACATAGTTCACTGTAGTTCTCCCCATCAGATTAAGCTTCTCCTAATGTATTTCTGATAAAGGATAGAATCTCTTTGAGAATACTTAACGTACTGGATATGAGGTGTATCACTTTTGGATTACTGTTTGTTCATATCACACTTAAAGGATTAGAATGTATTAGGCATATGATGAGGCTTTGAACTTCAATAAACAGCATCAGGAACATAAGTCAGTCTTGAAGACAGTTCAACTCTTTGAATCTCTGAATTAACTTGATAATGGATGGTTCCAAGTACTTCAGAAAGAGTTTCTAATAGTTATACAAATCCTTGATTGGATCAGTGATTATATGACCAAGGTTGATTTCTACATTTCTGTTGAATGTGAAAATAGATGTGCCTGTTGGTTGCAATCATCAGTATTCATCATGTTTCTTGTTTTCTTGTTTGTTGTAGTCATCTGTTCATTATCTGTTCATTGATATTATTGTTGTTGATGACGTTGTTGTTGATGTTGATATTGTTGATGATGTTTTTGATGTTGATGTTGTTGATATTGTTGATGTTGTTGTGGATGTTGATGTTGTTGATGATGTTGATGTTGTTGATGTTGATGTTATTGATGTTGATGATGTTGATGTTGTTGATGTTGATGTTATGCATTATGTTGATGGCATCAGCATTGTTTAAAACAAAGGCTGAAATTTGGATACAACATCCGCATTAGATATTTATCCAACCGTATTTGATCTTGTACCATCCGTATTTGTTGAGATAAGCATCCGCATTTGTATGTTAAAAACAGCTGCATTTTGCATGTTCAACAGTCGCATGTTTAATCAACATCCGCATTAGTTCTGTGATTATCCGCATTAGATCCTTAAACTGCCGCATTTCTTGTTCAACAGCCGCATTTGGAACTCATCATCATCCGCATTTGTATGTTCAACATCATCATTTGTTAACCAACATCTGCATTTTTGTGTACAACATCAGCATTTGTTAGCCAACATCCGCATTTGTTTAGTTCATCGGCATTTGTTAAGTTGCATGAAATGAACATCCGCATTAGTTTCTGTAATGCATCCGCATTAGTTGCCTTAATGTATCCGCATTAGGGGCCTTAAGCAGCCGCATTTCATTAACACATCCGCATTTAAATTACAAAGCAACTGCATTGGTTTTGTTGGATCTATGGAACTTCAACCGCATTTGTTTAGTTACAGCTGCATTAAGCCTTGGTAAGTTATCCGCATTGGATATAATACAACCGCATTTGTGGAGTTATCATCCGCATTTGTTCTATGAAATGAGATGAACATCCGCATTGGGTATAATACATCCGCATTAGTTAAGTTGATCAGCAGCATTGGTTTTGTTTCACATCCGTATTTCAACACAACTTTATTCGCATTTGTTAAGTCAACACCCGCATTTGTTAGTTCAACAACCGCATTTGTTTTACATCTTCACATCTGCATTTGTTTCTTATAACATCCGCATTAATTCTGTTAACATCCTCATTTGGTTTCCTTAGTGACAAATGCGGATGGCTTCAGTAGGAAATGCGGATGCAAGAGAGAAATGCGATGGCTTGTGTTTCATCCACATTTGTCTTTCCTGTTCATCTTCGATCTGAGAATATTGAATTCAGGTTCAATCCGAATCATTTATGTTCAAGATCTTTGTAGTTAGCCTCGAAATCATGTTAATTGTACACTGGTGGTCTCGGATTTGTGGTTGGATTTGATTTAACAACCCATTGATTAACCACCAGTTTGAGATCTTTGTATTTTGAATCAACCTGTTCGAGATCTGAATGTTCTTCTCAAATAAATGTTCAAACCTAATGTCTTCTGTTGAATGCTTTATCATCTTCAATTCAAACCCATTTTGAACATATTTGTTGATGTTCTGTGTATTTTGTTGAAGAACAGATGATGATGAAGATGAACAGATGAGTTGTGATGAACAGATACTTGTTCTTCAATTTTCTGATTTTATTGTTTGTTGTAAACATCTTTAAAAATGAAAACAGATCTGAAACATACATGAACCCAGCAACCAATAGCTCTGATACCATTTTACTGAATCAATATTTCAGATTTGTTGAGCCTGGATCTTAGGATTCATCAGTTTTAGATCTGAGAATTCAAAATTAAAGATGGGTGGAAGTGTGTGAATCGAAGAACAAGCTTGTGTGTAATGTATAATGTTATGATTTCATTGATATTGAATAACAAATTACAATGAAGAAACATATACAAAGATGGATGAACATCAAACCCACCCAAAGGAGAGAAATTCTCCTTGGGTGGTGATTTACACCATGAAAAACACACACTTAAAAACTACAAGCCACTCACACACTTTGCAAGAACCACCCTTTACAAAGTAGCACTAGTGGTTCTATTTATAATGTTTTTACATCATGACCAAATTTTGACTTTTCTTGTGGTCTTGATGTTGACTTTGTCTTGTTGACTTTGTCTTGTGTTTGTTTTGTTTTGTTAATCAACTTGGTCTCTGAACTTATACAATGAGATCTTCAGTTGACTTTGATTGTGGTTTGGAAAGCTTCAGTTTATCAGTTGTTGAACCCAACAACAAGACAGGCAAAATATGATAACCTACCTGAGTACCACAGGTCTCTATCAGACAGCAGACCTCCTTCCCTTTTCATATGAATACATTGAGTTTGAATACCTCAAGCAGCTTAAGCAATAAGTGCTAAAAGAGCAAAAAGCTGCTAAGAGGAAGATGAGGGAAGAGGCTGCAAAGTCAAGAGCCACCATCAAAGCAAATCTGAAGAAGTCTGTTGATAGAACAAACATGGTGAACTTTTTGAAGCTGTATGGATTCTCCGGAAAAAGGCTTAGTCCAATGTCTCTATCCACTATGGATGAGCACATTTGAGTGATCAAGCAAAAGATCAAAAGGGGTGAGCTGGTTGACTTGCATTCTCTACCAAGTTAGGCTGCACCTAAAGCTGAGGTCAAGGTTGAACCCCAAGAGACAACACAACCTGGACCTAGTGCTGCATCACAGCCAGCTTCATCTTCTGATCCACAACAAGGTCCTGATCCTTCTTCTTCTGAACCTGTGAAGGACAAGGACCCAACTAAGAAAGACAAACAAGAACAATCTGGTATTACAAGCCAGTCTTCTTAGTTAAAATACAGAAAGAAGAAAAGGATGGCCATTAGAAGGGACAAGAAGAAGAAGAAGAAGAAGTCCAAGGCATCCACCTCTGCACCTTAGGATGGGTCAGAACATCCTGAGGATGCTCAAGAAGAGGCTAGTCAACAAAGTCCACTTATAGTAGAGCCTCCTATTGCTGAGAGACCCATCTTGTCCTAGGTTTTTGCTACTAACCCAGATAGATGGTATGTCAGTAGACATCAAGGAGGTCAAGACATGTACTTCTGGCAAAACATTCTTGATCTCTCTCTGTATGATCTCTATGATATGAGGAGATACTTTGAGAGTTTGAGGAATCCTGACCAACTAATGATGAAGGGAATGGTCTTGATTCTGATGAGGACTGTCAACAAATGAAGATCAAGAATCAAAGGACTTTTCAGTTTTGGTAGCATCAACCTAGGGAGAGTTTGTAAGGATTACACTTAGAGGCTGATGCAACCAAAGAGCAACCAACATGCACATGTGAAGTACTAAGGAAAGTACTTTGGAAGATTTAATATTACTCAGTGAATTATGCTAAGTATCGAATCTTTCGAAGCCAAAAGACCAATTCTTTCAAAGCCATAGATGAAGTCTTTCAAAGCTTCAAAGACAAATTCTTCTGAAGCCAAAGATTGATTTCTTCCGAAGACAAAGAAGAGATGTCTTCTCTAACATGATTTTGACAAAAGCTGCATCACCTTTCTGCTTCTATCTCTGAAGACTCACCAACTAGCATGATTTGGTAAAAATTCCATGCTTTTGTCAACTGTATATTAAGGTGTTGAGTCTGTAACTTTCCAACTATGTACTTTTATCCTTTTTGTAATAGATAAGAATATGAGCTATGGCATGTCATAGTCACTAGTCAAAAGGCAATCTGCCTTTTTACTTTACATTGATCTTGTTGTCAAGATTAGTGTTTCCAGCTAGCCTTCAAAGTATGGCCGGCTGTAGGATGTAGTATAAAATATAAAGTGTCTCAAGTACTTGTATTCTTTATGTAAGCTTTGTAACACTTGTAAGAACTTGAGAACAATATACATCATTCTTGAAAACCATATATTTGAGTGTTTTGATTATTGTTCTTTTACTTGTGTTCATTGTTTCATCCTTACTGGTTCCCTGTTTGATCTGCTAAGTGTTCTAAGTCTCTTCTCTTTGTGAAACTGTTGCATTGACCCCCTTCAACAGTCCTTCAACCTTTCACCATACTATACTTTACAAACTAACATTAAAAGAACACCAGGAATCCTAATCTGGAGAGGTTTTTTAGACTGGCTTTTAATCCATAGAAAGGATACAACCTTGATCATGGTTGTGAATTCCTCCACCGATATACTTTTGCCATTATGGATAATTTCATTTCAGTATTTCCATAAGCTCTAATTGTGACAAAGATGATTTCTTGTATGAGTTTCTTCTTGTTGTTCCCACCACCGGTGAAGTTTTGGATTTCCATTAAATTGAAGGGGAAGGCGTAAGGTAAATACTTGCGAATAGGCATGAGGTGAAGACGTGATCCAGTGACTCCATATACTCTTTGCAACATGGCCATAGATTGCAACTGATGCGGACACCCCTTTTTAGTAACACATCAATAATCAGTATCCTTCCGAGGTTGGCTCTCTAAGCTAAAGTGTTGACTTTGATGGGGACCCAATTATTCCATGTGGTCTTCTTATTGACTAGCTTTGTATTCACTTTATCTATCCCATTCCTGATTCGTTTTACCAACTTCATGTCATCCATTTCATCCTACTATCTCCAAACATCCTTTGTATTATGTTGTGTAGGGGTGCTTATGGTCTGTAGCATTTCTTTACATGCTTCTAGCTCCATTTTCTCCCTTGTGGTTAAAGTAGGCAGCTTCCATCTCCATTACCATTTTCCAACTCCATTAGTATCCTTATTGCAATCCACCACCAATACATCTTTTATCTCTTCAAGATTATATAAATTAGTAAACTTCATACATAGCGGACTGTCTCCTACTCATCGATCTAACCAAAAGGCTGCTGACCGACCCGTTTTACACTGATCGTTGAAATAATAACTCGTCTCCATAGGGATGCCTTTTCTGGTTTAAATCTCCAGGGCCATTTGGCTAAGAGTGCCATGTGTTTTTTAAAGATTCTATTCCTAATCCCGCTAAGTCTTTCGGCTTATTACTGTATTCCATTCAACCCAGTTAATATTTTTTGAATCCGCACCTCTACCATAAGAAGTTCTTCCTAAGTCGTTCTAATTGACTTAGGATTTTAATTAGTGCTTTATATATTAAGAAGAAGTACAGTGGTAGACTACACAGGACTGGTTTAATTAGTGTTAACCTTCCACCCATTGACAGCATGTTCCTTTTTCAGTTGGCCAGGCGCTTCTTAAAAAAGCCCTCTGTCTTATTCCGTTCATGTTCCATCTGATTGGTACTTCAAGATAAGTAAAAGGGAACTACCCCCTCCCGCAACCAAGGATCCCTACCTTAAACTGAAGTTGATTGCTAGTGACACCAACACCATAAATATAGCTCTTTGTAGTGTTCATCTTTAGGCCTGAAACAAGGTAAAAACTTCTTATTATATGAGCAATATTTTTAATGTTATTGAGGGACCATTGCCCAAGAAAAAGGACATCATTAGCATACTCTGTGGTTGTTGAACCATTAATCAAGATGGAGACTCGAGAGGCATTTAGGCAACCTTTAATCCAAGAGACCCACCATGGTGGGAATCCCATCAAGTTGAGAACCGATAATAAGAAGTACCAGTTAAGGCACTGTGAAAAATAAAGTTGGAATTTTAGACTTTTTGCATCATGCTTGAACATCATTTGCTATTAGAACCCCATCCATGATATTTCTCCCAGAGATGAAAGCACTTTGATACTCCAACACCACCGATCCTACCACCTTTTTTAATATGTTTGCCAAACATTTTGATATAATCTTGTATATTATACCAATCAAGCTGATGGATCTGTAATCTTTAGGGCTTTGAGGATCTGCAGACTTTGGTATTAGGGTAGTAAAAGATGAGCTGCATCCCCTGGCAATAGTTCCTATTCAAGTTTGCGTGTGTGTTCACGGTTCTATGAAAATACCCTGAGTTTTCATCCCCTTCAACGCTCCAGTTCACCTTGGCTTTCTACCTTATATCTTTTAATTTTTCTTACTCCTTTGTTATAATGACTTTTTTGCATTGACGATACTCATCTAACTCTTCTAAAGAGAGCATACCCACCTCGACTAATTTTTTATAACAATTAGCCTTGTTTTAAAGAGCTTCCAATTCATCTGGTTCCTTGTTTCTAATGCTAGCTACCCAAACAATTATGTTATTTTTATTGCTTTTAGTTTTCTTGATAAAATGACATCCGGGCTTCCTGAGTTATCCACCGTTGCAATTGTATTTGAGACCACTCCTTCCAGGTCTTCATACACTAGCATGATTTTAAAAAAAAAAAAAAAAAAGGTTTTCAGCCAAAGTTGATTTCTGACAATTTCAGAGCTAATGGAGAGTGGTCAGATAAGTGGCGGTCCAAAGCAATGACCGTAGCTTTAGGCCAGTTTTCCATAAACCCAAGGCACGCACACTAAAAATATGTCATCTTACTAGCCTTTTTTAGATTAGTGGACATGTAAGTAAACCTGTTCCCACCCATACGGTATTCAAGTAGATTAGCTTGGTAAATAAACTCGTCGTAAGCTCTAGCCTTATATGAGTTGAATTCCGAGTTCAGTCTTTCTTCAGGTAACCTCACTTCATTGCAATCCCCAAAAATGACCCATAATCCGTCTAATGATGGCATCGTTTCCAAAATCTCCTACCGTAATATGTTTTTGCCACTCTGATCTTGAGGGTGTAGACATTGACTACGTTGATAGGTTCGTGATACCCTAGACATAGCCCACTGATGACCATGAAATTCCGGTTCTTGACTACGCTAGTTTTTGTGAAAAAACTCAGGTTTCATATATAGAGTAGACCGCCCAACCTCCCGATTGCATCTACCTGCTCTGATTCAAAATTATTGTTCCGTCATATTTTCTGAATAGACAATTTATTAGGGTCTGCTAATTGTGTTTCTTATATACTAACAAAATTAATCTTATAGGTTAATTTTGTCGACAACGTATGCCTCACCATCTAAAAGGCACATCAAGCAACTCCAATACCGCTTGAAACAATGGTGTCACACTAAGGGCAATACCATTGCAAATTATAACTCAATAAGAAGTTTATTAAGATGGTCATATTGCCCTTTACTCATAACGTGCATACTACAAAAGCATTACCACATGCAAATTTGATGGGTGTTCAAAATAATCCAATACAAAATAATTAGTTGCTTGATAGTGGAGTGTCACATCACGTTACAAATGATCTAAGTGTGTATGTCTTGTCATGCACCCTATGATGGTACCGACGAGCTAATAATTAGTATGGTTCGTCACTGCCTACCTCATAAACCGCCTCCCTACACCAACTCTTCAATGCACCTCTATGTACTATCAATTATTCAACAAATACCCAAACTATGGTAAACTAAGAAGTTTTGGTTGCCTTGCTATCCATCGCTTCATCTCTACTACCCACATAAACTACAATTATAATCCAAACCATATATCTTTGTTGGTTATTCATCATCTTAAAATTCTTACCATGCATTTGACTCTCAAAAATAAAATCTACACTTCTAGACATGTTTACTTTATTGAAGAAGAATTTCCTTATCAAACCATCTCAATTAAGACCAACCCCTCATATCTGAACCCCACTACTTGGTCCCCCATAATCATTCCTATTTTATCTACCACAAATTAAACATGGACTCTTGTCCCTCCCATATCATTCTTAAATATTGTTGGAAACAAGTGAGTCTTTCAAACAAAAACAAAGCCGACGAATCAATTAAACGTCTCAAAGCACACCTTAGCGCCAAAGGCTTTCCTTAAAGGGCGGGAATCGACTTTGCGGAAACCTTTAGTTCAGTTGTTAAACCCACCATCGTCTTATTCTCTCTTGACATTTAATAAAATTGGAGTCTTCGTCAACTTGACGTTAACAATGCCTTTCTTCAAGGCACCTTAACCTAAGACGTGTATATGGCTCTCAACTCCTAAATTTATTAATCCTTCCTTCCTAACACATGTTTGCAAACTCAACAAGGCCATCTATGGTCTCCACCGCGCCTCTTATGCATGGTATAAAGAACTTAAAAAACCGTCTTCATTCCAAGCACTTTAAGCCCATTGTATCTGACCCTCTTTCTTCATCTAAACAGATAGTTCATCCCCTATCTTCATACTTGTCTATATTGATGACATTTTTGTCACCGGTCTTTCTACTTCAATCATTAATGATTTCATCTCTACTCCAATCATTAATGATTTCATCTCTACTCGCATCAAAGTCCTACCCCTTTCCACACCCTTCGGTACTTATCTCAGACACGGCCGGACGTCACCTTCACTGTCAACAAACTCTCATAATATATGCAAGGACCAATTACAACACATTAGAGTGCCCTTAAATAATTATTATGTTATCTACAAGGTTCAATACATAAAGACATCTTGATCCGAAGTACATCTGCAATGCATCTTCATGGCTTAACCGATGCCGACTTGGTAGGTGACAAATACAATTACCGAAGCACCACCAGCTACATTGTCTACCTTGGTTCAAACCCCAACGAATAAGCTCCAAACGCCAAACCACACTTGCAAGGTCATCAACCAAAGCTGAACTCCTGTCGTGGCCTCCATCACAACTGAGGTCATTTGGCTTCAATCTCTCATAAAGGAACTTAATTTTACACCCATAATACTTTGCAAATCCGGTCTTTGACTCTCGCATGAAGCATCTTGCACTTGACTTCCATTTCATTTGAGAAAAGGTTCATGATCGCACTATAAGGATAACACATATTGCAGGAGGCGACCAACTATTTCAACCCACTCACCAAGCAACTACCAAGATCACGATTTCATTACCTCACCTCCAAGTTTGAACTTGCAACAAGACCTCCATATTGTGGAGCATTACAGGAAATATAACAAATCAAGCTCCACCATTTTGAATTTGATTTTGAACTATAGAATGTATTTTTATATCTTTCATTTATAGTCTTTCCTAATTTTTTGTATAATCTCTTATGGTGATTGAAATTTGTATCCGTTAAAATTAATTTGTATCTTGTATATACTTTGTAAATCAATAGAGAAAAGTATGTTTCTATTATTTTTAATGATCTAAAGATAGTAGTAACAATGTTACACATTTTTTGTTAGCGATAAGACATCTTTAAGGGAAACTTTTCTTCAACGACAACTCTTTCTCCATTAGTAGTAACTTGACACGTCGGCTATTAAGTCGCTGCTAATAGTGTCGTCGTTACTAAACCAAGTCGTCGCTAATGTTGTTTACTCTATTGCCCACATTTCATGTAGTGTATATTGGCTAATAATTTATTATATTTACATTTATCATATTTAGAGGATATAATTTGATTATATTTTTAAAGTTATTGTTATTGTATTCAATATATAGTTGATTAACTATACATTAAGAGATTTGTATTATTTTAACTTATTATTTTCTCTCCCTTTCAGTCTCTCTCTATTGTTTTTGCCGGTAGATCTTGATTGATCATAAACCCTCTTCTCCTGTCACTCTTCTTAGGTGACAACCTTGTTACTCTTCTTCATTTTATGTTATTTCTTTCTACTCTTCTTCTCCTTTTACTCCTATCATGTGTGCGCATTGCATGTATACAAGCGTATGTACACCGGCGAAGCTTCATAGGGGCCGGGGGCGCCCGCCCCTCTCTTTTTTCCGTCAGTAGTATTAATTTTCGGCTCGGCGGTGTAAATTTTCGGTTCGGTAGTGGAAATTTTTTAATAAATATAGTGTTTGGCCCCCTAAATAGTTTACTTTCGCCCCCACCCCCTAAACCCTGGTTCAAGCTCTGCCACTGCGTATGTATACACATAAATTAACTTTTATTTTTGCCCCCTTGCCATCATCATAGTCTTAGCTCCTGCCATCACATTCATAGCTTTTGATCTTGGCTGTCATAGCCCTTGCAGCCATTGTTGTAGCTCCTATCGCCATTGCTCTTGTCGTGCCTCTTGCTCACCGGATATAGCCTGAGATCTGTCCTCATTGTTTACCGCCACAAAAGTTCACTTAGTATTCAAATATCATGGGTTTTTTTCCTTATATTTAAATATTATTCTTATCTTAATATATTCCGTCTTTTCGTTGATCAAGTTTGGAATATTAAGTCAGGGCCGGCCCTCATGGGGCGGGGTGGGAGCCCGGGGTACGATCTTCCAGAGGGTCCGAAGTTTCTAAAAAAATTATATTATATATATATATATTTTTTAAAAAGCCTCTATATACATTCTTAAACACTCAAACTCATTAGGCTCAACAAACTCATTAACATTTTAATTATTTTAAGCCTGACAAAAATTAGAGCCCACTAATATTTAATTTATTTTAGCACACTATCATTTATCTATTACTAGATTTTTTAAACCTATTTTAAAATTCAAACAAAATAACTTGTGATTTGCGGAGAGGCGGTAAAAGAACAATCGGAACACAGAAAGTCAGAGCGATCGATTGATCGAACTAGAGTCTTGTTTTTTCTACTCGTACAGGACACAAAATTTTATATATAAATTATTCACTTAATATGATAAGGAGCCCATTTTTCTTTACTCACCCAAGGTCCAATTTTCTTTTTACGATTGTCTGGGATGGCCTGTATTAAGTAAACTATATTGCTTGGAGTTTATTTTAACTATTCTTACCATATTTTGTTTTGTAATATTATGTTTATGTTTATGCGACATCATCACATTTGAATAGCATACTTCTAGTTGAAAATCTACATTTTTCAAGTTTCCAGCGTCAAGTTAACCTAACATGCTCAAATAGTTTAACAATAATATCAAATGTCAAAGAGTTCCTCGTAACGGTGGGCCATACCATAAAAAGATGTTGACCCATTTCATTTGTAGTTAGATGTTCTTTTTATCTATTAGACGTAGTGGGTATATAACTTAAAATTATATAACTTAAAATTAATTTATCTTTTAATAACTAGTAAACGGGAACCATGGCCGGTGTCAAACTATTAAAAAACTGACATCAAGACATAGCTATGTACTCGTGTGCAGGAGTTGTTTATAACATTCAAAACAAAAAATGAGATCTTGAAATAGATCTGACGGTTTGTAATTTTTATGTTTTGATAAGTTATATATTATTATGCACAACTACGTTTCAAACGAAACCAAAACGTAAATAAAAATAAAAATTTTACAATGGTGCTTTTGAAACTTGATAGAGCATCATACTTTAACAGTTATATAATAACTAAAGAAAAGAAAATGTTATGAGTGAGAGGCGAGACAAATTTTAATTGACTTAAAAAGGGTATGTGTACGTCCACTTACAACTGAGGACTAAACGTTAATTTAAAAAATCAAACATCTAATGCCTCGTATAATGGTGCATCTCACTTGTTCCAAGTGAACACCAGTCTCCCTCGCAAACTTGATGAGACATCGGCCTTACATTTAGTGTATATATAATATAACTGCTTGAAATACTTAGAATACATGTCGTGGTGGCGTGAAAGGAGGGGCATCATCCACGTGGCAACCACCTGGTCGCGAACACTGCAACACAAGGGCGGGATCGGGGCGCGACGCAGAGGGGAATCTAGCTGTTGGGGCTTTGGTTTCCAAATAATAGCCGTTAAAGGCTTTAAAAGAAATTATTTATAAATACTCATCTTCAAATTTTATATAAACTATCCTATTACATTTATTTTCTCTCTATATTTAGAAAAAATATACTCTGTCTCAACCATGAAATGAAGTTCCTTGTCATCTGAATCTTCTAAAGAATACGAGCTCATTTTTAAAATGGGGAAAAAGGTCCTCGAGCATTTGATCGTGCAATCTCAACGTCAGCCATTGTTAACGAGATTTTCACCTCTAGATCGTAACCAAGTGGATGCTAACAACACTTTGGTAAGACACTATTTTTCCCCGAATTTTCTTTATGACGAAAAGAGTTTTGGAACACGTTTTCGTTTAAGTAGACAATTATTTTTGCGTATATCAAATGATTTGTTGGAGCGATATTTATTTTTTTTTAACAAAGAGAAGAAGCTATAGGTATAGCCGGATTCACCACTTTTCAAAAGGTTATGGAGGCTCTTCGACAATTAGCGTACGGTGTTACTTCAGACGCGTTGGACGAGTATTTACAAATGTTTTATAAAATTGCAAGTGATTATATAAATATTTCCTTACTTTGTATAATTTTTTTTAAATTACACGTGATTTACTTGAAATCTTTCGTAGGAATCGTGCCGACTTACTCTCGAAGATATTTGGGTAGAACCACCATATGATATTCAGCGCATATACGAGATGCATGGTGAAAGACATGGTTTATCTGGAATGCTCGGTAGCCTTAATTGTACGCATATTGGATGGGCTATGTGTTCTACTGCTTGGAGAGTTCAATTTCACCCTGATGATCACCCCGGCCCTACTATCATGCTTGAGGCAACAGCTTCATGTGATCTTTGGTTCCGACTTGCGCTTTTGGTGTTGCCGGTCAAATAACGACCTTAATATTATCGATCAATCTCCTTTATTCAATAACCTAATCGACGGCATCGAACCTCCTCAATCTTGTTGATGGAATTTACAACAAATGGGCGATACTAGTTCAAGCTTTTACATCCCCACTTGAAGACAAATGAAAATATATCACAAAAATGCAAGAATCCTCAAGAAAAGATATTGAAAGAGTGTTTGGAGTTTTAGAAAACACTTTCATTTGATTGCAAACTTGATACGGTTTTGGACAAGGGAAAAAATAATGAGCGTAGTCTATACCCGTCTTATTTTACATAACATGATTTTAAAAACGAGTGTAAGGCTATTTGTCAAAACTATCAAGGAAACATTCCCCACTACAATCGACAATCATTGATCAACAAAGACTTGAAAAATAGCATCAATCAAGAACCGTCAGATACACGAAAATCTTCATCATGAATTGGTCAGGTATTTACGGGTTAGACGACCCTATAATCTCGTATTAGACTAGTATTTGTATTGTTTTTAAATAAAAATTAACTAACATGTCTTTAATTTGTTTTATGTTTTTAATGACTTTGTTTGATTATAATGTTTAATTTTATATTAATGTTTTACATTTAAAAAATAAATTAAATAAATTAAGAAATTTTTTAGAGCCCTTGATCACTTAATCCACAATAGGGTGGAATACTTTATCAGGGGCTCTATCCAGTGCCCGGTCAGCATACAGTTAGCGTCACATGTCGTAATATTACAGGAAAACTTGCTGATAGATAGAGCTCCACAACAAAATATTTAATTATTATTAAACTAATAACTTTTAAATGTCTTTTAACGGTTTTGATTCTATGTACAAGACACTAATCACAATTCAATTTTTTAATATTAAATGTCATATTATTAGGATTGGTTGATCAATAAGATTTAATTTTTAAGTATTAACCCACCTAATCATAGTTAAGATAAGCTTAAGCCCTTGCTCAAGTACTGTAGAACTATGTTTATTAAAATCCTTCAATTCGATTTGAGGTTAAACATAAAAGAGGAACTTAATACATAATCAAACTCAAGTAAAGAACCATGAAAACCGTTTATACAAATGTACATATTATTTTATCCTATCATGTAAGGCGATAATATAATGCATAAATCATTCTACTTCGATCTCTCTTTTCGATATATTTTACTAGTTACAGGATCGGTTTTGACTCTAAACACTGAACTTACTAAGTCTCACTTGATCGATGAAACACAGAATCTCAAACTAAAGTTGATAATAATATACGAAGTTAATGAACAAGAGAATAGTTTTCAAGATACTTGTATATATTATTTTTCAACTCAGTATTACAAGACTCTTAAGCTCATGCTAGTTAAGTTACAATGAGAAACTATATATACAACTATCTACAGCCGTTATACATGGAAAACCAGCTGAAATCTACAACTAGAAAATACTACATTGCTAGAAGTAAATATCTAAGATAAAATAATATCCTAGATAAGGTGTCATGACAGGTCCATGACTTACCTTTTGTCATCAACTAGGATGGCATCTGTACTAAGTTAAAAAGGTGAACAGTGGATTAAAGTATGGTCAACTACATGAGTTAGGAAAGCACCAGCAGTGTATCAGAGTCTGTCAGACAGACCATACTTATGTCCACTGGTTCATAGTTGATTCTTCCGAAGCTAAATGGCTTCGGAAGAATTAGTTCTTCGGAGGCCATTTATACTTCGAAGAACCAACTTCTTCCGAGTCTTCTACAGGTCTTTAGACTTTATTCTTCGAAGACTTTGTCTTCGATCTTCTAAGTGTGAATACTTCGGAAGAATAATTGCTTGGTCTTCGGAAGACTTTGTTCTATCCTTCAAAAGTCTCATATACTTTGGAAGGGGAAAAAAAACTACTTAATCTCAAAGGAAGTGTTTTTCCTCTAGAATCTCTTCAGACATAATGCTTCAGAAGATCTTTGACATAGCTGCGGAAGATTAGTTTGTCTTCGAAAGACTTCTTCAACTTGTACACAAAATTGTTCTAAGTATTGTTTTGCTTGCACCAGCCTCATATGATCCAACAAATTCCCCCTAGGATGATGCTACTAAAACTTCACTTCCTCCTGCTCTTCAAAGCCTTCAATACCAGGGAAAGCAGATATTTATCTGTCTCTTTGTTTTTCCCTGATGTGGTGGTGAGGAGTTTGTACAGGTCATTCGTAGATAATAAATCCAGTCGATTGCTCTGAATGACATGTACTCTTTGCTGCATCCCTCTGAAGAGAGTTAGCTGATGGGAAAGGTAGTCATATTCCCATCTAACTATAGGTCTTCCTTTTTGTGGTTGTGCCTTCTTCTGCATTTTGTGCTCTCTTTTTTCAACTCTTCTTCAATCTTGGCCTTCTTTGTGAGCTTGGCTAGATGAAAGCTGCTTAATGATTTCTGATGTGAGCAGCTATCTCAGAGTTGGAGGGATTGGAGAATGTCTTTTCTGCTAACTCAGCAATGTCAAATCTGCTGGAATGTAGCAAAGAGAAGTGTCAGCCCTGGTAACTTCACCATTCTCGCCTTTCCACAACAAAGCTGTGGAATCTTCATCGAACCTCCACTGGACAATTTGCTTTCTAGGATTGAGGGGTTTGTTGGCAGTTTGTCCCCTTCCTAGTGTCCAGCAGAGTCACCATCATTCTTCTTAACTTCTTCTCGACTTTATTGAGAGTATCTGAATTCGTTGCAAGAAGTTGAGAGCTTGGTCCAGTGTTCCTCTAGTAAGATCAGGAATGCATCTCTTGTGAGGGAACTGGAAGAACCATCAATGAAGTCAGCTGGATGGACTCTTCCTCACAAGAGATGTCGCTCAGTATTATGCAATTTGTGAGCTTCTTCTTATCTCCTTGAATTCTTCCAAGGTCAGGGGTTTTGATGGATCAGAGGATGGTTTGGTTTTTGAGTGGGTTCTTGGTTGTGTTTTGGGTCGTAGGATAGTTGGTGGTGGTGGTTGGTGGAAGCAGTGGGTGATGGTATAGGTAAGGTTGCTGGAGAAGGTTCAGGGGTGAAAGGTTCTATTTTGATAGGGAAGGGAAAGGTGTAGGTTATGTTTTGGGTAGTGGTTTGGGTACCATCCTCTAAACACTAGGAGTTTGAGCAACCTCCTGCCTTCTTCCTAGGTGAATGCCATCTTTGATGTCACTGACAAATCGTTGTAGGGTCTTGATTGACATGGGAGCCACTTGCTTACCGGAGAAGCCGTGAGCTCGGAGATATGATTTCTTCCGATCCTTGTCTCCCTCCTTTTTGGCAGCCGCAAGTTCTCCCTCTACCTCTTTCTTTCTCTTCTCTTCAACTCTCCCTACAGCCTTCTTCCTTTCCTTATTGATTAGATCTGCTCTTTGTGAAAAAGAAAAGATCATGTCATTTTTGTGAGGTGCCAGCTCCTCTTGAGAATAGCCTCTATTGCAGAGAAAGGCTATTCTCTCCATCCTCTCCTTTCATCTATGGCTTCTTCCTTCTTTCCTCCTTTTGCCACCTTGTTGCTTCTTCCTTGTCTTTTTCTTTGTACAGCAAGGTTGTCTTTTCTAGTTTCACAAGCTCATCAGTTGGGAGTAGAAGAGTTTCTTCGTTGGTTACTCCCAGGCTGATGAGCCTATCAATGATTTCCACCCTCCTTTTATTGGTAGACTTGCTTGGGTGGTTGTTGCTGCTTTGCTACTGCAGCCAAAACTTTCCAGTATCAAGTCTACCCTTCTTCTTTAGCTTCTCCAATCTTTTCTCTTCTAGTAGCTCCTCAGTAGTAAGCTTTCTCTTCCCCTTAGGATCAGAGAAAGATTCAGCCTTTAGGGTGTTTGAAGTAGTGGTTCTTGTAAGAGAGGGGTTGTAAGGAAGTCCTCACTGTTAATCTAGAGGCTAGTTCAAGGATTGCCTTTGTGATGAACAGATCACTGGACAATGAGACTGCCCATTATTCCTTTCGGCAGCTTGGATTTCTGCCTCGGAAGTAACTAGAACTGCATCACCTGTCCCATCCAAATCAGTTGCTGGGCCATCAGTCTGTACGTCCCCTTCGAAGTTAATCTTGGGTTCAGTAGAGACCTTAGTTGACCACACTTCCTCTTTAGAGGTAGGTGGTGCATTCAGCCTTTGAAGCTCTTCAGCTCCAAGGTAGGCAATAGCTAGATCAGGGAGGGCTGTTCAATGGAGGAGCTCAACAAAAATTTGGTTAGAAACCTATTAAGATCTATGAGCATCCTTTGGTCTACTTGAAAGGTAATGGGGCTGGTTGAGGGAAGACTGTTGTAGGGTAGATGTTTTGGGGTAAAAGATAGATAAGGCATCAGGAGAAGTTGTTGCTATAGGGTAAGTGGGTTTAACATGATGTTGTTTCTGTACATTCTCCCCTTTTTGGTAGCATCATCTTGAGAAGTAGATGAGCTGGAGGAAGAACTTAAAGAAACCTGGATAGGTACGTGCCTGACAGACTTCTCAATCTGTGTCTCAGCTAGTTTAGCCTTGAGATATTCAATCTCAAGTTGCTGAGTGGCAGACCTGTCCTCTAAAGTCTTAACCTTTATTCAAGGTTTGAGACTTTAAAATCAGGTCTTGATAATGAGTTGCAGTCTACCCTCATCTTCTTTTGAAGAATCATAGGGAGATGAGATAACATGCATGGCATGTTCATCATCACCACCAGTTATGGTTTCTCGGCACCCTGATACCCTTCCTTACTTATGTCCTTTTCAGAACATCAATTGGCAAGGTTCCGTAGACTCAGTCTCACTGATGTCCCCTTTCCTGAGAGGCCAGTGAGACACTCTCATAGTGGCGGCTGAGTCTACATGAGTCACCTCCACACCATTGGACTCACCTCAGTTGGTCTGAACTGATGTTGGCTTGATATCAGAGGTTCCCTGGGACTCAGTTGATCTTGAGAGAGGTATTGTAGATCAACATCATGGCCCTGACGGAACATTATATCCTCATCAGGTTGGATAAAAGGTCAGTGAAGGATAGAGAGGTTAATTCTAATGACCCGGACCTTGGCCAGCACCTAATGGCTCTTCTGCAATAGCAGATGTGCCAAAGATGTGGCTGTCCCTTTTGGTTGCTCAGGGGAGAGTTGGGACTCACCCTGAGGGCTAATGGCTTGGGTTTGGCTCATCAGGTTAGACTGAGGAGACTCAACACTGATATTGAGGTCGATGGTGGAGGAAGGTGTGACCTTGCTGAGTGGGAGCCCTGAGTTCCACTCGAGCCTTTTTGGTGTGAACAGTGGGGACCTATAAATCAGGGTTCGCTTGGGGCATCTGGTGTATGTAACTTTTATTGGGTGGGAAGAAGTAGTTGGAATTTGAGTAGGGAGGTCTGGTGTGGGTTCATCGCCTGCTGGCTTGCAGGGATGTCACAGGAGCCGTTGGCTCAAGCATACCTGGGAGAAGATCATGATCTCCTGTGAAATTGGTGGACACCTTCTTCAAGGTCTCAAAGATGCCCGGCCTCATGTGTGGGACCATTAGAGTGTCTTCATGTTGTAGTCTGTTCTGGTCCAGCTCACAGTTTATGATATGCTGAATGAACCGGGATACATGAAAAATGAATCCCGGGTAAGATTTCCTAGTAGATTGTCAGCACAAACCTTGATAGTTGAAGCGGATCCTTCTACCATTCCATGGACTAGGCAGCCCAGATCATATGGGATTTGATCACACCCCCTGATTTGTTGGATAGGCAGTGTAGAACGATGTGCAACAAAATTTCCAGTTGTAAGAGAAATTAAACTTGTAGACAGTGGACTTGTGCACATCACCACCATATCCCATCTGATGTATGTGTTTGCTAACTCAGATTTGGGGAATTCAGTTGGGGGCGTCTTCGTCATGAAGCTCCAGATGCTCCCTGATGGTAGATTCAGAATGATGATCTCTTGTCCGCTGATTCTCGACCTGATGACCCTCATCATTCAGAGTTTCACAATGACGTTTGCCCATAATTCGTCATGTGATTAGAGTATATGGTGGGGTTTACAGTGAGGGCAGTAAAGTATGTGGAGTGAAACAGAAAATCGATGATGGGGGCAAAGTCAGCATCCTTAGAGATCAAGGATGGCGACTTGGTTATGTTGAGGATTGAGAGCCATTGTAAGAAAGTATGTTGGATTGAAGGAATTTAGAGAGATGGAAGACGATAATGGAGTATTAGGTTTCAGTGGTGGTAAAAAGGGTAAAGAAAGAGAGTCGGAAGTTTTAAATAGGGGTAAAAGACCATGCCGATAAGGTGAAAAGACTTTTGGGTGTGTACTTGAGTACGGCGGCAAGGTAGATAATTTAAAATATTCCGAAAAGATCTTAATCTTTACACAGTGGAGCCCAAAGGTTTCCGTTACACAGTAAAAGTTTTCTTCAGAAGGAAAGTTGCTTCCGAGAGAAAGATTTCTTCCGAGAGGAAGTTAATAGCCTTTGGAATAAATTTGATCTATGATCAAATTTCTTCTGAGGGTAAAAACTCTTCGGAAGAGAGTACTAAAGTGAGGAATTTACCTTCAGAAGATATAAAGATCTCTTCCGAGGGTAAATTTCTTTTCGGAAAGAATTTCCACTTAGAAGAAAAACTTTAGTAACAGCTTAGATTGTAATTAGACAACATAAACAAGACACATTTTAAAGGTTTTCAAAAGAAATAAACTAGTCTGTTAATCATCCAATAGCTAGGATTAAGTATTTAAATCTTGTGTTCATCAAAGGCTTTGGTGAACAAGTCACATATTGTTCATTTGAATTAACTTTTACTAGTTTAATCAAGTGTTTCTCATGAATATCTCGAATGAAATGATACCTGATGTCAATGTGCTTTGTTTTGAGTGCTTGACTGGATTTTCTATAATGGAAATAGCACTCGTGTTGTCTATGTGATAGGAGTATTCATGAAGTTGAATCCATAGTCTAACATCTGATTTTGAATCCATAGCAGTTGAGCACAGCAGCTCGCAGCAGCAATGTATTCAGCTTCAGCAGTTGATGTAGAGACACATGATTGCTTCTTGCATTGCCAGAAAATAATCCTTCCACCAAGAAATTGACATCCTCCTGATGTGGATTTCTTGTTAATGTTGCAGCCACCATAATCACTATCAGAGTACCTATAGAGATTGAAATCCTTATTCTTAGGATACCAGAGACCCAGTTTGGGAGCTCCTTTGAGGTATCTAAGAATCCTTTTGACGGCAATTAGGTGAGACACCTTGGGAGCAGCCTGATATCTTGCACAGATGCAAGTTGCAAACATGATATCAGGTCTAGCTGTGAGATACATCAGAGATCCATAATTGCCCTGTACTGATGCTAATCAGTATCCTCCCCCTCGGAATCAGGACATAGATTGGATTTCTGGTATAGGTGTCTTGGCTGTCTTAAAATCTTTCATCTTAAATCTTTCTAAGATGTCCTTGACATACTTAGACTGGTTTGATAAAGAATCTTCTCCATCTGCTTCACTTGAATCCCAAGAAAGAAATCCATCTTTCCATGGAGCTCATCTCAATTTCTTTCTCATGATGCTTTAAAGTCTTTGCACATTTGGTCATTTGAGGAACCAAATATGATGTCATCGACATAGACTTGAACAAGCAGCATGTCCTTCCCAGATTTCTTTATGAATGAATGTCTTGTCTATGGTGCCTCTGGTGTAGCCGTTTTTTAGAAAACTGAGACAAAGTCTCATACCACAGCCTAGGTGCTTGATGCAGCCCATAAAGAGCTTTATCTAGTTTGCACACATAGTTGGGATGTGTGGGTCTTCAAATCCAGGTGGCTGACACACATAGACTTCTCTGTCTATATTCCTATACAAAAATGCACATTTGACATCAAGTTGATAGACTGTGAAGTTCTTGGGCTGCAAAAGCAAGGAAGATTCGCACAGCTTCAAGTCTTGTAACAGGTGCAAAGACATGTGTAATCTATGCCTTCTCCTGTGTGTATCCTTGAACAAAAGTCTTGCTTTATTCTTGATGATCAAACCTCTATCATCTCTTTTGTTCTGAACACCCACTTGGTGCCAATAGGGACTTGACCAGGTGGCAAAGGAATAGGTTCCATACCTTTTGCCTCTTGAATTGAAGCATTCCTCTTGCATAGCTTCAATCCAATTGTTCTTCTTGAGGGCTTCTTCCACCTTCTTTGGTTCCATTGAGAGAGAAAGCATGAGTACAAGCATACATTCCATTATGGGTCTGACTTCTTGTTCTCACACCTTCTAATACATCCCTAATGATGTTTTCAGCGGGAGAGTTTGTGTATCCTGAGCCTAGGAATTACATCTAATTGCATGGATAGGTCTAGGTTGAGAAGTTTGCTCAGAACTTCAAACACCTTCTCCAGATGATGTCTCATATTCATTCAATAAGGACTTATTGAATGAATGGTGACATCATTAATGGTAGTATGCTGTGAAGCAGCATCAAAGTTGCCATTCCTCCATGTCACTGTCTTCATCAGCTTGGTGTTGAGTGCTTGAATTGTCAACCTCTGGGTTATAAGGCTCAGTGAGCTGCAATTTGTTAAAGCTCCTTTGTTTCCTGAGATATTCATGCTTTCAGACTTTTAGCAATAGGAGCTTGTTGTTCATTTCTTCTTGGAGAACTGGAAATAGGTCTGGGAAGTTCAAACAGTTGATCTTCATATGGGTCACTTTGAGTTCTTGTTCCAGCTGAAACATTCTCACAAGATGGTTTAGAATAGTTTAGAAACAATTCTAAATCAAAAATATATTTAGGTCCATTCCCTCTAACACAAGGAGTATGCTCATTAACAATAATGTTGGATGATTTCTCAAACTGTTGAGTTTTGATATTATACACTCTATAAGCAATAGAGGTGTATGAATATCCAACAAAGATAGCATCATCCGACTTTTTATCAAATTTTGCTAAATTGTCCTTTGTGTTGAGTATAGTACACCTGCTGTCAAAGGACCTAAGAAAGCCAATGAACGGCGGCCTCTTGTTCCATAGCACATAAGGGTCTTCCCATGAGGCTTAACAATGAGAACTCTGTTTTGCACATAACATGCAGTGCTGACTGCCTCTGTCCAGAAAGTTAGAGGTAGCTTTAAATCAGCTAACATGTTCTTGCAGCCTTAATAAGTGTCATGTTCCTCCTCTCAGCAACACCATTCTGTTAAGGAGTTCTAGGAGCACTATATTGTTTGACAATCTCTTTTGAGTTACAAAATAAGTCAAGAAATTTATTCTTAAACTCAGTCCCTTGATCACTTCTAATGATTTTTACCTTGTGATCCTTTTGATTTTCAATTTTAAGAATAAAAGATTTTAAAGTTTTAGCCGTTTCATCTTTAATTTTTAAAAAGAATACCCAAGTGAATCTTGTAAATCATCAACAATCACAAGGCAGTATGATTTCCTTCTAGTGTTCATTATACTTGTGAGACCAAAAAGATCCATGTGCAATAAGTGTAATGGAGTGGTGATAGATTAACTTCTTTGGATTTGTGAGTGACCTTGTGTTGTTTTCCTTTCAGGCAAGCAACACATTGTCTTTACAGAAAAACTCCTTTTTAGGCACCATTACCAAATTATTTTTAACCAAATTGTTCATGTTTTAAATTAACATGGCACATTCTTTTATGCCAAAGAGTTGACTCATCACCATTGGCTTTGAAAGAAAGCATGGTACTTCACCCAGTGGGGAAGTATTATTCATATCCAGCTTGTACATATCCCCTCTCCTGGGAGATCTAAGAAGCACCAATTCCTAAGGAATTGTCATCCCAGGTTTGAGGATAATGCACTCATGTTCTGTGAAAAGCATTTGTGCTTTTTAATCACAGAATAAGAAACACTTAACAGATTATGTTCAAGCTGTTTGACAAAGTTTACCTTGTCAAGTTTTAACTTACCATTGGATACATACCTCTACCAAAAATGTATCCTTCAGCTTCACCTCCAAACTGAACAGGACCTCCATCAAAATGTTCAAATTGTTGAAAAGAGATCAGTTTCCTGTCATGTGCCTGGAGCATCCGCTATCCACAATCCATATATTTCCATTCTTGTCATGTGAATGTCCCTGCAATAAGTGAGATGATTAGTTACTATTAGAAACCAAGCCTTGTTGGTCTTGGGTTCTTTCAATGTAGATGATTAATTAAACCAAATTATAGGCAAGTGGGTTCAATTTATGTTTATGAGGAAGAGGTACTGGCTGCAGCATCTGTCTGTTCTCCATACCATCTTATGGTTGACCAGTGTAGATGATCTGAAGAGGATTGAGCAGCATGACCTTCTTCCGAGACTACTTTCTTTTGGAAGATTTCAAAGGATCCTTTTGTTCCTTTGTTTGTTCTTTGGCTTGTCTTCCGAAGCTATTTTTCTTTCAGAAGAATGATCTTCTTCCAAAAGCAACTTAGCTTCGGAAACAAGCTTTCCTTTCCTTGTCACTTGGACCATGTGATAAGGTCCAAATGCGAAATCTTCCTTGACTCCATCTCTTTTAACATTGGTTGCATAATGTGTGCTTGCAGGATTGTAGTAACAATCTTTAGCCATGTGGTTATGCAGACCACAGATTATGCACTCAATGTTGCTCTTGATAGGGCGTGATGGTTGTTGGTTCTTGCACTCCTTTTCTTCAATAGCTTTCCCCTTTAACTTCTGATCCTTCAGTTGGACAGGAATGCTGGTACTACATTCCTTTCCTAAGTCAAAGTTTTCAACCACTTGGAATCTGGCTTAAATGAATACACCCTTTTGTCTGGGATCTATCTTCATCCTAGACTCAATCGTCTTCTTGACAGTTTTCTTTGATTTCTTGATTTTGTTCTTTCTCTCTTTGGTGGTTAGGGGTAGGACATCAGCGGTGGGAATGAGGTTTTCTACCTTATCCTTCCCTGTGGTGGTCACCATAGTTGCATCATTCTTTTGCACATAGGGTAGTGGGTCAGCAGTTGGAACCTCTTGCTCATAAGTGCCATATCTTGGCTATCTAGCAGACACGTAAGAGTGTGGTGGAGCAATTTCATTGGTTCCCAACCCATTTTTGTTTTGATAACACACCTTTGAGTAGGAGGATGATGCAATGATGGTGTTAAGTTATGCTCTTCAATAGCATACTTCTTTGCTTTAGTCTCAGCTATTACTAGCTAGGCTTGAGCCTCAGTCAACTTAGAAATCAAATCCTTTATTTGAGTCGTGTAGTTTGTATGTTCGTGTTTTAAAGAGGAAACGGTTTTCTCTAACTCTTCAATTTTGAGTTTATAGTCAGATTCTGCTTTCTTGAAATCAGATTTTAGGATGTTTAAGGACTCAATATCGGATTTAATTTTCATGTTGTAATTTTGATAAAGTTTAACCTTAGCAATACAAGCTGGAGTACAGAGGTTTTCATATACCTTGCTGTCTTCAGTTCCATCCATGAGAGCTTGAGCAGGAGTGACATCTTGCACCATGAAGCTCCAGTCAACCTCTTGAGCAACAGCCGCAGTTTGTTGCTCAGTAGGTTTTGGTACAGCCCTTAAGGTGGTAGGATGTTGGGAGGCTTGAGTTGCTCTAGGATTGGATCTTGGAGCTTTGCATTCCTAGCAAAGTGACCAAGCTGGTTACAGTTGTAACACTTGGCTTTGCTTTTATCAAATCCCAATTGCTGTTGGTTGGATTCTGATGGAACTACCTTCCGTTCTTTTGAAGAACTTCTTTGCTCTGTAGGTGAGGAGAGCCATTTGTTGGGCAGTGTCCATGTACTCAATGTCATCTGGGCTAAAGCACTCTAGATCATCAAATAGAATTGAAAATCTCCAGAGTGTTCACTTCCTGAGACAAAGGCATAACTATCCTGAAAAGGAGTGTGTTAAGCCTGTTAAGACCTGGATGTCTCAGGGAAAGTGTTGTATGGCCCAGAGGAAGATGATGGTTGTTGGGGATAGTTCAGGTACAACTGAGGTTGTCTTGATCCTTCAGCAACATGTAGAGCATTATTGACAGCAGAATTTGAGGGTTGGTTCATATGTTGGCTCTTCTGAGTCTCCATCTCCATATGGTATCCATTAAGGATTCCGTACAGTTCAGTCATGGTGAGAGTGTTAAGATTCTCAGTTCTTTTGATAGAAACACAATAGAAAGAAAGTTCATGAGAAACTACACTCATGAAATTCCTTACAATGTCTCTCTTCTGAAGATCCACTCCCATAGACTGAAGAAAGGTGATCAAGTTCATGTACCTGAAGTATTGTTGGTCAAGGTCTCACCAATGATATATGTGAAGTTTTCAAACTTTTGCTTCAGTACATCCTTCTTGGACTTCTTGGATTCAGTGGAACGAGTACATCAGCTTCAAGCATCAAAGAGTTCTTTGGCTGACTCGCATTGCTGAAAGCCAACCATTATGGAGTTTAGTATGGTTGTAAGCAAAACAGTCATTGCTTTGCCGTCAATGTCTATTTTCTTGAAGTCTTCATCAGAGTAGTCTTCAACGGCCTTCTCTATCATGGCACCGTTACCCGCTAGGGCTGCTACCTTAGGAACGTAAGGACCATCAGTGACAGATTTCCACATGCGGCTATCTTGATACTTGATGAACCCTTCAATACGTTTGCACCAAGTTCTAAAATCATCGGGAGTGATGATAGGACCTTGGTCATGGTTCCCATTTCGGACTCAAAAAATTTCTGGTTAAGATCCATTAAAGTGAAGTGAGTGAGTGCGAAGAAGTAAGGGTGATTTGGGATGGTTAGATCTCATAATCAAGAGCCTGGAAGCTCTGATACCAATTACAGGATCAGTTTTGACTCTAAACATTGAACTCACTAAGTCTCACTTGATCGATGAAACACAGAATCTCAAACTAAAGTTGATAATAATATACGAAGTTAATGAACAAGAGAATGGTTTTCAAGATACTTGTATATATTACTTCTCAACTCAGTATTACAAGACTCTTAAGCTCATGCTACTTAAGTTACAATGAGAAACTATATATACTACTATCTACAACCGGTTATACTTGGAAACCAGCTGGAATCTATAACTAGACAAATACTAAATTGCTAGAAGTAAAATATCTAAGATAAAATAATATTCTAGATAAGGTAGTCATGACAGGTCCATGACTTACCTTTTGTCACCAACTAAGGATGACATCTGTACTAAGTTGAAAAGGTGAACAGTGGATTAAAGTATGGTCAACTACATGGGTTAGGAAAAGCACCATGCAGTGTATCAGAGTCTGTCAGACAGACCATACTTATGTCCACTGGTTCATAGTTGATTCTTTCGAAGCTAAATGGCTTTGGAAGAATAAGTTCTTCCGACGTTTATACTTCGGAAGAAACAACTTCTTCCGAGTCTTCTACAGGTCTTTATGACTTTATTCTTCGGAAGACTTTGTCTTGAATCTTCTAAGTGTGAATACTTCGGAAAGATAATTGCTTGGTCTTCGGAAGACTTTGTTCTATCCTTCGGAAGTTCTTCATATACTTCGGAAGGAAAACTACTTAATCTCAAAGGACTTAGTTTTCCTCCGGAAACTCTTCAGACATAATGCTTGGGAAGATTTTTGACATAGCTGCGGAAGAGTAGTTTTGTCTTCGGAAGACTTCTTCAACTTGTATACAAAATTGTTCTAAGTATTGTTTTGGTTGCACCAGCCTCATATGATCCAACACTAGTGTTACATTTAAGTGTTATGTAAAGTGTTAATACAATTTTTTAAGTAAAAAGCTCTCCAAAAAATAGAGCCTTTATTTAATTTAAAAGTATGTTTGAATGTCATTTTGTATGCACACGTTTTCTTATAAATTTCCAATGAACAACCCATTTTTCGTTCAACATCTTAATCTACCCTTCCACTTACCGTGACATCCATCCCCATTATATTTATAGACATACACAAACGCTATATAATCTGGATCATAGAGACAGAAAACAATAAACACCAGCAATGGGTTCATCAACGTGTGACACAATTATGATACTACTAGTACTATCTTATTTCATCATGATCAATCATGCATATATAGCGCATTCATCTCCTATGAGCTCGTTAATCGGCCATTCAGCTCATGATCATCATTCTCCGATACGAAAATTGCAAGAATTCAAGTCGAATTTCTTCACACGAGAACACGTTTCTCTAGCATCATCTTCATCTCCATCTCCATCTCCATCTCCATCTCCATCTTCGCCCGTAAGTATTATTATTATTATTATTCTCTTTCACAACTGTCACATAACGTGAACATTTGTGTTGAAAGTTGAAACGACTGATGTGTACAGACAAAAACCAGCTCAAGAGTGTATTCAGTGATCGATTATGGAGCGGACCCCACGGGGAAAACTGACAGCACGGATGCTATCCTCGCTGCGATATCGGACGCGGTTTCTGTCTCCGGTGATGGGTTCTTGATGCAAGGTATTACCAATCTTGGTGGCGTACAGATAAGTCTGGACGGTGGAATTTACAAGATCAGCCGTCCAGTAAAGCTGCCGGTTGCCGGCAATATCATGGTAAATCATTCTTTGATATCATCCCAAATTAATATTGTTCATATACACTTCTTGCAATATTTATTACCAATTTACTCTAGGTTGAAAATTATGTAAAGCAAATGATCTGAACTTGGGTTAGAATGACATTCGATCTCTAATCACTAGAAAACTTAAGTTGAGATGAGCATTAATTTGGATATTTTCATAGGTATAGGTTTTACAGGGTTGTGTTATTATATGAAAATCAGTCTTATAAGACTTATTACATGAAATTAATCTATATTTGTTTATGTGTATGGTTGTGTCTAAGCTGAATATATTAATATATCATGTAGTTTTCTAATTATGTATATATAAATAATATTGTTTAGGGGTGTTTATGTTTAGAAGAAACTAGTATTAAGCCACCCGCGTTGCGTCGGGGGGCAAAAAACCATGCCAAGTAGCAACAATATCATACTACCGTTAGCGATCACCAACATTGAAAAAACTCGTATTAAAAAAGAAATAAAAACGAAAAATATAAAACCAAACGGAAAGTAGACGTAAAAACGTTGAACCACGCACGTGAAACGTAAAACATTAAAACAACAACTAAGTTAATCTAGGACTCGTGCGTTGTGACGGGCCGTTAAAGAGAAAAAATAAGCCAAAACCTAAAATCACGCGTGCATGTTAGTGTGTTAACTCGTAAAATTTAGACTGAAACGTAAAACGAAAAATTTGTAAACTATGAAAAGTATAGAGGATAAAATTGAAAGTGAAAAAATGATTAAATTAAAGATGTAAAAGTATTAGGTTAAAAGTAAAAAAATATTAAAGATTAAAAAAACCCAAAAGTTAATACAACCAATTAAGCCTAAAATACAAACCTTGATAGATACAAAAGTTAATAATTAGTAATATATAGAATACGGTTTTTCGGTTTTAAACAGAAAAAAGATTTTTAAGTTTAATCAGAAATATACAAAGCTATTTAATAGGTTTCTTTGTAAGACTATATGTTTAAAGTTAAATCAAGAAATACGAAAAAGGATTTAAGTTATGGTTGACCTAAAACTTATGTATGATATATAAAGTGCACTTTGTAAATTTTACTTTTTGTCATTTTCTTAACACGTACTCAAGCTCTTTTGTTGGTGTTATAGCATTATAGCATATAGATTTAGTCGATGGTTGGTGTCTGTCATAACCACTCCATAACAGAAATCTTGAAAAGATAGTATATTTCTGCCCATGTTTATTTTCATTAGATAGTACTTGACTAAGTTTATATATTATATCATACCATGCGTCATATATATCCAGACATTTAATTTAACTGGTGTTATCAATGAATGTTTAATATAAAGTTATCGAAATTGATTAACTAAAATTTAGATAAATACACACCTTATGATTAACAAATATAGGCACCAAAGTTATTCAATTTCTCGATCCAACTTATTTTTAAAAGTGTAAAACAATTTCAAAATCTTCAACCATATTTTTCTATTGTCTTGCCCGAACAGGCCTTGTGCGTGTTCGTTCATTAAAAAATAATTTGTTCATAAATTGTTCGCGAACACTTACCAAACGAGATTTCTTATTCGTATTCATGCATTAAGAGAAAAATCTTTTTATGAACTGTTCACGAACATAAACGAACGAAAACGAAGCAAGCGAACGCACACAATTAATATTCATGAACTTTAGTGATACAAACGAAATTTTCTTAAACAAACGAATACAAACTATCATATATTGATTTTATAATTAGAATCACAAATATTATGTAATATCCACAAAAGATAAATAAGTATTTAACATAATTACCTCAAACATAACTTTTAAATGAATGAATACAAACGAACGTTAATGAACATATTATCGAGCGTTCACAAACATAAATGAACGAACACGGTCTATGTTCATGTTCGTTCATTTAACTAAACGAACGGAATTTTCTTGTTCGTGTTCGTCATTTAATAAACGAACGAACATAAACAACATACCTTTCCGTCGAACGATTTACAAACCGTTTGCTGAACGTTTGGTTCATTTACGAGCTTGTATCTTTGAAAATATAGTCCTTTTATTGTCAGAATATATCTTTTAAATGTCAGATACATATATAACATATTAAATATATATTGCGGATATTAAAAAATTATAGTCGTACATATACACTATATCTATAATATACATAATACATTCGCCCACATGCACCCTTTAATGTTACTAGGATCCGAGTAAGCATTAATTTTGTTCATGCACATGAATATCTGTTATCCATAAGTAACCAGCATTACTTTTATTTATTTTCAAACAGATTTTTGGAGGAACATTAAAAGCATCTGATAACTTTACAACCGATAGCTATTTACTAGACCTATCATCTTCATCAAATCGTGCTTACAATTACGAGTTCGTAACACTTAGAGACCTAATGTTGGATTGTAACTTCAAGGGAGGCGGTATTCGAGCCGTTGACGCCCTAAGAACGAGCATCGACAACTGTTACATCGCCCATTTCACCACGACGGGCATCCTAGTACAACGTGGTCACGAGACCTACATCCGTAACTCGTTCTTAGGCCAACATATCACCGCGGGCGGGGACCCCAAAGAACGTAACTTCACGGGCACCGCGATAGATCTACAAGGAAACGACAACGCCATCACCGATGTCGTCATTTTCTCGGCCCAAGTCGGGATCATGATCTCGGGCCAAGCTAATATTATCACGGGTGTACATTGCTACAATAAGGCGTATGGTTTTGGTGGGACCGGGATATATATTAGCGTACCCGGGATAACACAAACCCGAATCGTTAACTCTTACTTCGATTACACTGGCATTGTAGCAGAAGACCCCGTGCAACTTCATGTTACGAACTGTTTCTTCCTTGGGGACGCCTTCATCGTTCTGAAGTCGGTTCGTGGAGTCATAGACGGAGTTAACATCTTAAACAACATGTTTTCTGGCTCGAACAAAGGGGTAGATATCGTTCAGTTGGATCAAACGAACAAAGAGTTTAATGATATCGGGCACGTTGTGGTTGATAATAACGTTGTGAACGGGATGAATATTAAGGCAACTGTTGCTAGAGGTGTCACACGCGTCAATGGTACCTCATGGACGGTCGATTTTAACAAGATACTTCTTTTTCCTAAAAGAATAAAATTTGTGCAACATGCTTTGATGACTAATGCGAGTAATTCGTTTCCAAAAACTATCTTGAGGAATATTACAAATAATCAGGTATTTATTGAGTCGGATGTGACGGTTGAAGGAAGCGCATCGGTTACTGTTGATCAAGGTTTATCGATGTCGAGCTAATCTTTATATCGTCAGTTCCTAGATTTTCTAGGGTAATTCATCACAACTTACACTTTACAGTATTGAACTTTTAGTCTTTTGATAATCGTAAAGTATGCTACTTACCATCAGGCTGAATAATCTTCGTAAGATTGGTTATAAAATTTATTTATTTACTTTACTTTTTATTTTGTAATACAATGGAGTGCAAGATCTCAACTAAAGCTTGAAGATCACCCTGAGCCACGTTCAACCATTGAATTCGTTCGTTTATGGGTTTTCCTTACAAGTTACATGCTAAAGTTATGTATTTATCTTTGTGGATGTAAATTTTCTATTAATTTGATACTTGTATGCTAGTATCATATTATATTATTATGTATGTGATTTGTCTCGTTATATGCTATTAATAGGTGTCAGGAGTATTGAGCGTGGTTGTTAAAGTAGTGGTTGGTTTAGTAGTTTATATTGTTTAAGTAAACGTATATATTATACAAATTGTATAAATAAAATATTAAATAAAATCCATCCGACCGACCAGACTGGAAAGGCACGAAGCGGAACTCCCGGAACAAAACAAGCAGTTCCCGTCGAGTTTTTTTCCTATGGTTGGTTATAGTTCTCACTTCATCTAAAAATGTCTTTTCTTGAATTTGACTTTCCAAAGTTTGAAAAAATAGTCATTTTCATCCAAAAACATGAATTTTGTGAAATAAATTTTATTAGCAACACGTAAACGTAAATTAGGAATTTGTTTTTATATATGAAAATTTACACTGGTATTGTTTTAACGATGAATATTTAATATTTTAAAACAATTGAGCTAACGTTTTTCGATGAAAATGACAATTTTTTTCAAACCTTGGGGAGCCAAATGCAAGAAGAAACATTTTTGAATGAAAATGACAAATGTGTCCAAACCATAAGTAGGAAAACGAAAATCACTCTAAATAAAATATAAATTATTAATTATAAAACGATATTTTAAGATAATCTTACCATCTTCTGCCGCAGCGATATGATATTTACTCGGTATGCGTTTGAAATATTTCATATTTTCAAAAAAAGTTTGATGTTTTGAAAAAAAATTCAAAAATTATAAAAATTTATTTATCTATAAATAACATTAATAAAAGGATCTTTTAAGTTATTAAAACACTATATTTAATCAAAAAAAAATAAATAATATTATTAGTAATTAATATAGTTATTAATAAAAGAGATAATCGAGAAAATTTTGGTGCGTAAGAATGTGATGTTGTCACGTGTCCCTTCTAGTTACTATTTTATTAGAGTGGAAAGATTATTCTAGTGGGAGAGTTCAGACCAACCATTACAATGTGGGGTCGGCTGACACTCGTAAAAAATATTTAAATGTAATACTTTTTAACGGCTAATTAAATCACTGATGCGCCACTGATTCATTCGATCATATTCACTACTCGAGTACGAACCTTGATATACTAGACTCACACGTCCACGAATAGAATCTAATTTAATTAAATGTAACATATAGATCTAGAACCGGAGAGGGATAACCTAGCTAGCTAGGTTAATCTTTTTCGACTTTCAAATTTCAAACCCATAAGAGAGTGAACCGTGTATAAAATCAAAAGTTATATGTGTTCTAGTGGTTAAACAATCTTCCTTCAACATTCACTACAAAGGAGGTTACTTGTTAAACTTTTTATCTTGCTTTTTCTTATACCATGGAATGTTATCTATTTATTCTCTCAGATGCAATACTTTTAATTTGTTTTACATTATTTTTATATATAATCAAATATCTTGTTTTAATTTATTTCTAAATATAATCAAAGCTCCTATGTTAGTTATTTATTACTTAAGTTAAACTCGTTAATTTTTTAAATTAACTCATCTTTATTTAATCATATACTATTATCTTATTATCTTATTATATATTACAAATTAGATTTGCACACGGTACTACTCTTTTGTATGTTGTACTTATAGTATGATGTACAAGGTTAATTACTAGAAAGTAAGATTGATTTCGCTAGAAAGACCATGATCAGCTCCAACAACAGTGATTCTACTCATAATAGGTACCACCTTCGGGGTGGCATGAGCCGCTGCAACGACAGTAGCAGCAACGAAGACAATGGCATGATTGGTTTGAACCATCAGTTTGATCGGAGGAACGATTGTGGTTTGGTTTGTTTATCGACGTCAGAGCCAGACGATGGTGTGTGGGTGGATTCAAGCGGTTCAAAGCCAAATAATGCTTTGAAGAATTGAGATGCCTACCCATTTCAAGGTTGGTTACCGGTAGTTGCTGAGCGTAGTTTTGGCAATTAGTTAGGTGAGTTATACATTTCAAAGAGAGAGAAAGAGAGATGGTATGTGCATGGATGCGTGAGGTTTTAAAAAACTAAGAAGCAGAACGGAATAAAAAAGATATACAACTTGACTATGATGCTATTAATGCGTTTAAATCTACAAACTCAAGGTATCACACACATAGGTTTTTATTAATTAATTAATTTATATATAATAATAACTATTAAAAATTTTGTTATAGATTTTAAATTTGACAATTTTGTAAAATTTCGAATACATCATTACGGGGTAATTATAATTATTTACGTTTTAACATAAATTTTGTTCGAACCGAGTAGCACAAATTTTACAGTGTTAACACACAACGTTAATACATTTAATGGTTTCTTTTTTTTCGTTAGTATGTACATGCTCATTTTTATCAACATTTCGACGTGAAATTTTTCGCACGGGTTTGTATCATTTTGTTTTTTTATATAAAGTTTTGAATTTATCATTGACGTCAGAATTGTGTATTCTTACGTAAAGATATGTATATGTATATATGTATATTATCAAAGTCACATTCAACATTTGGGTTAGAACCAATGTTTTTAGATTAGTTTTTTTTTTTCACATTTTTACGCCCCTTTCAACATGCGTGTTTGCAGCAAATTTCAACGTTAATTTTTTTACAGCCCCGCTACAACGCGAGGGTGTTAATGTTAGTAATTATTATTTATCATTTATCCATTACGGATTCTTTTATTATGATTTCCCACGTATGTTAATTTTAGTTATCGAAGATTTCAAAAATTTATGTTAAAAAAAAACTACTTTTAATAACTTTTAAAATCACATGGCTGCATTTACAAATAAAATTTAAAAATAAAAAAAAAAACTAAACGTGTAACATTGTAAACAAATCTCATATCTAGGAGTGTACATGGTGCGGTTCGGTGCGGTTAATACCATTTTCGAAACCGAAACCGCGAGTTCGGTTAATACCATTTTTTTAACCGCAACTTCGGTTAACCACGCTTCGGTTAACCACCGGTTATGGTTAATTGTGGTTAATTTCGGTTAATTAACCAATATAATTAACATATGCTTTTAAACCAAAATTTTAACTAATAAACTATTGTTAGGCTAGGTTTGGATTAATTTTATAAGGGTGTGTATGATATGGTTCATTTTTAAGGTCTAGTTAAAATCGAAACCGAAGTCGGGGTGTGTATACAACAATGTGTGCACGCATTTTGCATTGCTTTTGCTAGTTTATGACGTTCATTTTACATAACGAAATCCACTATGTAAATATATTTTTATAAATGTGAATTAAAAAAGGATGAACTATATGAAATTCTATTAAAATCACAAGGAGTATTGTAAATTTATTATACATTAATGGCATTCGGTTCGGTGCGGTTAATTTGTATATCAAAACTGAAACCGAACCGCAATGTGCGGTTAATTGGTTATGCCTTAACCGAACCGTTGGTTAATTGTTCGGTAAATATGGTTCGGTTAATGTGGTTAATTCGGTTATGGTTCTGTTAAGTCAGTTATTTGCTCACCCCTACTCATATCTATCATGAATAGAAAAGATTATGATTTCATAAGAAATAATTTGCTTCAAATATTATCAACACATTTTAGACAACTAGGTATGAATGTTTGGATGATAGAATGACTTCAAAATTAAGTATGCTTAGGTATGAGCAATCCAGAGATAAATGACCTTTTAGGGAAGAAGTTTTCACCCAAACTACCTTTCATCGTTACAAAAGTAGTGGATTTAATGCCAATGATATTGGAATTTGTATAGAGATTATGAATTTTTTTACAACGAAAGCAGAGATGATATACAACAATCTAAAACTTTTGAAAACCTGTCATAATAAACAAACATAAGATGTTTAAGCTACAACCTTCATGAAGAAGTTGTAGCTAAATCTATTGATATAGTGGAGGAACCAAATGCTTCTCTTAAATTAACGAGTTCAAATAAAGAAATCCACATCAAACTATAAGGTAGGTGCCAGCCAGTCACCCCATTGTATGTAAGATCAACTTGTAGTAGACTTTAAGAACACTTCTTAGATCCACTAGTAGAGTATGTATACAAGAAAATAGTAGGAAAAAACAAACACTCCTAGACCACAAAGCTAACATCAACCACACACTTAGGAAGTTAGTGGTTGTTCTTCTCTTTTGTGCTTAATGTTCTTCTCTCCCTTTTGCTTTCTATTCCACAACCAAGCTATTGGGAATTTTCGGTAGCACTTAAGCAGGGAGTGGACAAGAAAACGGGACACAAAAGTTATGAAAATCTCATGAAGTATGTACAATACTTCTATGTAAATGTGTTGACTTGACACGGTGTTTTGTTGAAATTGTATTAAGCACGGCCTTGATAGAATTACTTAATTTATGACCTTTTAAAAGCACATATCTATAGTAATATTATTATATTTTACGTGTTAGGCATTTAGGTCCAATACAGCTGATACCACCGACACCCTAAAACCCTCCCTTTACCCGTACCTATATGAGATGTTTCTTATCAATGAATGTATGTTATGTATACCAAGGACAAGAAAGTAATTTTATATAAAATTTAAGACTTGAAGTAATTACAAGTGTTAAAACACATTATACAATCTTTTAAAGCTAAACCAAAGTTTTTTTTTCTTTTTTCTTTTTTTTTTTGTCTTTTTAACTTGTCTCATATTCATGGTTGATGTCAAGATTCATAGAGTAAACCATTATAAATAGATAAGTTCCCTAGATAAAATTAAACCACTTATGCTCTTTATGTCCTTTTTGGCTAAGTTTTATAAGTAATGAGCATTTTTGGTTAACAGAAATTTATTTATTGCAAATCTTTGAAGATTTAATCAAGATTTGAGGGTCGCTCGAAAATGAGCTCAGCTCAAGATCGACTCTGTTGTAAACAAGTTGAGCCATCTTGCCTGGTTTGGAAACATGTCGAGCCCAAACTAGACTATGCTCGGCTTGTGTTTCCCGTTACATCATGCGGGCAACTCTTTAGTATATTATTACCTATTTTGATAGGGACAATTTTTTTTTAATAAATAGTATTCTTTATTATTTAAAACGTGAGTTTCTATTTACATGAAAGTAAAATTTTTTATATTCCTGTTTTTGTATTAATCAGTTAATCACTTGTGGAAAAAACTATCGATCTGTTGGTGGTGGATGCGTCGGAGATCCATCAGAGAAATATTCATTGCTAATCTGTCAATAAACCATCCGTTAGGGATCCACCATATCTTTCTAGTTAAACTAGTTGTTGGTGATCAGTCAACATCATCGTTCGTGATCCTTCAGTAATTAGGATTACCATGGCCATTACCAACATATCACTTGCGGTCTTCTCCATAGGATTACCAAGGGAATTGTCCGTCGATAAAAGCTCTCTGGTTTCCAGTGGAAAGTCGTTGCTTTAGAAAAATAATAAGGAAAATCAAGGAAAAGTAGAAAATAAACCTATAACTTTGATTCACACTAGAAACAGCTCATTTGTTTTAAAACAATTTACACACACAAGCACGATTCCTCTAATCCTACTGATCAAATCTCCTTGATCCACTTCACGAAACCTATACAAGACGCTTGTATCTACATGTAAAGGCATGGTATATACATGCATGATTGCAACCTGTAAACCATCTAGAACTAAAATCTAAATGTATAAAAACATATCTAAAAATATGTATGTTCACTCCACAGTTATTGCAGTATAGTAGTAAGTCTGGGTTTTTTATACCGTCTCAGAAGCAAAGAAGAGCAAACAACACTTACAGATGAGAGTGCCATACAGGCACCTGCAAACCATGGTGGCAATTTAAATCTTAACCATGGGAACAAAATTCCCGCTGACACAGGAATCGCGATGATGTTGTAGGCCATTGCAAACACGTAGTTTAAACGGATACGAGCAAATGTTTTTCGTGAAAGATCTATTGAGGTGATCACATCTTCCAAGTTGTTTTTCATGAGGACATAGTCTGCAGCCTCTATTGCAATGTCTGTTCCTGCACCAATTGCCATCCCCACGTCTGCTGCCGCCAAGGCTGGGGAGTCATTGATGCCGTCACCCACCATAGCCACTATGCTTCCGTCTTTTTGTAATGAATGGATGACTTCGGCTTTACCAGCTGGCATCACCTCTGCCCTTACATCTTGAATGCCAGCCTATAAAATAAAATGGGATTTCAACCCGTTATTAATAATGGGCTGAGTTGGGTTATGTTTTATTTCTATCATGTTAAACAGGTAAATATTTTATTAGAAAAATAGCTATGATGGTTGAAAGGGTTAAATTGTGTTTATATATTCAATATAATGAACAAACGAACCTCGTTTGCAACAGCTTTAGCAGTACGCCAGTTGTCCCCAGTAACCATGATGGAGCGAACACCCATTTTGAAAAGACCTTCAACAACAACAGCTGCTTCTCTTTTTAGAGGATCTGCAACTCCCAAAACACCAATGAGTTCAGAATCATATGCCACTAATACCCCAGTCTTTGCGTTTTCTTCAATATCCACCATCACATCTTCAACATCACTTGGAATATTAACCCCTTTCTCACGCAGCAAACTTCTGTTTCCAACCTGTTGAAAATAATTACATATAAGGAACATCTGTAGAATCATCATTCAACAATAAGGTTGGGTATTTGAGGGTTAAAAAGGGTTGGGTTGACCTGGAAACACTTGTTTGTCATCTTCAAATAATAACTATGATTATAAAAATCATGCTATTACAATAGTAAGCTAGATGTTATAATATTTATATTTAAGAGGTTATATGCACTAAATATATTGCAGGTGACCTTAGATAAGTTTGATCGTCTGCCCAATTGACACGTTCCATTTTTAGCTAATTGTTTGTACTTGACCAATTTAGAATAAGACATAACCCAGGTCGAACCATTCACAACTAAAGTAGTTGATATTGTCTACTGTTTAGTTAACAAGTCTCACCAAAATTTGCTTCTCATTAATGTAACACTGAATGCCTCTTCCTGGAATCGCACAGAAATCCACTGTATCAAGAAGCCATCCAATCATTGCTGCATCATTGATTGCATTTTGAGAATCTTTGGTCACACTAGGATCCTCAAAGAAATGGAAATGGCGAGCGTATTCCAATATTGCTTTTGATAAAGGATGCTCACTGTTAGCCTGAGATAGTTAGATGACTTATTAAGAAAAGAAATTCACTGTGTGTATGCGTATTCATTGTTTTTTTTAAACAAAGGAGAAACAAGATAGAGGAAAGTAATGTTTTTATTATCTATATATGTATGTAGAAATAATGATTTAAGTTTTACCTCTGCAGAAGCGACCAATGTCAAGAACTCTCCACGGCTCATTCCTGTGAAAACTTTGACATTTGTAACTGCAGCTTTATTCTGAGTTAGAGTCCCGGTTTTATCAAATATCACATAGCGAATCTTTTCAGCCCTCTCTAATGCATCTCCTCCTTTTATCAGAACACCATTATTGGCTCCAACCCCAGTTGCAACCATGACAGCAGTTGGTGTGGCTAGACCAAGTGAACAAGGACATGCAACAACCACCACGGAAATTGAAAACATAAGTGCAAAATCAAAGTGAGTGCCATTTTGAGGCAGCCAGTCTCGTGGATAAGCTCCAACAACTCCACTAAAGAACCTACATTAAATTACGTTATATTGTAAGAATATTTACCACAACTTTAATTTACCGACACATCAGTTACATACCACACCATGAATGTTGCCATTGACAAAGCAACAACTGTAGGGACAAAATGCTTGCAACCTAAAACAGACCAATAAAAGCATGGATGAATACCCGACCTACGCATTAAGTGTAATAATGTATAATGTGTACTTACAAAGTCAGCAAACTTCTGGATGGGAGCTTTCGCCATTTGTGCTGTCTCAACCAGTGAAATTATCTGGCTCAAAACTGTGTCAGAACCTATTTTTGTAGCTTGAACATGGAGGGAGCCATGTAAGTTTATTGTACCTCCAATAACTAAAGAATTAGTCTCCATCAAAACGGGCGCTGATTCACCTGTAACCATACTTTGATTCACATAACTTGAACCCGAAACAACTAAACCATCAACTGGAAACTTTGAACCGGGAACAATCTTTAATAAATCACCAGGTTGGATCAGTATCGCATCTATTTCCCTTTCTCCAATTACAGCTCCACCTGCCAGAAATCCAAACCTATAAAAATAAAACTTAATTTTCTCAAATGTTTAGGTATTTGTAACTATTATTACAATACTCTACATACCTTTGTCTTGAATAAGCAGCAATGCTGTTGAAGGTGTAAGTTCTACCAACTTCTTTATAGCATCTGATGTTTTTCCTTTTGCTACTGTTTCCAAATACTTCCCAAACAACACAAAAGTTATTAACATGGGACTTGTTTCAAAATATGTTCGCAACCTAAACCCTGTAATTGCTCCAAATAATAGTGCATAAACAGAATAGAAGTATGCAGCTGAAGTTCCCAGTGCCACCAAAACATCCATGTTTGTTGCACGGTTACGTAATGCTCTGAAAGCTGCAAGATAAAAACGCTTCCCAATAACAAACTGAACAAGGCCAACCAACACCACACTCAACCAATCACCAATTTGGAATGGTCCAATGTGCAAGAGCAATATGGAATTAAGAAAAGGTATATGTGGACATATAAACCGTATTGCAAAGATAGGAACCTGTCATTAAGTGGAACTGTCAGCAAGTAAAGGAAAGCTAGCAAAGATTATACACCTCAAATGGACCAATATACCCTGAGCTAACCTTCCCATGACCCTTATCAAACTATATTGCTCTATATAAAAGAATTATACGATGTGATGGTCTACAAAAGGGTCAAGAAAGTAGAACCATTAAGGAATTAATAGGACAAGTTAATGTACTTACACCAAGAGACAAACTGAATAGACATTGGTGCAACATGTGTGAGGATTCTTCAACACCTTGAGAAACCATCCTCATATAAGGGTTCTTTACACGTATTTCAAAATCCCCAGAGCTTCCTTCATTAATTGCATCAACCAAGGCTCTGGGACTAAGGATCTCGGTGTCAAAGAGAACATCTAACTCACTTGATGTCTTATCAAAATCGAACTTCCTCACTCCTTTTATGTTGCACATTATTTCATCTAACATATGCACATTCAAGTTACTAAATATTCCAGTAACTCGTAATATGATTCGATCCTGCCCACTGCTTTGTGCGAGAGAAGCCTCAAAACCGGCATCTTCAATTGCATTTACAATTTCATCCTTACTGATTATTGAAGGATCATACTCCACTTCCCCTAATGAAGTAGCAAGAGCAACTATAGCTCTTTTAACACCAGGAAGCTTTCTTAAGATGCCTTCAAGAGAATTAACACAAGCTGCACATGTCATTCCTCGAATTACAAACTGCCCTACTAAAGTTCCATGTGACTTTGCCTTTGTGGTAGGCTGTACTTGTAGAATTTCTGCCTCAAATCCTGCATCTTCTATCGCATTTTTAATATCACCATCCTGAACAAACACCATAAAGTTTCTTTTGATGAAGAATAATACCCAAAGTGCAAAAGCATAAACAATAAACAACATACACTTGTGTGGAGTTGAAAGATCAATACTTATTGTAATGTAAGGACTATCCTATCAACATTTATAATTGCTAAATATAAAATGTTCATAATCTACTCAAGTAGAAGCTAAAATCCTACGGCGTCATTAGCTTGCAGTAACTATGACCTATTTTCAAGAAACTGATGATCTAAGGTTCCAAACCACAATTGTCAAAGACCCTAGACCAAGAAACTAAGATTGATTTGATGGTATCAGAGTCTACTTGTACATTTACCTATGTTAAGGTTGACAGATATAGTGATAAACATGCAATATGTAATATTACATTCAAGCCGATTGCCATATAGAAAACTATAAAGATGTGACCATTTACCAAACCAACCAACTCTTTATAAGTGGACACATATACAGATTACAGGCGCCCCTCACATCCTGAACTAAAAGCATCAATCAAATCTAATGACAGTACAAGATAGAAAACGAAAAAAATAGAAAAAAAAAACTCCAACAGGAATTCTTACAATCAAATTGTAGAAAGTTTTATATGCCATCCTTGGGGTCTATGAACTTGATGCATTACCAATTCTTGACTGATCTTATTTCATACTAGATTTACATTTTAAACAGTTTATAGTACTAGAATCCAATACGAAGCAAATTGATTTTTGAAGTAAAATGGACCTTTTATAACACTCGAAACTCAACAAACTATTTTATTTAGTTTACAATATAATTCTGTTTTAAAACCAATAACCACATAAAAAGAAAAATAAAGTACATCGGACACAAAGACAATACAATTGACAGAATGATAAGATAACAATCACTAAGATTGGTTTCTACACACTACAAATTAAGAACAAACATCAATGACTCAATGTTCATCTAAATTATCAACACGCGATAAAAGAAACATATTATGTTCATGTTTCATAAAGCTTACAATCACACGAACATTCATAGCAGAACAACCACAAGGTAAAAAAAATTAACAACATAAACCATAGATCCACATCACAAATTCCAAATTCATCATGATTCCAAAACCTAATCAAAGTAATTAAAACTCACCTTCACCAAATCAGGATAAAAAACAACATCAGCTTTGTTCTGCAACAAGGCCACAGAGGCGCTAACGACGCCATCGAGACTCCTAATTGCTCCTTCAACGGCATTGGAACACGCTGCACATGTCATCCCGGTGATTCTCACCTGAATTCTCGTAATGCCTCCTTCGTTTCTACTTTTACCGGCGTTATTATCATCATAACCATCGTCATAAGCATCTAAAAGCCTAACATCCTCAAGGTTAATGTCGATCGCCGACGACTCACGAACGCCTCCGCTGCCGCGCCCCCTGACCTCCGTCAGCTGGAGGTGTTTGAAGGTTGGCGCCATTGATGAACAACAGGCGAACCAAAGGAATTGTGTACAATATCTTGTATGTATGTATGTATGTATGTATGTATGTATGTATGTATGTATGTATTTGTGTATGTATCGATGGGGTGAAAATCTACATGTGTATGTGCATATGGTGGAGGGAGAAGATCTAGAGAGCCTATCAAAGGAAGATGTTGATAACAATAACACAAATCACAACAATGACGATAAACTTTTGTAGCTATTTTATAGTTTTCATTGAATAAGCGCAAAGGGAAGTTTTGAATGCTAGGTACGGGACAGTTTCGTTTGATTATTTTATCACGCTCGAATTGAAATTGAAATTGAAATGTTGAGTCTTGAGACGTTTTTTATTATTTAGTTTCTGCCTTGGTTTTGATTTGATTATGAGTCGTTTAACAAGATGATAACTTTTTTCCGTTAAGTTTCTGTTTTGATCATCCACATCATCGTCTTTGCGTTTTATGTTTTCAAATTGTTTATTTCATGTTACCAAAATTGTTTGTCATTATAATAAATCTACAAAATTATCTTTATCTAGTTCCAATTCTCATAACTCTGCTATTTTAGAATTAGTATATTGTGATATTTGGGACCCTACACATATTTTATGTTTTAACGACCATTGTTATTTCATTTTATGTGTTGATCATTCAAACTTCTTTTTCATTTTTCTTTTTTTTTTTTTTTTTTTGTTAACCTTGAATCTCAAAACTAAATATAACATCTTGTAATACAGACTCACACTTAAACAACCAATATTTAATGTTTCGGTCCAATAGCTGATTCTCCTAAGTTGGATGGTCATGAAGTTTGATATTATATCTTTGATCTCTTTTTTAAAAAATTTCATCTACATTGATTTTTACATACAAAAAGTTTATATTCAATTTTATCATCTTCATATTCAATTTTAAATCATGATCAAATCTACATTTTTCAAAACTTAAACCTAATATTAGGATCTTACATCCATTAAACCGATAACCATGACTCATATGTACATTTATTAGAAAGGACATGTCATCACCAAACATCCTTAGATCATTAAACAACATTGGTTGAACATAAAGTGAATTCTTGGTAGCACTCTACTTATGTTAAGTGATGGACAAGGTTCTTCAACCCTTTTTCTATGCATTGGTCTATATGACCTGATACTTGTTATATATTATAAAGACTTAGGAGTAACATCCCTCACAATTTTTTTTTCATGATGTGTTTGTGTTTAAAGTTGTTATAAAATAGACCAAACCTGAAAACTGACAAAGAAAGAAGAAAGGAAAGAAGAAAATAACTATTAAATGTACCAATGAGAAATGAGCCACTCACACATGAGACCCGATATCATGATTAGAGGTGACAATTTCAACTATTTACGTAAAGACACGTAGTAAAAGGAGAATAAAAAACAAACAAACAAAAAAACAGGTCCAACATTTACATCCTTCTAATTGTATTTATTTAAAAGAAAATAATAAATCATAAAAAATAAGGATCTTATTTCATTAATTGTTATAGGTCACAAGAAGTGGAAAAAATAGTTGGTTGCATCAAACCTGAATCGTTTGACACGCACTCAAATACTACCCATTTTGACCCGTTATTCAACCCAACAGAGTTTAAAACCACAACAAACATCTAGTCATACCCCCAATGTCTTTAGGAAACGAACACAAACATTGCACAATGACTAATCATCGTCTAACTAGTTACAAACTTAGTTTGACCAAAAAAGAAAACAACACACAAGCTCGCGATACAACAAAAACAAGAGTTGCAGCAAAGATAACAATTTGTACCAAAGAGAGATCGGGTATGGAATATTACACACAACATACTGTAGTTAACTAGCAAATCGATCCCGATCATGAGGTGCAAGATAGTCGATATTCGGGCCAAAAGGGATGATTCCATAGGGGTTAATGGAAGGATGGCTTCCATAGTAATGTTTCTTGATATGCTCCATGTTAACAGTGCTACTCATACCTGGGATTTGGAACAAGTCTTTAGAGTAGTTGAACAGATTTGGATATTCACGTAGCAGTTTCTTGTTACACTTAAAGTGAACTGCATAAACCTGCATATATGTCGAATTCAATAATAAATTAATATAATTATAATACGTGTTATGAACAATGCCTATGAGTTTAGTGAAAAATTTTAGGGCCAAAAATATAGATTTTATAAAAGATTTAACAAGTTATTGCAGCAAGACTGATTATGAAGAGGTTAAGGGGTCAAAAGGAGCAACCTGTAGAACTTAAATTCAAACCTTAGACCTTTGTGTTTACCACTACGCCACCCTTGAAGGTCTCTATTCTAATCACCTTATCATAGGAAATTATAGTATTCTGATTTGGATTTTCAATATTCCAATGATTACTTTGAAAGTGCACATCTAAGCAACTATAAAGAGATTAATCCCTCCTACAAGACATCAACATTAAAAAATGGCCAAAATTTTTAAGAAAATAGGTAGCAACAGTACCAACCTCATCAAACCTTATGAGGGTGACAAACAAGCGAATATCTGCCTCTGTTAAGGAGTTCCCGCATAAGTATCGCTGTTTTCCAAGTATTTCTTCACATTTGTCTAGAGCTTCATACAACTGTTTAGCAGCCTACATACCGAACAGAAATACAAATAAATGGCCTTTCATAACAAGATTCTACTATATTTGTAGATTATACAAAGAATAATACCTCCTCGTAAGGCCCTTGCTTCTTAGCAAATCCACATTTGTAAACACCGTTGTTTATCCCGCTATAAATCCAGCCATTTAATTCATTAATTTGGGTTTGCAAATGAGACGGGTAAAGATCCAAGGATGGATTCTCTGCTATTTCATTGAATTCAGTATTGAGCATGCGTATGATCTCTTCACTCTCATTATTCACAATTGTCTTTAGTTTCTTATCCCATAAAACCTATCACCAAGCATCATAATCCATAAATCAACTGCATAAAAACACTAAAGATAAATGTTTAAATGGTGAAAAAACATAGGTATACATACTGGAACAGTGTATTTTCCAGAGTAGTTTTCACTGGCAAGCTCGTATAATGCTCGTATGCTTTTTGCCCCATTGATATGGTCAGGAGCAGCCCCCGGTTGCTCTGTTTCGGTGTCAGGAAAGATCCATCCCATGTGCTCGTCACTTTCCTTTGTTCTCTCCCATATGGGTTTAACTGACTGAAATTTGCAAGAGTATTAAAAGTTATGTGTTAATTGTTAAAGGTTGGACCGCCAATGCTTTTTTTTGTCCCTTATTTAGTTTTATAAATAATTAACGACTTAAATACAGTTACAAAAACTATACTAACGTTAAAGATTACCTTAAATCGAAATTTTTACGAAGTTTGAGGAGTTTTACGGGTAAAACAAAGCTGGTTACACAAAATATTAAGTGGACGAAAGTTGGTTGCATTTCTGAGGTGATAAACCCAAATAATAATCTAATTATTTCCATGAAGCGAGTAAGTAGGTCATAACCATCTGAATACACTTTTTGTGACTTTTGACGTGTTACAATTTATGAAAAAAAAATTACCCGTTGGAGATTAAAATAAATCAAATCAATCCACTCTTAGGTACATGGGATGAAGCAGACACATCTACTAACAATAATATATGATCAAAATGTTACAATGATTTAGAAACAGTAAAGATACCGTGAAATCAATGGCCTTGTCAAGTCCTTTGATCTTTAAGTAGGCAAGGCACCTAGAGGCCCAAGGGCAAGCATACGAAACATATAAATGATATCTTCCGGGCTCAGCTGGAAAAGTGGAGTTTGGATCTCGTGAGATGAAACTACGAAACGTTGAAGGACTTCTAACAAAGGCACCAGATTCCGACATCTCATCCAATGCAGATCGAGCCATTTGAAGAGTATGCTGTAAAATCAATAGAAAGTAAGACTCGTCACTCGGTATGGTTGCAACACTCAAACACACAGAGATTAAAGTTGTGAACGAAACTAAACACCACTATCAAATATCCTTTATCAAGAGACCAAAGGCAACACTTTCAACAATCAAGACTCATTCCTTGGCTCAACAATAGCTTTCAAGACAGTCACAGAAACCTCAAAAAGGCAACATTTCCAACAATCATGAAAAAGTAAGGGTTGTTTGGATGTGGGTTTAACCAATCATGATTATGATATCCTGGATATTCAGGTTAGAAATAATCATATTTGGATTACAAGGTAAAGATATGTGCTAAAATAACTGATCGTAGATATACACGTATAATTACCTACTATCTCTACATTCAAACAAGTGATTATCTGATCATGTATCTTTGATTCTCTAACGACAAATAATCGATTTGAAAACACATATCCAAACACCCCTAAGTCTCTGAACATCAAATTTCCTATACACATAGTGAATCTAACATCTCCAGTTACAGAAATCAAAATCAGGTCAAAATTCACTTTAGAAAACAATCTCTGATCCATATGAACCCTAATCCTTTCTGTATAGGAGCACAGTGACATAAAATTATCTTGATCAATGCCTAAATTCCTTTCATTAACGTGTGGCATCAAACATTCAAGCCTGACAAACCAATCAAGCAACCGATATCGAACACAATTACAAGAACCACACAAAATTGCGAGCAAATCAAAGTGAAATGCAATGGAAGATGATAATTTCTGAAAGAAATGATCATACCTGAGTAAAAGTTAACTTGAAGAAGACGGTGATTTAGAAACCAACTTCGATTTTTGAGTGAAGATGAAGGTTAAGGTGAAATAATACAGTTAGAAAATTATAATATTCGATATTTCAATCATGAATTAAGCTGGTTTTTTAGGTGTTAGACAGTGACGCGATAAAGTATACACGCGATAAAGTATATATTACAATTGATTTGGCTTGTTTTCGAACTAAATATACGTTAAAACATAAAGTAACTTGAATTTATATCGTTAAATGAAAACGTATATATCCGGCCCATCTCTTTTTCAAACAAAATCATGTAGAAACTAGACCAACTTAAAACGTACATAAAAAGCATGTACAGTGGTGTCGTATGCGACGTGATAAAGTATAGATTATAATCGCCCTGACTCATTTCCAAACTAAATTTACTTCGAAACGCAGAGTAACTATACCATTGAAAAACCCGAATCGTTTCCAAACAAAACTTACGTTGAAATGTAGACGAACTCAAAGTGTACATAAACATAAGTATAGAATCATTATATTTGACCCGTTTATTTTCTGAACAAAAATTACATCAAACTGTAAATGAACGTCGAAACATAGATCACCTCAAAGATTATATAAGAATAAGCACGGAAACGTGTTATATTTGACTTGAATCATGTCTGAACGAGATTTACGTTAAAACGTAGACATGCTCGAATTTTAACCGACACATCCATAAAAACGAATATAAGAAGTTATTTTTCTTTGTACAGGGGCAAACCCGAAACCTTAAAACTTGAGGGGGTTAAAATGACATTTTACAAAATATTTAAAAAGGAGTAAATTACAATTTTGTCCTTTAAGTATGGTTAAAATTACGGATCTTAACCTTAAACTTTGATGAGTACACTGAATGTCTTTTATTTGAATATTTATCTCATCTTCTATTCTTTATACTAACAAAAGTTAACTTTTTCAGTTAGTTTAATATAAATTTGCGTATAAATGTTTAATTAATTGGTGTAATTTATAACCCAAATATAAGTTATATTATAAAAATAATAGTAAAATAACATAAAGGTGTTTGAATTTTCGGATGGATTTTTGTAGGTCCATTGTGGTTAAGACATTTAGATCATTCTTGTAATAACTAGTTTTTCATTCTTCGCGCGTTGCGCGTCGCATGTACGTAGCGTGATAACCTATATACCAACAATGACTCCACTTGTTTGCGGACTAAATTTACGTTAAAAGGTAAAGTAACATGAATTTATACCGTTGAACGAAAATGTAACATACTTGACCCCACTCTTTTACAAACAAAATCATATCGAAACACTCAAAATGTACGTAAAAAATGTGTAACTGGGACGTATGCGACGACATGTAAAATATAGATCACAATTATCCCAAACTCGTTTCAGAACGAAATTTACGTTGAAACATAGAGTAACTCAAATTTATATCGTCGAATGAAAACGTTTTATATTTGTCCCGACTCTTTCTAAACAAAATTACGTTAAAACATAGACAAATGTTGAAACGTAAATCATCTCAAGTGTATATAAAAATAAGCATGAAAACGTTTTATATTGAAACCAACTCATACCGACACGTACATACAAATACGAATGTTAGAAATTAGTCTTTATAAGTAAAAGTTGTACCGAAGAAAAAATTAAAATTTTATTAACCTATTAATGTTGACCCATTAGATTTGAAGTCAATAAACATTAAACAAAAAACAAATATCATATTCAATAAACAAATAATACCAATAATAATAATTTTACTGTTCCTTTCACCTTGAATTAATATATAGTTAATTATTCATGAATAAAAAAATTTATAAGTTATTGAAATACATCATCTATTTTCTTATTGATTTAAAATAAAATTGGTTTATTAAAACGTATTTCATAAATTTTACATAGTCTTTATTGTATCTAAATATTGTGTAGTATATATGTCTAAAAAATTTAACTTCAAACATATCATTCTAAAATTTAGTTTGTTTAACGTTAAACTAAATTTCCAAATTTTGAATTCAAAATTTAAAGGATATAATTTTAAATAACTTTGTTCTTTATAAAAAATTGTTATATAACTAATTTAATTAGAATTTTAACAACTATATAAACTAAGAAAATCATAAATAAATATGATGGCCATTATTCTTATTTAAATATCTATATATAAATATTCGTTGAAAACTTGCAAGTTTTAAAGAAATCTGCAATTTGATTCATATGTTCAAATTAAATGTATTAGAGCATTACGATAGCTAGATGTTGTCGGAAAATTATATATCATAATAGTAGATGGAGAGTGATGAATGATGTGTTTGTACCTATTTTGAGTCGCAGTAGCATTTTATACACATAAATGAATAATATCAAAATTATTAATGTTTGATTCAATGTTTAATGGTTAGTTATGTTTATATTTAAGTTTTCATTAATAAATTTTGGTAATTATGTATTTTTATTTTTTAGTTTAAAAATATTATGATTTCTCTAAGTTTTATTGATTTTATTAGAAAAGTAAATAATTAATTGAACAAATAATAATTATAATAAATTTTAAATCTATAAATAGAAGTATATTTTATATAAAATAATTAAACATAATTAATAATGTTTAAGATAAGCTTGTAATATAATTGATAAAAAAAAAAAAAAAAAAAAAAAAAAAAAAAAAAGCAAGTTACAAAATAAAAGAAAAATATAAGATAAAAGTATATATAATGTATTTTCTCCTTTGAAGAGTAAGGGTAAAAAAATCATTTACTAATAACTTAACAGAAAAAGTTAATTTCAATTAGTGTAAAGAACACAAAACGTGAAAAATTTTCAAATAAAAAACATTCAGTGTACTTATCAAAGTTTAATGATAGGATTCATAATTTTAATAATACTTAAAGGACAAAATTTGTAATTTACTCATTTAAAAAGTGTTACCGGATAAACGTGTGAAAGTTAAAGCTTGAGGGGAGGGGTAAGGCCGATTGCAAAAGCCATATGTCTCTCTTTTTAAGTTATAGTAATAAGAAAACTAAAAAAAACCTTTCTTTTTACGGGGTAATAACACGAGTCACATCAACTTGATTTCAGTATTTCGAACGAGCCCATAAACTGACTTAATGTTTGTCTTGCCTTCAATGCTAGCTAGCTCGTAGTTCTCTGAGTTGCTTTTTTCTCTTAGTTTTGATTATTTTAGATGTTTTTTTTTGGTAGAACTGTTAATGAAAACTTAACAATGATATGATATTATACAGATCTCAAATAATAAAATATTAAACTACCAATATACAATGAAAAGTTCTAATTTATATGATTTGATAAGCGCGTTATTTGAACCAAAGTCAACATGGACATTTATACTAGCTAGCAAGCTTGATCCAAATCAACTTAAGATTTTAACAAACTAGTTTACACCGGCTGCCAAACCAACTATAAAATACAAGTTCTTTAAACAACCGTAAACATGATTCATGAAATTAAATAATATAAGAAATGGAATCTCTAGCCATATTAAAATATGATAAACTAATTAATATTTTTTAATGTTATTTTCTAATTATTTAATAATTCTTATATAAGTGTTTACTATCATTGATTGATAATTATTACTAGAATTAAATATTAGTCAACAATTGATGATCATATACAAATGAACCTATATCTTAATGTTAATTTAGGAATGTTATGAAGAGTATTTCTTAGGGTTATTTTAGGAATTTTTTGATGATCTACTGGGTTTTACACGATGCTTTCTCATGATCCGGCCAGGTGTTAGGCATCTGATACGTGTCATCTCATTATCTTCGGTTATTACACGTTTTGATGAGACTTTCTGCCCCAGTTTATTACCTTCAAAAGATCAAAGACCTTATACGCATTCATAGGGATTTCGAGTTCTTCATCTCCGTCTTACTCCACCTCTTTGTCGAGGGTTTGATTAAACCCTAACTAACAGTGGGTTATGTTTCTAACACTATTGGTTCCATCGCATCAGAACTGTGTAACATAACTTTCTATCCGACCTCGACATCTTAATTCCCATAAAGGTTGTTTTCACAGGTTCTATTTTCGTATGTAATTATTCGATTGCAATCAATGGTGTTTTCGTTTTGTTTATCTTACTTGTTTGATTACTGCCTTACTGTTTGGCTTTATATCGTGGTAATTTAGGGATTAGTGGTTGTGTAATTATCGTATTTAATGTGGATTTGGTTATGCATAGCTAAATCATAACATATTATTTCTATGGGTTTTATTTGATTTGTTTTTATTTTTCATGAAGAAACATTTTGTGAAGCTGACGTTTTGAGTGGAAAAGAAGAAGCTTATCATGGTTGTAGCTCTTTCTAACTTGTGATGTTATGAACAATTATCAGCCGATACTCAAATTTATGTGGGTTTTCATGTTGATACTAAATTGTTAGACCAACACTAATTGATCGAGTATTAAATGATTTTAAAATTCTATATATATACGCACATGCACTTTTCACAGCAATATTTGCACAGGCATGCATGTTTTAAGAGAATAGAATTACTTTAACTATTAAATATTTACATGGTTTTACATGGTTGTTGCATTTTTTTCCTATAAATTATTGTAATGCATATTGTTTTGTGTGCTCAGAGTTCTCATATTAGGTTATTAATTGTAGACTACATGCAACACATAGCTATTGTATACGTAACATTCTTTGTGTTAATATATGAACAGAAGCAACAAATTTTATATGCATGTCATGAGCATTCAAGAGTTTTGTTTGTACCAGCCAAAGAGTCATTTGTAGGTACTTTAAGCTTTTGTTCACGCCCATGAACAATTTTATTAATATGTTAATTCTTTATCACTAATATTATTATATTTTTGACTGTAGATGCAGAGTTTAAGCTGGGAATAATCAACAGTCACTAGCTTGTAGTAAAAGTAAGCAAGGTGAGTAAATAACTAAATATTGAGTTATTTCTTTAGCAACTAGCGAAATGCTCCAATGATCAACCTTTTGATAACAGATTTAAACTAAGTTCATGATTTTGACAGCATTTGTAGATGATCATAGGAATAGCATTAGCATTGCAAATGATGAAACCCCAAATTAGATCAATGAATAATCCAATAGTTTACCCAAAAATCCTACAACTTTTTTCAAGATAAGATATTAACGATTGATTAATTGTAATGATTTTTGCATCGGAAGCTCAAAGTTGCTCCAGCTCTACAAAGGCAAGTGGAAGTGCAGAGAAAACCTCATGAGCAAACAAAGGTAAAAATTGTAAAAAACTAGAAAAGTATAATTGTCATGATGCACTACTTTAGATAATGTAGGGTAAATAAAGCAAATAAAATTCAAAAATCTTGCATCTGCCGCTACCTGCTGGTTTTTTTTCAGGTACAAAAACATCTGCAGTTGAGAATCGAGGCTCAAGGAAAGTATACACCGTCTTGTATTTTTAAAAGAACATAACACACTTGCAGGGTATGATTTATTTACTATTAAAGTGGACATAACAGAAGCTAAGTTATTAGAATTACTTTTCGTGGTGAACAACAGATGCCAAGTGTACAGTTGATTCATTCAAAATTGTTTGTAGAAGGTATATATACTCTAACTATACATACACTTTATATAATTAGAATTTTGCCGATGAAGATAAGTAATTACAACAATACTATAACTATACATATACTCTATGGAATTAAAATATTGTCGTTGAAGATGAGTAATTTCAACAAATGCATTATGTTATCTACTGCTACTTATAGTATTTAATTAAAGCATGTCATGAATCTTTCATGTAGTAGTTTAAATAAGATTACCTATGGTTTTAAATCTTTAAGTGCAAAATGTATTGTTAGGTTGCTAACAAGAAAAAAAACAACAATTTCATTCCACAGGTTTTGATTGGGTAAATGAACAGTGCGTCGGAAGCATGATTTTAAACTTGCAATTTTAATTTGAAAATGTCAATTGTATTTTTGAGTTGCTAACAAAATGACAAATAGCTTGATAAAAATATCATTTTTATTGTCAACATCAAGACCTTTTGTATGTTGTTACTGGGATGGCAACCGATTGTTTTACAGGAATATTCAAGTTATCTTGATTGTTATATGCGTGTTTAATAATATTGGAAGCGTGGTTTTGTTTTCGATTACATATGAATCAAACATTCATATTAAAATAATATTAGACCTTTAAGTTAGATATTTGCAATCAAAACAATAGAATGCATATAAGATATTAGTTTGGCCTGAGATGTGGTATACTAGCTATTTCCTATTTTAACTTTAGTTTGTTAGGATCCTATTTGCAGGACCCGATTTACATGGACTAAGACTATTGCTGAACAACGCAATTTTATGGCAGGAAAATTCATTATACACTATCTGCTGAACCCTAAGAAGATAAGAATTTTCATGGTTCATATCTCTGTCCGCCACTGGCCGACATGTAGGTCTATTCTATGCTTTTCTGCATAGACCACTATAGATGATGTAATGAAATCTCGCACGCCGGTGGTGATTACTTGTACCGAGAACATGATATAAGGTTGTTTTTAATAGGTTGGCTTAGATTGACAAAGAACAATTGCATGCCTCTATCATAGTATCATATAGGTGGAGCTGTTCTTTTTAAATCAGGACGGTTCTCTTTGTAATAAGCATTACACACACGCTATAAAAAGACAAGGTTATCATTTTATAATGAATACTTGTATAAAAGAGGTTCTCGCCCGTCGCTGCAACGCGCGACTGGAATAACTCTAGTAAGAGTAAACTTTGTTTGCTTACTTGTGTTTTTTTTTTTCAAATTATGTTTTATATACAAAGATTTTGTAATTTTTTCCTTCATATGATATGTAATATATCTCAACTAACATCATTAGTTTTTTTACAAAAGATAAAAGCATTTTAGCCTTTGCATATATAAGAATTATTTATTTAATAATTTATACATAGCTGATAATCAAATTGAGTTAATTATTTTATATTTTAAAATATAATACACACTTGTAGAAATTTAGAGAAAATTACATAATTGGTTCCTAAAGTTTTATCATATCACAAGTATATTCTTCAGGTTTTAAAAATGCAAATGTCATTTTTCTTAGATTAAATTTTAATTTTAATGATATGAGGACTAAACTTGCAGTATGATCAAAGCCATAGATATATTATTATGCAACTTTCTCTATAACTAAAAAATAGAAAATCAATAAAAAATTCAATAAATGTTTTAAAAAATCAAATAAAAAGATTAAAAATGAAATAAAATTTTTAAAGTTTAAATCTAAAAAAAAAATAATATAACATTGAATAAAAGTAAAAAAAAAAAAATCAAAATAAGATTAAGAAAATAAACTTAAAGTTAAAAAGTGAATGAAAGTTTAAAAAAGAAAAAATAAGTTAACGAAACTTAACAAAAAAGAATAAATAAAAACAACATTTTTACTTAAAAATAAATACAAACATAAAATGCTATTTTTATTTCTTTCTTATTTAAGTTTCTTAACTTTCTTTTTCTTATTTTAGCTTTTATTCATTTTTTAGCTTTAGTTTGATTATCTTTATTTCTATTTGGTTTTTTATAACTTTTATCAATGTTAAAACTAAATTTTATTTAAATTTAACAATAGAAACAGTGCACAAATGATTGATGTGGTTTTATCATATCGTAACTTTAGTCCTCAAATCATTAAAAATTAACGGATACTAATGATTAATACTAAATTTATAACTATCAAATAAATATTATTTGTATTTTTTAGAAATTCAATTTGTTTAAAACTTTATATGGCTAGCAAGAATAACTAATATATATGTGATAGTTGAGGGACTATTTTGGCACTTATAACTTATAAATTCAAAGACCTAGGTCATCCCTTCTGTAACCTTCTCTTCCACCTTCATCAATGACGATTACCTCCGCCGCCGCCACCGCCACCACCACCAACGCCACCCCCACCACCACCAACGCCACCGCCACCACCACCAATGCCACCGCCACCACCGTGACCACCACCACCTTCGTCATCGATGCACTACTTCAATGGAAGAACAAACAAAACGACTCCAACAAGCCCCAACTCTTACCCCAAGATGAATTCATATACCTAACCCTAACCCTCAAGAAAATCCCTCAAAAAGGTGGAATCAATGGAAATTTGAACTAACCCTAACAAAATCCCCTTCCCTCACCCCATCATCTCCCCCGAATCCATCAAACTCTGTTTGATAATCGACGACAGACCCAATTCGAAGCTCACGTCAGAAATCGTGAAGAAGGAGATAAAAGCAAATGGGATTTCAGTCACTAAAGTTATTAAGCTTTCAAAGCTCCGAACAGACTACAAACCCTTTGAAGCCAAGCAAAAGCTATGTGATTCATACGATATGTTCTTCGAAGACAAAAGGGTAATCCCCCTTCTTTCAAAATTGTTGGGGAAACAGTTCTTTAGGAAAAATAAACTTTCTTTTCGTTCGGACACAAGCTGGGTTAATTATAATATATTTCGTTCGACGATATAAATTCAGGTAACTCTACGTTTTGATGTAAGTTTAGTTCATAAATGATTCGGGCCAATTGCTACCTAAATTTTATCACTTCGCATACGTCGCGGCGCAACACGTGTGTATATTTACTAGTTAATAGTAAATAAAGGTAATTTACACAAAATGATTCTTTAAAGAAGTATTTTTTAGTACACAATCAAGATCGTTTAATTAAGAACTTATTGATGGGAGCTTCGGCTATGAGGGCTAATGAGATAGCGAAACATAAGATAAGTAACCAACAATATTTGTATTGATTAAAGAGGACATTTACAAAGAAGCTTTATAAGGTCTTAAGAGTCATTTTAGTAAAATTTATTAGACTAGGAAAGTTTATGAAAGTTTATGTCATTATTGTCATTATAGTTTAGTGGAGGTACTAGATTGTAATATTGTATCTATAAATATTATACATCAATGAGAATAAGTCATTCAACCAAATTCTATCATGGTATCAGAGCATATTTACGATCTGATTACCTAAACCCCATTTTTCAAATCAGCCGACCCTACCTTCCCATCCTTCAACCCTCCGTTCATCTCTTCTCCGATCATCTGCCTTCCTCCTCTACAGCCTGCACAATCTTCGATCACAGCCTGCCTTCTCTCGCTTATTGTTATTTTTTTTTTCTGATCACAGCCACCCTCGATCACCATGTCTTCCTCTTCCCTCCATCCTGCTGTCATAGTTACAAATATTCGTAATTACATCCCGATCGTTCTTGAGGCTGAAACCGGTCCATATACCTCATGGGTCGAGTTGTTCAAAATCCATTGCCGTGCTTTCCAAGTCATTGATCACATCCTACCAAAAGAAAAATCCTCTTCCTCCAAGTCGACTGAAAAAGCGGCTAAAGACAAAGAATCTGATCAAGAAGAGTGGACTCGTCTAGACTCCATTGTTCTCCAATGGACATATGGCACTATTTCCAAGGATCTCCTCATCACCATACTTACACCAAACACTACAGCAGAACAAGCGTGGACAGCTTTGGAACACATCTTCATTGACAGCAAGCCAACCAGGGCTCTTTATCTCGAAAACAAGTTGGCAAATACCAAACTTGAAAACTTCCCCAACATGGCCGCTTACTGCCAGGAAATCAAGAATATCTCCGATCAGTTAACTAATGTTGACGCACCAACGCAATCAACGCTTAGTTCTCCAACTCATTGTCGGACTCAACAATCAATATGAAAGCATTACACACATCTTCAGCAATCCACACCACTCCCTGATTTCTATAACCCGCTCTAAGTTGTGTCTTGAAGAAACTCGTAAAGCACATCAACAACCATTCGGGACAGCCCTTCATGCCACCACAGCTGCACCTCCCACCTCTGATCAGCAACAGCATCATACAGCCAGCGGTGACCGACGCGACTCTGCTGACCAGCAGCATCGCTACCACGGTAGGGGGCAGAATGATGGCTCATATCGTGGCCGGGGCAGGGGTAATCGCGGCCGAGGACGGGGACGCGGTCGCGAACGTGGTCAGTACTCTGGCAATAACTTCTATTCTCAACAGCCTTGGATGACTTGGAATGCACCACGGAATACACCGACCTGGAATACACCACCGGTCCCGTACCCCACTGCCCCACAGAACCGGTTCGGGCAAACCTGGCTCTTCCGCAGGCATTTTGGGACCCTCTCCATCACATCTTACACAGCCTCGGAATTTTCCTACACTCCCACAAATATTGAGCAGGCTATGCATACCTTGACCTTGAATCCGGACCAGAATTGGTATCTCGACACCGGCGCCACAAACCACATGTCAAACACCACAGGTAACATCTCAACTTATTTCAATAATAGCATGTCGAACCATATTATTATTGGCAATGGTTTCCACATACCCGTTAATGGTACCGGTCACACAACCCTTAAACCACCTACCCTATTGCTTTACCGAATACACAAGTTACAAGTCCGTCCACCTTTGCTGCTTTATCACAAGATCTCTGGCATCATCGTTTGGGTCACCCGGGATCGTCTCTATTACGTGTTTTGAATAAACAAAACTTTATTTCTGTTTCTAAGTTTTCTGATAAACATTTATGTCAATCTTGTGTATTTGGCAAACATATTAGACTACCTTTTTCTGATTCTTTGTCAGTTACTTATTTACCATTTGACATTATCCATAGCGACTTATGGACCTCCCCAGTTCGAAGCTCGGGAGGCCACCGCTATTACGTCCTTTTCCTAGATGATTATACTAATTATTTGTGGACGTTTCCATCAACAAACAAATCACATGTTTTCTCCGTCTTCCTTAAATTTCATAAATATATTCATACTCAATTTGAACGGGAAATCAAGTGCTTTCAATGCGATAATAGCACGAATATTACAACAAATCCTTCCATGACTTTTGCACTCAACATGGTATGACTTTTCGGTTCTCTTGCCCTCACACTTCATCTCAGAACGGAAAGGCTGAGCGCAAAATTCGATCCATAAACAACATTAGCCGAACCCTTCTCACACATGCTTCTTTATCTACCACCTTTTGGCACCACGCACTTCAAATGGCCACATACCTACTTAATATCCTACCTACCAAAACCAAACGACACTCCACACCAACCTCCTTACTCTACCACAAACATCCTACCTACACTTATCTTCGGGTGTTCGGTGTCTCTGTTATCCTCTAATTCCCTCCACCTCTATTCACAAGCTACAACATCGCTCTTCTCCTTGCGTCTTCCTTGGTTACCCCTCCAACCATAGGGGGACACAAATGCTATGACCTTTCCTCCCACAAAATCATTATTTCTCGTCATGTCGTCTTCGACAAACATGTTTTTCCATTCGCAAAATAAAATCAATCTCCTCCGTCTTATGAATTCCTCCATTCAAGTCTCTCTCATGACCTACATCCTACCATTTGGGACTCCATTGCCCCTACCACTCCTTCCACTGCCCCTACCTATCCCACTCCACCTCCCTCCCCTACTACTCACACACCACGTGCCGGTACCAGCAACAATTATGTCCCAGCAGCATCCTCGCCTAAAAATACACCTCCACCAGCCCTTCAGACCTACAGCCGATGGCCTAAGCCACAACACAAACCAGCCAGCCATCCTACACCTAAACAACCTATTACCACTGCTCAGCCTGTCCTCTCTTCCTCCATCGTGTCACCTACTGTTGACCAAACCTCATCTGAACCACCAATACCGCCCCCGCCCCACCCCCACCTCCAAAATCCACCAAAACTATGACCACAGAAGTATGTCGGGTATAAACCAAGCAGAAACAACCACTTACTTTTCACAACTCCACCACCTTTAAACCCATTCCTCGAACCCCATCCTAAGCTTTAGCCATACCCGTGTGGAACCATGCTATGACAGATGAGTTTAATGCTCTTATCCAAAATAATACTTGGGATTTGGTACCACGACATCCTGACATGAATATTATTCGGTATATGTGGACTTTTAAGCACAAAACTAAATCTGATGGTTCACTTGAGCGTTATAAGGCACGCTTAGTTTGTGATGGCAGGTCTCAGCAGGTCGGTGTGGATTGCGGTGAAACTTTTAGTCCCGTGGTTAAACCAGCCACAATCAGAACAGTCTTAAGTATGGATTTATTTCACAGGTGGGAGATAAATCAACTCGACGTCAAAAATGTTTTTTTACATGGACATCTATCCGAGATAGTGTACATGCACCGGCCCATTGGTTTTCGAGATCCCTCTTTACCACATCACGTTTGTCGGTTGAAAAAGTCTCTCTATGGTTTGAAACAGGCCCCTCATGCCTGGTATCAACGGTTCATCGATTTCGTCACAACCTTGGGGTTTAAACAAAGTACATGTGATTATTCTCTTTTTATCTACAAGCATGGTCAGGATACAACTTACCTTCTTCTGTATGTCGACGACATAATTCTAACCACCTCCTCTACGGTTCTGAAACAGCATTTACTAACTCGACTTTCATCCGAGTTTGCAATGAAAGATCTTGGTCCCTTGAGCTATTTTTTGGGTATGTCGGTTACTCGTAATGCACATGGGTTATTTTTATCACAATCAAAATATGCTTTGGATATTCTTACACGGGCTAAAATAACTGACTGCAACCCAGTGCAGACTCATGTCGATAATGCCGGCAAGTTAAGCACCAACGATGGTGACCTGATAACTGATCCCACTACCTATTGGAGCCCTTCTGGAGCTCTCCAGTATTTGACTTTCACTCGCCACGATATTTCTTACTCGGTCCAGCAGATATGTATGCATATGCATGCACCGCGAACCGGCCACATGAACGCTTATAAGCGTATTTTACGTTATATCAAAGGAACCAGCCACATGGGTTGTTCATGCGTCCTAGTTCACCTGCTACACTAATTTCCTACACCGATGCTGATTGGGCTGGATGCCCAGACACCGGTCGCTCGACTTCGGGTTACTGTGTTTATTTGGGAGACAATTTGATTTCATGTTCCTCCAAGCGGCAGACCACTATCTCCCGGTCAAGTGCAGAGGCTGAATACCGGGGCGTTGCCAATGTGGTCGCAGAACTTTGCTGGATTCGCAACCTGATGCTCGAGTAGCCTGTCCACCTAGACATACTTCCCTCGTCTACTGTGACAATGTTAGTGCTATCTATATGTCTGGCAACCCCATTTAACATCCCCATTTAACATCAACGCACTAAGCATATTGAGATCGATCTTCATTTTGTTTTAGAGAAGGTTCAACGGGGTCAGGTCCGTATACTCCACGTTCCATCTCGCTACCTGTTGGCTGATATCTTTACAAAGGGTTTACCGAGAGTTTTGTTCACCGACTTCCAATCCAGTCTAAGCATCTGTGATCCTCCTCCTTAGACTGAGGGGGTATATTAGACTATGAAAGTTTGTGAAAGTTTATGTCATTATTGTCATTATAGTTTAGTGGAGGTACTAGATTGTAATATTGTATCTATAAATATTATACATCAATGAGAATAAGTCATTCAGCCAAATTCTATCAAAATTGTATCTCGGTTCATGGCATGTTAAAATGACTATCTATGTGTTGGTTTTGTATGATTTGTGGGATGTTTACATATGAGCCCCCAAGTACCTATTTATATTAGATGACAACTAATCTAGAAACTTTTAAGTCTAGATTATTATATACTAGTATTATATTGCGCAATCTAGATGTTTCTATAGAGCCCTATTTAATCCCTAAGTCTGGATGTTCTAAGAAAATATCTAGAATTTTCCATGCCTTTCTATGGTGCATTCTTGCCACGCATAAACCAAAACTCTGGAGCATATTCTAGAGAATTTCAAGAAACTCTTGATGCTTTAATATTATGCTTGGAAAGTTCTAGAAATTGAGACAAACGACTTAAAGTTTAGGTGGGTCGTCACACTTTGCTACTTTCTGTTTCAATGTAATGAGATCAAATTAAGCAAATCAAGCACTAAACTAATAAAAGAGCTGTAAATCTTTAGCAAACACTAAAAATACAAGCACAAAACAATTAAGCAGATTCTCACAAAGTTTCAAACCTATAGAGAGTTACAATAAAAAATTAGAATCAAAGCAACCAGACTTCCAAAATGTAATACCATAATTCAACTATATATTTATTCTTTGCTAGTTTCTGTTTTAGTGTAATTAGAATTTAGTAATCACTGACTTGTAGAGACTCCCTATGTAGTTGTCTATCTAGGGTGATCGATCTACATCAACAATGAAACATTCTTTATAAAAAACAATGTATTGAAAACAACATATTTTGTCCAACAAATTAAGAGAATTAAGAATAATAACATTGAGAAACAAGTTAGAACTCAAAACTAGATCAAATCATGCCTTCTTATTTGAAAGAATCAAGAATCGGATTGAAGCCTATATCCTCCTCTTTTGAGAGAATTGAAAGACGAAGAGAATCAGAACTAATGACTAATGAAGAGAGTCGGATCGATGTATATTTTTCAGAGAATAGGAAAACTGTTTTTGCCTCTGATGTCGGTATTTGATTCCTGATTTCCTACCTCTTCGATTTCCTTTGCAACTTGTGCATATTTTTTTAGGAGTTGAATACACAAATAGTTCCTATGGTTTAGCGTGGTATCAAGCTTTGAGTACTAACATTTTTAGTAACAAGTTCGGGGCTTGTGATCTCAGTTTTGTAATGAGTCTGGGTCTAACGCTAACTTTCATTAAGTTTTTGGTTAAACTAAAGGGTATTTTAGTCTTTTCACATCTATGGTTTAACAAACTAAAAGAACCATTTTTGTAATTAACTCAAAAACATAAAATAAAACCCTACCCCACTTGCTGCCCAGTCCGACCACCACTCCCCCTCTGCCACCTATTGCCTACCATCGTTATCGTAAAGCACCACTAGCATCACCGCAAACATCACCATCTGTTAGTTATCATTGTGTGTGTGTGTGTGTGTATAAATAAAGAAAGATGAAAACAATGGTTTGATTAGTAGTGAATTGAATGCAAATGATGGTGGTTCGGATAAGAGGAAAAGGAAAGGGAATGAAGGTGAAATGGGAAAGAAGAAGAGGTCGAAGAAGAGGAGTGAAAGGGGCTAAAAACGTGTTAAAGAGAATAAAAGAAAAAGTTCGGATGCAGATGAAGGTTTGAAAGATATGAAAGCGCTAAAAAGAGTGTTAAGGAGAAGAAAACAATAAGAATGCAGTCGAAGAAAATGATGTTGACACAAAACCGAATAATAAAATAGCCAAGAAGAAGGGAATCAAACAGAGCGGTGATTCTGGGAAGAAGGAGAAGAAGAAAGGAAGGTCAGTATCAAGAGTTTAAGGTTTTTGTTTTGATGATGATATATATCTCATAGAGAGTTCAATATTTTCAATAGATTTAAATTCTGTATTTTTTTATGTTAAGTTATGTTTTATGTAGTTCTTGTTGGGAGTTTGCCATGAACTTTTCAATATTCTTGTAAGCTTTTCTTGATCCAAATAACTTTGTTGGATATTGAAGGTTGTTTAAAATAAACAAACCTAGTATCCCACACTAGAGTCTGTAGCATCCCACTAGGAATGCGGTATAGCATCCCACTAGGAGCGGTGGACATGGGCAAATCTAACCACTATCCTAGAACATAGAGAGTTAGCTTTCCAAATAAGACCTTCACAAAGTTAGTTGAATTTGCAAGTTATTTATTTATGAATATAATTAACTTTGTATGAAAATCATGCTAGACTATGATCCCAGCAGTTTAGTAAGTTTGAATAATATTTTTATCATTTACTTTTTGATTTGGAGGTGTGTATTCTTTAGTTGTTATTATGTGCTTTGATAGTATGTGTGAGCTAATGCTCTTCTTCAGAGCTTTAGTAGCTAACATGAGAGCAAACCGTATGTTGTATTAGCTAAAGAAAGAATATGACTTTCTTATAGGAGTGGATAAACGATGTTGTGTCGAGAGAGTGAACCATATTATTTTACCAATATCACGAACAAACTCTTTGCATGACAGATCGTTCAGCATGGCGTATGTAGGCCTATATTCCGCCATCAGCCAATATTTTCGCTTTTTATAGCTTATGTAGTGAAGCTTCCGGTCAGTGATTTGTAGTGTACCTCTTGTTTTGTTATAGGGTACCATTCTATACCTTAGTATCCTGATCAAGTGAGTTGTGTGATTCTTTCTTATCTAAATCAAGGTCTCTACTTCGCCTTTTTTTGTCTGCAAGTTCCACCACCGGGTCTCATGCCCTTTCAATTTGGAGTACAGAGATAAATGTTATTATATGTAATCATAGTAATAAGTACCTTTATCAAGTCTTATGCAAGATTGATTAAAAGTTTAAACCACTATTTCCTCTTAATTATGTATGCTCGGTACCTTAAAAATCTAGACCCGCTGATCAAACCGTTAACCAGTAACTAGAGTACTATAGTACTGAATTTACAGTGACATCATATCATCACTCATGGTTAAATTAAAGCTAGGTAGGGTATGTTAACGAGCCGAGCGGAGCCTACTGCAGCTTGGGCTTGAAATTAAATGAGACGACTTGCCTTGTTTATTCTTAACAAGCTAAAATTTAAGCTCAAGATTGACTCGCTTATTTTTACTAATTTAATAAAGAAATAATATTTTTGCATAAATGTATAATTTAATAAAGAAATAGGGAGCCAAGAAAGCTTGGGTTAATGTAAAATTTGGATTTGATTAAGAATGAATTGTGATTTGGGTTATATCTTATAACCATTAAAATTGGGTTTAATTTAAACGAGTTAATGAGCAAGCTTATATTGGCACGTTTACATCGGCAATAATAAGAGATTTTGAAAAACATCTAACAAATTATTACAACAAGGGGTTATGAAGGGGTTAAGAGTCAAAGGCAGATATACTAATGGAATTAGGATTCGAACCTTAGATCTTTTACATTTACCATTGTGCTACATGTTTGAAGGTTCTAGCTTGATCACTTTCTTAAACTCAATTATCACAATCTGATTATGATTTGAACACACTAATAATTACTTTGAAAGTGCACATCTAAGCACCTAGAAAGAGGTTAATCCTCTTATGGGCACATCAACTCGAAATAATGGGCAAAATTTTTAGGCAAGAAGTAGCAACAGTATAAACCTCATCAAATCTTATATGGGTGACGAACAAGAGAATATCTGCCTCGGTTAAAGAGTTCCCACATAAGTATAGATGTTTTCCAAGTATTTCTTCACATTTGTCTAGAGTTTCACATAACTGTTTAGCAGCCTATATGCCATACAGTTTGTATGACCTTTAATAACAAGATTCTCTGTGTTTGTGACTTATACAAGGAACATAAATTACCTTTTGCTACAATTAGTAAGAAGCATAATTAACATAAAAGATGAGATTAATTCCTTCATTATGAGAGGTTATAAACTAAATCCAACTCTTAAACGTCAGGAATTCACCACTAAGCAACTTTTAAAGTAAATGTGAGTATTCACAGCCTTATATGGCTGTAATTCTAGCATCATAAGGTTGCATAAGAGCCCATCTTTACAGTCCTGTTCAACTGAATTTTTAAGCATTAAATAATTGTGTGTGACAGAAGTGTATATAGCCATGTATTGCTTTAAATTTATAGCTTTACACACTATAACACCACCATTTTTATAGCTCTATATAACTTTATTTCAACCATTATACGACTGTATAATAACACCATATACAATGAACGTTGTAATAAAATGATATACAAGCTACCATATAATTAAAATCTGACTTGTTTAAGTAAGCTAATTTAGGGATTTGACAATATTGAAATCCCACTCTGGGTGGGTTTAACCCGTTTAGCCGATTTGATATTTAAGTAAAATTTTCAAACTCGACCTATTTGACCCATAAAACCTAACCCAAATCAACCTATTTTAAAGCAAATAGGTTGAAATTACCTTCTTTTCAATAATAACAGCTCTGGGCCTTGGACCTTCATGTACTTTGCACCAGCAAGAAATAAACATGTTGGGTCACTCAAAATGATGGTAATAGTTTATTATATTGCTAGAAAGGTATTAATTAATTTATATATATAAATAGAGAATACGATATCCTTTAAACTAAGAAATGGTTAGGGTTGTAAGGCAAAGGGCCTAAAAATGTAAGACACTGTACCTAGCAGGGATGGTTAAAACACACATATCTTGTAATACAACATTATTGTATACCGGTAAGGCAGTAAATAAACTTTTTATGCCAGAAATGTTGAATGAATTTAAACGATGGTGTTTTCTTAAGTAAACATGCCTTAAGGTTGTTGAGAAATGTGTTTAGTCAAACCCAATACTCTACGATCATTAGACTTTCATAATGATCAGAATATCGAACAAGGAAGCAGTCTTCAGATGAGATCACAACAAAGACAAATTACATATACCGGTAACCATTCCAGAACCAATACAATATACACATATGAGTAGTACAAACCTTGTGAAAGCACCAATACCCACAATTTTTAGCGTGACCTTTGTCACCAACACAGCAGATCCTTGACCCACTTGGATTCTCACCTACAAGATGCCCTACAAGATAGAAATTACCTTAGGTCGGCTCTTATCCACGACTTGCTGCACAACAACAGCTCAAGAAGCACCACCCCACACGCAATTGCGTCCCAATAGCCTATCAAGAGGCCTGTCAATGTCATCAATATTCAAAGATTATTACTGCATACTTGATTTTGGAAAGTCAAAGTCCAAAATCTTTGCCATCTAACACAATTTATTCTTGGGTGATGTGCTATTCAGAAAAAGAAGTTTTCTAGAAAATTAATACAAATAAAATGTTACCAACGACCAATTTTTTGACAAAACATAATGATGTCAAAGAATCTCCTTTTTGCGTCCTTTGACTACTACTCAAGTTTAAGCAAGCCATTGGTGTATATTACTCAAAAGCATGGTACCAAATGTTGATGCCTACTTAAACTAAACAAAGAAGTCAAAAGTGCTTTACTCTAACCGGTATAGGGGTAAAATGCCAACAAATTGAACTGGAGGCTTGAGGTTATGTGACTAGTAGTATGCAATGCTTGGATCTTGATGCCCTCATCATGCATCTTGTGCAATAAGTTGTAAAGATATGACAGTTCTTGGTGGCCTCATCATGCTTGGATCTTGATGCCCTCATTATATAAGCATTAACGAAAACTCAATTCAAGGACTACCCCATTAACGAAATTGGGGCTAAAATGCGAAAATGTTGTGCTGTTTAGTTCGACTAATGGGTCATCATTCATCACTAAAATCAGTGTTTATAGAGTATTTCAGGCCACCATGGAAGATTTCAATAAGCCTATTAGAGTTCAATACTTCAATCACTATTTCCTTCTCTCGAAGGCCAACGACTTCTGGTGTTCTTTAAGTTAATTTGTAAAAATTTACACAAAACATACGTAAATCAAAGCAAACAATGAAACAGCTTAATATCAATATCATACTTATGTGAGGTCACCATTGTTTGCATTAATATTTCCTAGCAACCCATTGATTCTTGCAGTTTCAAGCTCAAGGTGGCAACTGCAGGAAATAATCATTGAATTTAAACAGTAAATTTGTAATTGACTGTAAAACACTAAAGGTTGTGAAGTAAAGGTTTCCCGAAACTTGATTCCACTTTTTTCTTATAAAATAAACAAAATATGGAAAGATATAGGAAAATATTCTATAGCTACTCCTACACATATTATGATCAAAAAGTTCACAGCAAAAAAACTATGATCAGAATGTCACACACTTGTGCCTAGATAGAGTAGCATGGTTGCATTTGATGTTCAATTTGAGTTCTCCTGCAGCGATTAAAAAAACAAATTCAGAAAATTAAAAACACGTGCCATTGACAACAATAGTAATTGATTTTGTAATGCAATACTTATCATTACTTGCATAGTGGCCCACAAAAATTGATAAAGAAAACAGAACCCAGATCAATCTTTTTGGTTAATTTGGGCTTCTAAACTTGAAAACACGTAAATTCGAGAGATTTTAATGCTACTGTAGTCACTTTCATGGCTGAATCACTAAATAGTGCTGAAATCAGTAAAAACTACAAGATCAACGAAATTGAGTATAGTGACTGATCAAGATATAGCACACCCACTTGGTGAAAACCATCAATTGACTGAATGCTCAAACCAACTTCGCAAAAAATGTCAAGGATTTGAAAAAAAAAAAAAAAAAGAGAATCGATCTTTTACCCAATTGCATATTCATTTACCAAAACATTCGAACTGTAAAACCCCAGAATATGCAATCGATGAAACATAGCGGCGAGTCGGTTGGATAGTTGAGGTTCGATTGAATGACGAAATGTGAGCGTGATCGACCGGCCATTGAGGAAAATTTTGTTCAATTAAGTTCTTATACAAAAATTTAGAGAATACGACCGTGGAGAGGTGGAATGCAAAAACATAGTGGGCGTTTAGAAGTGCTTTTTTAATTTCCTTTTAACTTATTAATTTTTTTTTAAAAAATTAAAAAGTTATTTTATAGTATTTGATAATCTGATGATTGTAAGAGAAATAAATTAATAAATCATTTCATACTAGATTATTAACTTATTTGACAAGTTAATAAGTCAAAAAATACTTTTAAAAACAATCCCAAACACCCCAATATAAACAAAGTAAATAGTAACGCAAGACATCACAAAAACAACATACAATAATAATGAGAAAAACCAATGATTCTTAGTTTAACTGTTTAATGTGAGATACCCATGACATGTAAATATAAAAAAGTCATAGATTCAAGTATCAATCTAAACAATATACTCAGAGTTGAGACAGTGGATTTTTCCAACAATGGATTTCCTCTTGAAGGGGTGGAGGTGCGGTCCTAACTGGAACACGGGTAGGTGGATCCGATTAAAATAACACCTATCCTTCGAAGTAGGGTCGATGCTTATTTTTTAAAAAAACAATAATAATGAGAAAAAAAAACAAAAATACAATGTAAAACATCTAAATGCACAACTTAGAATATATATAATAATTGCATTAATGGTTTTAAGGTCTGGTCATATTGCAGTTTGATATTCTGGTATTAAAAAATTATAAAATTAATGCAAACATTTGTTAGATGGTTGGAAAATTAGTCCCCATTGTTATTGTCTTTTAGTTTCTAACAACGCGAGGACTAAACTTGTAATATGATCAAATCATAAGGACCATTCGTGCAACTTTTTTTTTTAAAAAAAAATAAATTACAGAAAACACCCTTTGGATATATTACAACTTGCAAAATTCGTCATTTATCTTTGAAAATTACATTGGACGTTCTTTATGCAAGGGGTGTGTTATTAGGTCCTATAACCTAACGGACGTTGAAAAACTCCGTTTCTTTTCTAAAAATAACAATTTTACCCTTTGTATTTACAAAAACAAAAATGAAAAAAAAAAATTAAACCTTCTGCCTTCACTTTATCATCTTCATCTCCACACATTACATGCTACAATAAGTAAAGCCACTCAAATACTCTTGCTTACATAATTATTTGTTAGTTTACATTCATATTCATCTCAATAATGGTAACCAGGGTGTTTTCAAGTATTATTATATGATGTGTTTATTGGCATAAAGATGTATTGGTTTAGATCGCTCAGTCAATTGATAAAAGGTTAACTTATGCACTCAAACATGTGTTATTGCATAACTTCCAATCAATTTTTATTTATCAACAACGTAATACTTAAATACTTAAATAGCAATATAGATAAAAAAAATTAAACAAAAAGACTTCGAAACAACCATAATTCAATCTCCAACCGCCACACAAGAAACAAAACCATTGTCCATTCAAATTTTCAAGAATTAAACTTTAATGTTTATGGAAGCCATTGTGCTTTCGTTACAAAATATAAACCCAAGTTCAAGAAGGTTAAAATTAGGGCATGAATAAAAATATGATGGTGATTAAGTCTTGAGCAACGTTAGATGAATAATGGGGTTGGGGTGAGCTGTTGATTTAATGTTTCTTTTTAATTGTTTATGCTATAAGTATATTGATTTTTAACGAAACTTAAAAAAGAAGAAATAAAAACAACACTTTTACGTTAAAAAAAATACAAAACATAAAATGCTATTTTTATTTATTTTTTTCTAAGTTTCGTAACTTTTTTTTCTTATTTTATCTTTTTAACTTTAATTTGATATTCTTAACCTTTATTTTGAATTTTTGTAACTTTATTTAGTGTTATTTTTAACTTTTATTCAGTTTTTTTAAATTTATTTGATATTTTAATCTTATATTGTATTTTGTTATTTTATTTTTTGATTTTTAATTATAGAGACAATTGGACATATGATCCCTATGGTTTATCATATATAAGTTTAATCCTCACATAACTAAAAACTAACAAACACTAGGGACTAAATTTATAACCATCTAACAAATTTTATGACTAGATTTATAATTTTTAAAATATAAAAACCATGACCACATACTCACTTATACAATTTTTTCGGAAAGTTAGTTGTTTAAAAATTAAAATCTTTTGACTAGCAAGAATGGTTACATATGTGATAGGAGTAGGGGTGTGCAATTCGTGGGTCGACCCAGTTAAGACCCGCGAATCGACCGGTGTATCGATTAGCGGTTTCGATTAGCGCAATTCGTGGGTCGACCCAGTTAAGACCCGCGAATCGACCCGTGTATCGATTAGCGGTTTTGGTGCACGGTTTCGGCTTTCCTTTGTAAATGGTTATGGGTCAGTTTCGGTCCAAACCCGCGGGTATGAGCTCGGTTTCGGTCCGTCCCGATTAGAATTAGACAAAAAAGAAGTTTGTTTTTGCTTTTTAGATGTTAAATAAGTTGACTTTGAACACCAAAATGTCAAAAAAATTTTACTAGCATATAATAAAAGTTTCAAATCAATAAACTTTTAGTCGGTTATAGATAAACACTATGCACGGTAACATAAATCAGCTCATAAAGGGGTCATGACGACAACTAATGTACGGTTTGCATTTTTATATGGTACCAATTTGTCTATGTTATAATACGAGTCTAGAAACAAGTCCATTGATTGTTTTGCTTATATTTTACAGTTTTATTTTTCTTCTGGCAAAAAGTACGAGCCTAAAAACATTTGCGGTCCGGACCACCACATTATGCTGAACCGACCCTTTAAACTCGGTTCTGTCAGGCCAAACCGTGTGTAAATGATCCGTTCTCGGTTCTTTATATAAACAACTTATCGGTTTCGGGTCAAGGGCGGATCAATCCGGTTCGATTTGGTTTAGACCCATAGCTCACCTCTAGGAGGGACTATTTTAGTAATTCTGTCTTATAAAATTAGAGAGGTCATGCTACAAAGTAAACCCTTCTGTAAACCTTCTCTTCCATCCTTCATCAATGGCCGCCGCCGCTGCCACCACAACCGCCGCTATCACAAACCTCCGCACCGTCACCTCCGCCGTCGACGCACTGCTCAAATGGAAGAACAAACAAACCGACTCCAACAAACCCCACTCTTGCCCCAAGACGAATTCGTATACCTAACCCTAACCCTCAGAAAATCCCTCAAAAGGTGAATCAATGGAGTTCGAACAAACCCTAACAAAATCCCCCCCTCCCCCACCCCTCATCTCCCCCGAATCCGCCGAACTCTGTTTAATAATCGACGACAGACCAATTCGAAGCTCACGTCGGAAATCGCGAAGAAGAAGATCAAAGCCGATGGGATTTTAGTCACCAAAGTGATCAAGCTCTCGAAGCTTCGAACAGACTACAAACCCTTTGAAGCGAAGCGAAAGCTGTGTGATTCGTACGATATGTTCTTTGCTGACAAAAGGGTGATCCCCTTCTTCCTAAACTGTTGGGGAGACAGTTCTTTAGGAAAAAGAAGCTGCCTTTGCCTGTTGATTTGACTCACAAGAACTGGAAAGAGCAGATTGAACGAGGGTGTTGTTCCGGGCTGTTGTTTTTTGGCACGGGGACGTGTAGTGTGATTCGGGTTGCGAAGGTTTCGATGGGAAGAGATGAGATTGTGGAGAATGTTAAGGCTGCGATTGATGGGGCTGTTGGGTTTGTTCCGAAAAAGATGTCGGGTGTGAGGTCTTTGCATTTGAAGTTATCGGATTCGGTTTCGTTGCCTTTGTATCAGGCTTTGCCGGATATTAAGCTGAAAATTGACGGTGGTCGAGATAAAGATGCGGAGCTTGTTGAGGAAGAGGTGGTGGAGATTGAGGATGCGGGGAAGAAGAGGAAATTGAAAAAGGGTAGAATTCATGAAGTTAGTTATGATATGAAGGAAGATGAAGTGGGTGAAGATGAAAACAGTGGTGAATTGGATGAAGATGATGGTGGTTTGGATAAGAAGAAAAGAAAGGGGGATGAAATTGAAGTGGGCAAGAAGAAGAGGTCGAAGAAGGGGAAGAGTAGTGAGGTTAGTGATGAAGTTTTGAAGGATGTGAAAGCGGCTAAAAGGAGTGTTAAAGAGAAGAAAACAAAGAAGAATGCAGTGGAAGAAACTGATTTGAATGCAAAATCTAATGACAAGTTAGCGAAGAAAAAGGGGAAGAAGCAGAGTGGTGATTCTGGGAAGAAAGAGAAGAAGAAAGGAAGGTAAGTTCCAAGCGTTTAAGGTTTTTGTTTTGTTGATGACATGATATCTAATAGAGAATTCAATTCAATTAATAGCTTTGAATTCTGCATTTTTGTTATGTTAAGTTATGGTTTATGTGGTTCTGATTCCGGCAGTTTTTATCAAGTTGATTAATATTTCTATTATTTATTTTTGATATTATCCTTTAGTTTTTTTATATGCTTTGATATTATGAGTGAGCTAATTCTCTTATTTCCAAACTTTATTAGCTAATGTGATAGCAAACCATAGTTAATAGGACTATTTTGCAGCATGCTGCATTAGCTAAAGAGAGTGTTTTTGTTACCTACTTACCTCTCGAACAAGCAAACAATATGATTTTGCCAACACCAACAACAAACTCTTTGCTTGATAGTTCTTTTAGCGCGGTGTATGTAGGCCTATATTTGTTAGTGCCACTCGATACCTTAGTATCCCGATCGAGTGAGTTGTCTGGATCTTTTACGTCTAAATTAAAGTCTTGACTTTCACCTTTTATGTATGCAAGTTCCTCAAGCAGGGTTTCATGTCCTTTCAATTTGGAGTGTAGAGATAAATATTATATGCAAGATCAAAAATGAAATAGTAGTAAAAAGTATCTTTATCGAGTCTTAAGCAAGATTGTTCAAAAGTTTAAACCATCTATATATCCTCTTAATTATGTGTGCTCAGTGCATTAAAAATCCGGACTTGCTCGTCAATCTGTTTCAACCAGTAACTAAACCAAGAACAGGTTCGGTTAGCATCGAGTTGGCAATGACTTCAGACCACTCATGGTTAAACCAAAGCCAGACCACTCATGGTTAAACCGAAGCCAAGTAAGGCTGCTTAACGAGATGAGCCGAGCCAGCTTCAGCACGGGCTTGAGGTTGAAGTTAAACGAGTTAAGCTTGGCTTGTTTATTTTTAACAAGCTGAAATTTAAGCTCAAACTTAACTTTTTTTTTTCTTTCAAATTTAATAAAGAAATTATATTTTTGCATAAATGCAAATTTAATAAGAGATTTAATACGTGCAATATAGGGAGCCAACAAGCTTAGGTTAATGTAAATTTGGGTTTGATTAAGATTAAATGCTATTTGGCTGTAACTTGTAACCACTAAATTTGGGTTTATAAAACGCGTCAACAAACAAGCTTATCTTCGTTCCTTTACATTGTCGACTCGTTAAAAAATAAACCAATTTCAAATGAGCCATCGATTGATGTATAAGTTTGTTTATAAACTCGTCTATGCATAATGGTGTTTGCATCTTATGCATAGTTTTTTTTTAAATTGATTTTTTAATTTTAACTCAAAGTTTTTTTATTTTTTGCAATGTAACTTCTAAAATTTGATTTTTTATTTTTAGCCAAAACTTTTCATCTTTTGTAATTTAATTTCCCAACTTTTATATTTTCAACTTTGTTTCCTTATACTTTTCATATTTCGTAAATTTTCGTTTTACGTTTCGTTTTAAATTTTGCAAGTTAACACGACACAACATGCATGTGTGGTTCAATATTTTTACGTTTCGTTTATGTTTCGTTCTAAATTTGGCAAGTTAACACGGCACAATGTACGTGTGTGATTCAACATTTTTACGTCTATTTTTCCATTTTGACGGGTTCGTCATAACGTGTAGATCTTAGATCGACTTAATTATATTTTTTTAGTTTTACGTTTTGGTATAAGTTTTTTAGTATTAACACACCGCAACTTTAGTGTCGATAGTCGTTGCGGTGGTGTGACATTAGTGTTATTTGGTACGATTTTACACCCGCCGTAACATGGGGAGCATAATTCTAGTTATACATATAAAATAACTAACATAGTCCGATTTGTAAAGTAGCAAAAAGATATTTATATAATAAACAATATTTATAAACTATGGTTTTACCGCGTAAAGATAAAAGGACACAGTTATCGTAAAGATATTTATATAATAAACAATATTTATGAACTATGGTTCTACCACTTAAAGATAAAAGGACACAATTATCAACGTATTTCCGACTACGATTTGGCATTGCAACTATGTTTACGATGATTATCAGTCATTCAACTGTGTCGTGGTGTGTTAAATTTTACTAATTATGCATATGATTGATCATGTTTGACTTGAATTTATCGATATAACTAGTAATGAGTTATAACTTGTCACGTCTATCTTAACCAGTAAAACTGAGTGATAATTTTTAATGGCTTTAATGGAACTTTTTAAACATGATAGTCGATGATACATAGTTGTAATAGGTCGTGTTGGATTATAATGAGTTATAACGAGTCATATGTCTTAATAGACCATATTAGAGCAATCGCACCGGTTTTTTTTTATCCCCATCAAAAATAAAATTTATTCCTAAAATTTGTTTAGTTTATAAAACCCTCTTATCTTATTTTTCATATCATGTCCCTAATCAATTCATAATAACTTTTTAGTCTTTTTTTTATTTATATTTTTTCCTTCTTCGACTCACAATCACTTGTAAAAAATTACCAGTGGAAATGCACGCGCGTTGCGGTGGTACGACTGTTACGTGATTTTTTGGAATTCGATTTTAGTCATATTGGCTCGGTGCTTTATGACGTAAATTAAAATTAAAATATAATTATTGAAAAAATTGAATGAAGAAAACAATTACATATATTACAAAAGTCTTTAAAAACACTATATTATTTCAACAGATTAGTGAAATCATGGATGGTATTTGTGGTCAGAAATCACTTATTACCTAGGTTTAGTGGAGGGTTTCGTTTTGAATGTAGTTTAGAGTTTTATGATCATCGGAGGCAGTTTTCGATGGTGATTTGCATAGACCGGAGAAAAGTTAATGGAGAAATTGTCACCACAAATTACCATCTTGGTTGTTATTGAGATGTTAACAACCAACAAGGGAAAGGTGAAGAGGGATTTGTGCTCAATCGCAATGAATGAACGATTTTGAAAGTAAATGACGGTTTTGTTTGGCCACGTGTATATGCTTTAGCATTTGTATTATAAGCATCATAAGTTATATTTATTGTAAGGATATAAATAAAATAAAATGGTTAATTTTTTGAAATTTAAGTATGATTTTTCATATGGGTGTCTTAATCCATATGTAAATTATCATTCTATCCTCCTTTCACTTTTATTATAAAAGATATAGATAAATATTAAAATTATTAAACTCATAATATGCCTCTAGAAAATATTAGTATTATAGTTATTATATATGAAGATATATATAAGTTATATACTTAATATTTAAATAAAATAATACTTAATTTAATAGTATTTAGTTATAAATATAATTAGTTTAATAATATGTATTAAATAGAGGTAGGGTTATACTAAAAATGATGTTTAACCTAAAACCCTAAGAAGCATTGTGGGCTTGACAAGTGTCCTTTTATTGTTTTAAATAGAATGTTATTTGGTCATTGTGTTAAATACATCAGCTTATTGTGTCTTATATGTTCATTGTGTCATATATTTACATCATTTGTTATGTGTATTAATCATTGTGTTTTACGTTTTAGATCATTTTGTGTGGTGTTTTTATAGATTATAAACTTGTTATATATCATGTGTTTTACAATTAGAAGACGCAATGATATACTTTCATCAATCTAGTTTACAAACTAATAATGTTGAAGACACCATAATATTTTATTTTTGTTATTGTTTTTTAATAGAATATAAACTTGTTATTATTCATTGTGTTTTACCATTAAAAATACACAATAATTTTATTTTAACAATGTATTTTTAAAACTCATATTATCAAGATAACATAGTGACAATTAAAAGACACGATGAGACATTGTGTTATTTTGTTATTGTTTTTTTAACGTATTAGATAATTAGTTGTTAATTTATTATTGTATTATACATATTAGAGATCACACAATGTTATTCCATCATTATATTTTTTAAAATTTATCATTTTAGAAAAAAACACAATAGTATTCAAAATTAACACAATAACACAAAAATACATAATAACTGCACTAAAGCAAAATCACAAGATATGAACTCAAAACAATTTTTTTTTATCTTTTTATATAATAATACTATACTCTCGTTTTAAGATAAAAAAGCACTCGTTTTTATGGTGTAATTTTTATTAAAAATTACTATCGTATATAAAAGTTATGAACGTTTAAAAAAGTTGAGGGAACTTACAAAAAGTCAACAAAAGTGGTTATTCCTAAATACCTCTGTAACAAACTTTTCCCTACAATTTGATTTTAACCATTAATTAATAAGATGGATGTTGAGATTATTTCTTAGACTTTTTACTTTTAGAAAACTTTCTATTTGAACTTTTCTCATTAAATAATACAATAATTAGAGAAGTTAATTAAATGGGGGTAAAAGTAGAACTATTACATAAACCTTGTACTCTATGCTTAAAATGTTGTATAGTATTTTACACTTTGAATGAATTATCATCTTATCCTTTAATTTGTATTATATAATAGTATAGATAAATAAAATAAATTTAATAAAGTGAATTACATAATATCACAATATAAATAATGTATTTAATGTGTATCAAAAATATAATAATTAGAAAAGTTATTAAATGTGGGAAAAAGTGAAAGTATTACATAAACACCTGTACTTTATACTTAAATATTGTATATGTGTCTTACACTTTGAATAAATTACCATCTTATCATTCTATACTCTATTATTATAATTTTAAGAATAACAATCCCATCCCCTAAATATAGAGTTTCAACATGCATTCCCGGTATCTTTTTTTTAATATTTTATAATTGTATGAGTAAAATAAAAAAAAATAATAATAAAAGAAGAATAAATAAATATTATTTACTTGAAATATGAAAAGATGTGAGAAATAAGATGTAGGAGATTTTAGAAAAAGATAGATAAATTTATTGAATAGTTTTTTTTTATTTGTAAATTATAGTAATGAGGATGAGGAATGGAATGTGAATGCTCTAAGGCCATTAGCAATTGTCTCGTTTTTTTCTGTTTGACACATCAGTGTTACATTAGTTTTTCTAATTTTTTTTAGTTTTTCTCTGTTTTACATGGTGTCATCCTAGTTTTCTCTATTTCTCATTTATAAATTTAATATTTTTAATTTGTATTTACATTTTAATTTTTAAAACTAAATATACAATAAAAAAAAATAAACAAACTTCATCAATTATAAAAATAAAACATAAAATAAAACAAATTTCATGAATACAAACTACGTTCAAAAATATTACTAACATCTAGAAAAAATAAAAAAAACTAATTTCTAGAAAAATAAAAAACATAATTAAAAATAACATCTAGTATGCGAACTCCAGTTTCTTCATTGCACGGTTTAGATATCTCCATTTCGAATAGAGTTGATCTCTACTTCATTTATCGCATTTCATTTGATTGTGAAAATTTATGGTAATCTACACATTAAATTAAACCGAATAATAAAAGTAAATCCAAACAATAAATTTTAATGGTAAAAGTTAACCTTCTTCCAAAAGTCATTCTGATTTTGTTCATTACCGATAACTGGATCCTCTGAACAATATATCTATGAGTTCGCTAACGCGACTTATTGAACATCGGTCCATCATTTTGTACCTTTTCTCTGTGCTTGTGGTGGTTCTGTTGGGTATCGTAGGTTAACTTTAACAAATTAAAGTTACTAGAAATAGAAAATTTTTATCAAAGTGAGCAGAAACATTTGATCAGAGTCTTATTGAGACTCTTAATCAAATACCTGAATTAGGTATCCAAATGCATGCATATAATCAAAAACAACCATGGAAAGGTATAAAGATTATATCTTGACGATAAAGATTAAATCTTTGCACGCTGAAAACAATCAATGATCTTGCTGATGATCCAAATCACGAGAAGCTTCAAACAGCGACGGTGTTGGTACACGACGGCGGTAACGGTAGTGCTTGGTGTTTGGCCGAGCAACAAACCGAAGGTGGGGGTTAGGTCAACGACAATTGTGATTGGGTATTAAAGTTTCCCTATTTCCCTTTTTATGTAAAAATAATTTACATATTAAACACTATAGTTTTCGTTTAAGGTTCTTGTGTTATTAACACTTAATAAACCCCTCTTGTATTATTAACACTTAATAAACCTTTGTAATTAACTTTTAGTTACTTAAACCCATGTGGTTTAATTATTAAATTTTAATTAGGTAAACCTTTTAATTCAATCAATGTTTAATTAATTAACTATTAATCAACTAACATTTAATCCCGTTTTAATTAATTTTGTCTACAATCATTAATCACCATCACTCAAACCATGGTTTGTGAATCATAATGTGAAATCATTGTACGTTATTATATAGTTGTTGTCCAATGTGTAACTATTTGGATCTTAACTTGATAATATATTGATATTATTGATAATCGTACATCTAATGTTTAATAGGTTCCTATCTTCCTCAATCTCATCCTCCTCTAGCACCTCTTTTAACCCACTTCAAGGAGGAAGGTTTTTCTTCACTAGAATCAGAAGCTTCATGCTGATATTCCTGAAAATCATTTGAATACGTATTTGACATAGGAAAGTGTGGATCTTACAACATAGGAAAAGAAGTTTATTGATTGTAGTAGGGTGACGATTGGAATTGTGGGTGATATGTTTGAGTATTAAACGGATGAGTTTGTTAAGAAGGTGGTTGTGAGGTTTGGTTTTTTTGACGAGGCTTTCGGGATTGTTGTGTTGCATTTCTACCCGAGCGAGATGATGAATCCATGACTAAAAAGTTAAAGATTGGATTTTTAGAGAGTAATTTAGAGTAGAAATGGTGTGTAAATAATGGAGTTTGAATTGTATATTATAGTGTAAATAATTTTTTTCTAATACTCAACGGTCACAAAGGGTTTCAAATGGTCAATTCGGTACGTTCCAAAGAATATTCACCGGGTCGGGGAGCAAAGGAACCGGGGGCATGGTGTTACGACCGGTCCCGAGTTTTCCAAGGCATTCACCACGCAATTCCCGACTTGACTCCGTTGGCCTAAGAAGTGAGTCCCTAAACTTTGTCCATATTTTAGGAATGAGATAGGGTGATAATTTGAGTGATTTTTCTAAATTATTCCCTGAATTACAAAGATAAGGTATGAATTAGGATTGAGTTGTGAGTGCTCTTAGGTCTTTATAAGTCATCATAGGTCTTAATAGTTTAGGTAAGGTTATAATAGTCATATTTCATTAATATTATAGTGAATTACCCTTTTAGGATTGACCCATCCATCAAGAAATATAACATGATTAACTTAGGATCGATTTAGACATTGTGATCTCAGCTTATGTCATGGTTTCACGTCAGTGTAGCTACTTATAATAGTAATGAAAATAAACTAGCTACTTATAACATAATAAAAATAGACTAGGTAATTATAACACGAATCAAAAATCAGACAACCGTACCTCAGTTTAGCAAAACAAATAAATTTGAGTCATTATAAGGAGGAATTAACACCTACTTTCAATTATTGTTCATATAGATCTACAAAACTTGTAAAATTTCTTTGTGGTTCGTTGGCTCACTTGTCTATGGCAAAGGAAGCATGTAAGGTGCTTAAATATAATGAACTTATCGTGTTCTATTTTTTTTACACATAATTCTTCATTTAACCTTTTCTTTGTCATTTAGAAGACTTTAATGTTATATATATAATAAAACTTTTTGGACACAATATTTATTTTACTCAAACATTAAATAGTTAATAGAACTTATTTAACATAATATACAAGTACTTTATATAATAGTTCATATTTTACCCATATTTAATAAAAAATTTCTAATTAATACATTATTTCAATACAATATTAATACACTAGTTTAGAACCTGTGTTTTACACGGATTGAATTAAAATATTAACTAATAGTGAGTAATTAATACTTAGAAATTATATTATAAATGTTAGATAAATATGATTCAAATTACGTTTAATCAACTAGCTTAACTAATAATGTAATAACAATATTTTTAAACTTCTGTTTTAAAAAAATTGTTAAAAAATGATTTTTAAAAATTCCATGTTTTTTAAATTTGTTTTTAAGTGTCATTTTAAAAAAAGTTCTATGTATTAAAATATCTGCAGGACCATTGAAGGGTGGTCAATGCAATAGTTTCACAAGGTGGAGAGATTTAGAACACTTAACAGATCAAATAGGAAACCAGTTAGGATGAAACAATGAACACAAGTAACAAGAACAATAACAAAGACACTCAAATATGATTTTCAAGAATGATGTATATTGCTTTCAAGTTCTTACAAGTGTTACAAAGTTTTTTTTTAAAGATACAAGTAATTGAGATACTTTATACTACATCCTACAACCGGTCATACTTCGAAGGCCAGCAGGAACACTAATCTAGATAACAAGATTAATATAGAGTCAAAATGCAGATTGTCTTTTGACTAGTGACTATGACATGTCATAACTCACATCCTAATATTTACAAAATGGATAAAAGTACATAGTTGGAAAGTTATAGACAAAAGACCTTAATCTATAGTTGACAAAAGCATAGACTTTTCACCAAACCATGCTGGTTGGTGAGTCTTCAGAAGTGGCAGTGAAAAGTGTTTCAAGTTTTATCAAAAAGTGATTTAGAGAAAGCATGTATTCTTTGTCTTTGGAAGAAATCAGTCTTTGGCTTCAAAAGACTTTGTCCTTGAAGCTTCGAAAGACTTCATCTTTGGCTTCGGAAGATATGATCATTTGGCTTCGAAAGATTTGATACTTAGCATAATTCACTGAGTTATATTAAATCTTCTAAAGTAACTTCCTTGTACTTCACATGTGCATGCTGAGAGCTCTTTGGTTGTTCTTTGGTTGCATCAGCCTTTAAGTGTATTCCTTACAAACTCTCCTTAGAAATCCTTGTACTTCACATGTGCAAAACATACTTGACCTCCCTGTGTATGATCTCTAGAAATCCTTTTGTTGGTATTGAATGGTGGTGCGTAAAGGCCATGAAAACGCCTTCAGAAGGGAGGCGGGAGGTGAAATGGACGTCTGGAAACCGATTGGAGGGAAGGCAACAGGCGCATCTTATAAGGAAGGGAGGTAGTCATATATTATATTGTAGTAGAGATAAAATTTAGTTTCATCCTTTCATAGAAAAATAATTATTGAAAAGTTAATTTGTTATATATTAAGTAATGTTTACATAATCCTTGCAAAATTTTATTTTCTTTGGTTTAGTTTGTATTGACCTTCTATTATTTAACTAATCTTGATTAATATATTGATTTGGTATGACTTCAAAGTTTTTCCATGAATATTTATGCCTACAAAATTATATAAAGGGGCAACAATTCTCGTAACGACATAATACACAGTACGAAGCATGACATAATATGAAATAATCTAACTTTCAAGTTGTTACATTTAACATGTTTAATAAACAAATAGTGTTTAAGTTATTATGTTTAGTTCCCTTATCAAGTGAGTTGTGTTTGGTTGACATGTCTAAGTTGTCTAATAAAATAGGTTGACCTAGTTTAATTAACCCTCTTAACTCATTTATTACAACCAACTATACCTTTTATGTATACCTACATGTTACACCTTTTTACTATCCATTTATAACCTCTCAACCCATCTTTAGTATAGATCTTATAGACTTGACCGAGAACATACCTGTATCATCTCCCAACCATATGCATTTGTCACTTTTATTTGATATGGTTAAACTTTGAATCACCTCCTCAAGATTCCTCATCTGGACAGCCTCATTAGAGTTGGTTGGAGACCGTGCCCACACCCAGTTTTTTATTACACTATTCCCAGTTGATATAATACTTTCATTTACTTTACATATTTTGTCTTTCTCTATTGCAAATAAATCAGGGAAGTGATTCTTGATAGGTCCATTTTCATACCAATTGTCCAACCAGAATAAGGTAGACTCCCCATTGCCAACCTTAACTTTCAACATGTTGTCTAAGCTGATATTCTCTTTAAGCACCTCTCTGGTGTTAATGATATGTTTCCATACCCTCGGTATTAAGACTTTGAATGGAGGGAACACCTTTTTTACGTGGTTGATAATGGATTGTATTGATTATTTTTACCCATAATGATTGTGTTTGAGTGTGATATTTCCATCTCCAATTTACCAATAAAGCCAAGTTTGTATCCTGAATGCTGCCAATACCAAGACCCCCAACTTCTTTCGGGGCCGTGGCTTTTGACCATGCTACCTAGTTGATCTTGGATGTGTTGGATGAACTGCACCATAAAAATTCACGTCGAATACTTTCAAGAGAATTTGTTACCTGCAAAGGTGCTTTAAATAATGATATATAATAAATTGAAAGGTTACCCAATACCACCTTTATCAATGTACGCCTGCCACCAATGGACAATGTTGAAGATTTCCATGCCAATAATTTGGTTTTTTTACTAAATCGTGTAAATTAGAAAGACTATAAAAATCCTTTCCAAAATAAACAAGTGAGAATTGCAATAAGCCTATAACTTCAGGGTCCTCTATGAAACACTTTCCACATTGATCAACGCAAAAGAAAGATCCAACGGCTGTGGTTAACTAGCCGTTATATTCGAAAGAAAATCATGGGAACATACCCAGACATAAATCTGCTAGTTACGATTCGATTTCAACCCAATAATAATAATAATAATAATAATCATCTCCACCACTTTTCAATTTTCATTCATCACACCCAACGGATCAATAATCAATTGATTTTCAAGATTTCATCCATCCATCTTTACAGAAAGAGAAAAAAGAGACTCCAAGATTATTTAATGGATTCCATCGATTGATTATCCATGGAGATTTTCTGTTAGTCACTCTCTTTTGTGTACTTTTCGACTGATTTTTCAAGTTCTTTACTACAATAGAGATGAGTTCTTGATGGTCTAGGTTTCATCTGTTTCTTGATCGTTGCGGTACGTTCCTGTTGATCAATTCGATTTTGATTTGTATGTTTATTGTTTTTCATGAATTATAATCTTTTTTCACAGCACTAGATTGATAGTGGTTGCTCTTTGATGATATATTCGATGAATCATGAATATTAAATGAAATTTTTACCTTTTGGTTATGTAAGATTGATGGTTTGAATTGAAAGTTTTTTGTTGGATTCTGAAAGTGGGTTCTTTCGAAATTTGATTTTTGTTTAGATTGTGTAATGACTGGATCAACGGAGAATTTTCCAAATGTATTTCATCCTACAAAAACACAAGGTAAAATAAATGAAGGCTATGAGTTCTTTCATTTGTTTTATGTAATGTAGATCACCTGTTTGATGAAATGTCTGAGTGTACACAAATATGATAAACCTAATTAAATTTGAAGCTTTGATATGAAAATTCAGGGGCTCCAATTGGTCAAACAGGAGGGCATTGGGTGATCTCAATCAGAACATTATCAGGGCTCCACCAGCATACCCTTATGCTAATGGTTTGCCAGGGTATTTTGTCTATGAGATTTTGTCATTAATGATCTTTGTCACTTTTCTAGTAAGCATATTGATACTCTTTCTGTCACACCCTCAAAATCCACGAGCGGAGTTTTACCGCGAGGCGTGTGAACAAACCAGGATCACAGTCAATAGTTACTCAGAACGACACTATATGCCACTTTTAAAATAAAACAACCAAAGTTCAAACTTTAAAACCATGCGGAAGCGTTAAATAAACTAGTAAACCAAAACGATGAAACATGATTTGAAAATGCGCAAACTACGCTCCCAAGTATTAAGCAAAACCAAAACACGATGTTTAAACATCTTAACCCAAAACAATGTTTCATAACATGCTGCCAAACACCATGATGCTGACCGTGTGACGTGCTCCTAGGCAATAGCAACCTTAACCTGAGAATAACATACTAACCAAGTCAACACATGGTTGGTGAGTTCAAGAGTTTGCGTTAAAATATAAACCAATCAACAGTTTCCAGAGCATAAGTAGTGTATTGCAATAGATAGCTAGTCTATTAACATGAAAATATTAAACATAGTGATTTCACGATTGAAGCTGACTGTGATAGTTTGTGCCTCCCGTCACGACTTACCAGGTCGTGACGAATATATGTTAGGACAAAATTGCACCCGTTCGACCTCGAGTCGCACAGGTGGGGCTCGTCAAACTTAGTAGTACTACCCATAATTTCCCGCTAGTCAATATTAACAATCCGAAAGTGTGAGGACTTTCCATGGTAAACAACACTATATTAATATTATACACACTCATATTTAAAAGCGTTTGTGATCAACAGTATGCTATCTCCCCCAAAAGAGATTATGTAAAAAGAGTGGGGCAAGAACTCACCTGATACGCGCAAGAATTAACTTAGAGCTTAACTTGAAAGAAAGAGGGGAAAGACAACCTTCAAAGGTCACCTAGAACACATGAGTACATAAGTACGTGTACACAGAATCAATATGAAACCCTAAGTGCTCTACAACCCAAAGAACTCAAGGTTTTAGAAAGACAAGACACACTTGACCCAGTTGACCCGTTTGACCCGGTGGTGACATTATAGGTGAATTTCCATTCAAACAAGCATAACAGCCTATCATACATGATTATCATACAAACTGATTACATATAACACTTCATTAACCACATGTACTAATTAGATCATCATACCGCCAGATATCATACAAGTCATGCGAATCTCAAACTATTATCATGCTCATAACATCTATAACACAAATAATACACCATACAAGGATCAATCACGCATCACATGCCATGTGAAGCCACTCACGACTTCACACCCTAAACCCTGCCAATCCTACTAAGTAGGGGCCTCAGATTCGCACGTGTGTATGATGATCATTAACATACCAATTTTCCATAGCTCATATCATCCAAAATGTTCATTCTTAATCAACCATCAATCAACGAAAGTCCTAGCTTACCTATATGACTCATACCATGATTTTTCCCCAAACAGGCCAAAACAGATAATTACCCAAACCAACATCCATTGAATCCACTCAATACATTCTATCACCATAGAACTCATCTATGAACTTACTAGCATGATCCAGTTGCTCCTAACATACCCATATCATCATATTTAAGAGATTTCACAATTAAAGTTTCCCTTTTGGAAAGTTCATCCCAAATCCATCAAACACCCAAGACATTCATGAATTCATCATTTACATACCAATTCAAGTCCATGACAATATCTAGACATGATCACAACATCTAATCATCATGATTCATCAACATTCAACACCAAAAGTTACTATTTTTAGCAATGTATGAACTATAACACATCTTCTTGATTTCAATTGTTCATATCATCAACCTAGCATCTAATCATCATCACAAACACCTCCATAACATTCATACATCATCAAATCACCATATCCATGCAAATAAAGTTACTATTATTAGTAACCTATGAACAACGTATCAAAATCATAGCTTTCTTGCATAATCGACGTTAACTAGCATCAATCTAACCTAACTAACATAATAACATCAACAAACAACCAAGAATCGACCTTCAATTGCAATATTCGAACTAGGGTTTCGGCCACCATGAAAAATCATCAAAAACATGTAAAAATCTAACCTTTAAACGTGTAATGGCTTGCAATTGATGATTCTAATGCGTTGTATAACTTGAAATCGACCAAAACCGAATGGTAATCACTTGTTCTTGCTTGAAATCGTAGGTTTGTGTGTGTTTGAGTGTGTGTCGCGGCCGATGGGTATGTGGGGGCTAGGGTTGGGATTTTTGATTATATTTAATTATCAATATTACCATTTAAACCCTTGTAATTTACTTTTTATAAAAATTAAGCTTTTAAACTCTTTTTAAAAAGGTTTTTAACTACAATAATAAGTATATAAACTAACAATGACAATTATATATTTTATCTTTATTAGATACAAAACATACAGATTAAATACACACGTTTCCACGTTACGCGATAAAATTTACAATAAACATTTAAATCACATAATCACAACTAATAATCAACATAGTAATTATTTGTTTCACATTATTAATTATTATTAAGTCACCAACGTTCAACGACAAGTAGTGTGTGCTCCCGACACGAGTATGCAAGACTTACGGAACTAACGGAGTTTGGTAACGGAAAATTACCGGATGTCACACTTTCCTCTTTGTATTTTGTAGAAAAAGAACAATCCCATCTAAGAAACCACTGGCTCCAGTTCATCGACCGGTTACAAGGTCAGTAACATACCTTTTTTATGGTTATTCCTTTTGTGTTTGGACACAATGAATTAAATCACTTAGGAGATCTCAATCTGGTTGTTTTGGCAGGGCATTTAGTGCACAAGTCACCACCAAACCATCACTGCCCATACCCGAGGTATTCACTTTTATCTAATCTTAGTGGTGGCAAAATAGGCAAAGGTTGGGTAAGGGTCAAATTAGCAATTCTGGGCCTATTTGACCTGGGTTTTTAAGATAGTTATTAATTATTTTTTAATTTGAACCATTTGAGTTAATATAGCTGAAATCCGTAAAAGATCATTGACTTCCTTTCTATAGGGAAAGAAGCCAAAAATCCAAACAATCCCTGATGGGATTTACACTGAAGTATGCAGTAGCATTGATGGTGAAGATGATTTTAATGCACCAATGTTTGTGCAACATACTGAAGCCATGCTGGAGGAAATTGATAAGATGGTACTTCGATACTCACTTTTCAATTTTTCTTCATAGTCTGTATAAGTTAACTAGTTTAATGTGTTGAGATCGTACATTAGGATGAAGATTTGTATGAGGATCCTATCTTGGACATTGATAATGGGGATGCGGGTGATCCACTTGTGATGGTCGAGTATATTGAAGAAATTTACAAGTATTACCGAAAACAAGAGGTAATTTTTTTGTAACTCTTTTTGTTAGGATCATTGGTTACACATACAACAATAATGGAGGGAAAAATAAGGACACATTTATGTGATTTAGCAGTTGTTACTATGATTCTTGTTATTTTACATAATTTAAATCAGACAACTCTTGTCTAAGCATGTTAGTTTCAGCCCAACATTTATGAAGATACCATAGTGGTGTATGGAAATTAACTTGTTTAGATGTCTAGAAATTAGCTTCAATGACAGTTGTTTGAATCCTAATTTTCCAATTGTCTTAAAGGAGCAACATTTTTTCTATACAATTGCAGATATTAAGCTATGTTTCACCTAGTTACATGTCACAACAACATGAAATAACTGATAAGATGAGAGGCATTCTCATGGACTGGCTAATTGAGGTACATCATGCAGTGATTTTTTTAACTTCTTTCATACCAAATACAAAAGTTTTATAGTAATTTTTGATGTCTTAATCTAATGAAAAACAAACAAGTTCATTACAAGTTTGAACTCATGGAAGAGACCTTATATCTAACAGTCAATCTCATCGACCGTTTCTTGGAGCACCAAACTATGACAAGAAAGAAACTTCAACTTGTTGGAGTGACCGCCATGCTTCTAGCGTACAAATACGAAGAAGTTTCGATGCCTGTTGTTGATGACTTCATAGTAATTTTTGATAAAGCTTACACAAGAACTGAAGTTCTTGATATGGTAACTAAGAACAAGATTTTATTATCTGCTTTTTGTTAGTATATATAGCCTCATATCAGTTCTCGTTTGATGCTTATAGGAGAAGGAAATGATGAATACCCTTTGATTCAATCTGTCTGTTCCAACTCCCTATGTGTTTACTAAGAGATTTCTCAAAGCTACACAATCTTATAAAGAGGTCTGGTCTATCATTTTATTTTACTTCCTATCTATTCTGTTTTTTCTTGCAGAGACTGGTTTTGAATAAATAGCATCAACTATAACCAATTTTAAACTAAAACATGTTATCTATCTGGGTTATTGACTTTAAATAAAAAGTGGCAATAAGACGGGCTTTTTAGAAAAACGCATGTTTTTATTTTCATTTTTCAAACAAGACATTGATCGTCGCTCGTTTATTGTTTTTCTTTTGCTTTTCTGATATATATTTTCTCTTTTTTTTCCAAAATATAGTTGGAGTTGCTATCATTCAACTTGATTGATATGTGCTTGGTGGAATAGGAAACATTGAGGTTCCCACCTTCACTACTAGCAGCAGCTGCTATTTTCAATACTGAATGCACACTCAACAGATCAAGAAAGTGGACCAAAACAAGTAAAGTTCATTCAAACTATTCTGAGAATCATCTTATGTAAGATCTTTTCCTATTGTTGGCTGCTTTTTTTAGTTACTTTTTACAAATCTTACTTTGTTTAACTCTTTTTGTATAGATTTTATGAAAACAAGTATGGTCCAAATATAGTCTTTTTCACTTCTAGCTTGTTATGTTTTTACTTCGTTGTATAAAGAAAAATGATTTTGAACATATGAACCTAACTGCGAACCATTATGACCTGTAAATCAAGGAACAAGTTTGTATTTTTTTTCACGAAATGCTCAAAGATGATGGTTGGTTTACACCAGAAGTCAGGCACCGAAAGATTTGTTTCCGTATTCAAGAAGTATGGCACATCAAAATATGGATATATTTCAAGCACCCAACCTGATAACTTCATGTTGGATCCAAGGTTTTGGGATTGATTATGCACCATCTACTGGTTTGTGACCGACATTTATGTTAAAAAGAACCTTAGTAATTTCTTGATGTTTTAGCAACATGTAGTTGCTACCTTGTAGATTTCTTGGGATATCTCTCGACTACAACTATTTAGATCACCTGGTGGTCTCTGACTGTTTACTAGCTAATCTAATATTTATAGGTAGGTTGGTTTATTTCGTGTTCTTTGAGGTGTTCTCAATCTATGAACACCTAGTTTTCATGTTCTTGGTTGACTGTTGAATACCGTACGTGTGTTAAATTTGTCATCCAGAAAAAAAACTGTTGTTTGGTTGTATTTCAATTAAGTTCAATTGTATTTTTCTAATCTTAATGAAACCTCACATCTTACATGATATAAACAATTGCTTGTTCTTTTATATATAAGGCAGGCACAAATTTGTTCTTATAATCAAAAGTAAAAAATTTATTCTTGCTATGTGGATTCCATACTTCTTTTGAATCTTTGAATGTAACTAACAAATGAACTTATGTAATTATCTTGAACATTTTGGTCACTAAAAACAAATGACATTTGCAAAGCCTTTTCTCTAATTTCTTCTCCTTGTTGTGACTCCATCACCAGCTTCACAGATCATGCCACCATGCCTCTAGTAAATGAACCATCTATATTTCTTGGCACCTCATAACCTAGTCCTTTTTCAACTAATAGTTTAGCACAGAGGCCTTGGTCTGCCACCATAGGCATTAGAACCAACGGGTGCCCGAATCCTAAAGATTCAATGATAGAGCCCCAACCAAAATGAAAAAGACACCTTCCAATTGATGGGTGTGCTAGAATCTCCATTTGAGGTGCCCACCCAAGACAAACCACACCCTTATCCAACACAGAAGCCTCAAAATTTGGAGGCAATAAGTCAGTATCATCTACCCCCTTGGGCTTCCTCAAAACCCATATGAAGTCATGCCCAGAAAGCTCAAGACCATAAGCCAACTCGTGTACTTGTTCAATCGACATCTTATATTCGCTCCCAAATCCAACAAAAAGCACAGATTTTGGTTTTTTTGTGTCTAACCGTTTGAAAGTGTTAGACCAGTTTGAGTCAACAACATTCATTGTTTTCCTTTCCGATGGAAGTATGCCAATTGGTATAACTGGCCTTTTATATAGCTCCTGGAGAAGATTAATATATTCCCCTTCAAACTCTCTACAACTTTGAATCGCTACAAACTCACACGCCTCGACAATTGTACTTATTCTTTGACCACTTGACTTACCAGATTCATCAGGAATGTGCAAGTTCCTAAGCATGGTTGGAGCATAATCAGGCATGTGAGCCATAAGAGAATGAAATGTGAACCAGTCTAGTGCAACTATGAATGCCTCGGGTGTTTTTCGCCTATGACCCCACCTCCACTCGTCTGGTGGGCCCATGTACGCTAGAGTAGATGCGGTATACACACTGAAAAAACCAGTACACATCCCATACTTTGCAGCAATTTCAGAAACCCAATATGGACAGAAGTCTATAAGAATCAAATCTGGTGTACCATTTTGAAGAAGCTTTTCAAATGGTGATTGTACGTTGTCATATGCCTTCTTTAATACTGTGTTTCATCTTGTTGGATATAAATGGTGGCCTCATAGTTTTCAGGTAAACCATCCACTTTTGGTAATATGATGTCTACTAGATGTTGTTTGATAGATCACAAATAATGGAGGGTAATCTCTCTATGTTTCTTGAGGAGGAAACAATGAGACTTTAATACCATTTGCTGCTAGTTTTAAGGAGAGTTTGAGAAATGGTAGCATGTGGCCAAAGGCTAACCACGGGAACACCATCACATGGGTTGCCATGGAAGTGTGATTGTGATAGATGGTATATTTTTCTTCCTGAATGTGGGTTATATTGTAGTGATTGTAAGGCATTTTAGTTTGTTATAGTCTTTTACATCAATTATTTATTACACAAGTGAGATTTTATAGATGGTGCATGATCTTTTAGTGTGTTTCCATGGCATTTGTGTGCCTAGATGCTTGGATGTTTATTTGGTCACTTTAGTTCTTGGCTCCCCTCTCTCTATATCAATATTTTTAAAACCGAACGTATAGCAAATTGGTGTATCACTTGGTTCTTGGCTTCCTTCTTTCTCTCTTTATCAATATTTTAGAACCGAACGTATTGCAAATTGGTAATTTAAAAATATAATGTGATAATACTCGGTGCTTTGGTGTGTATTTATAATTCTAATAAAATACACTTAATAATTATAATATGTTGCTTGAAATACGTAATTAATCAAAAATGAGGTTTTAAAGGAAAAAAATCAAAATATTAAAATTCGGTCCAACCACCCATTTCAATTCAATAGATTTACCGAGTGGTAAACGACCAATTCAAATGGAAACGATTTAATTTTAGTAAAGTTCTTGTTGAATCGCACAATTAATGTTTTACAAAAGTTCTTGTTAATCAACATAATTAAATAAAGTTGGTGAATTAGAAGTACTTTTTAAATGATGATTAACCTACATATTAATTATCTATATTTAGGTTTAAGTGTAAATTTTATTTAACATCGAGTTTGGTCAAATATTATATGCTTTTTTATTTTACTTTTTACTTTTTTATACATTTGTTTTTTTAATATCCTTTGTTATATGTTTTATTTAATATCCTTTGTTATATGTTTTATAAAAACACATTATGCAATATTTTATGTTTTGTGCATACATACATTTCCTGTACCATCACGTGAGAATTTTGCTATTTGGTTTATGATAGAAATGCATGCAGGACCGTGAAGGGTGATCAATGCAACAGTTTCACAAGGAGGAGAGATTTGAAACACTTAGGATCAAATAGGGAATTGGCTAGTGATGATACAAAGAACACCAGTAAAAACAACAAGAACAAAAACACTCAAATATGGTTTTCAAGAATGATGTATATTGCTCTCAAGTTCTTACAAGTATTGCAAAGCATACGTCAAGATACAAGTACTTGAGACACTTTATACTACATCCTACATCCGGCCATACTTTAAAGGCCAACTGGAAACACTAATTTAGACAACAAGATCAATATAGAGTCAAAAGGTAGATTGCCTTTTGACTAGTGACTATAACATGCCATAGCTCATATCCTTATCAATTACAAAAAAGGATAAAAGTACATAGTTAGAAAGTTACAGACAAAAGACCTTAATCTACAGTTGACAAAAGCATGGACTTTTCACCAAACCATGCTGGTTGGTGAGTCTTCAGATGTGGCAGCAGAAAGTGGTTCAGCTTTTGTCAAAAGGTGATTCAGAGAAAGCATGTCTTCTTTGTCTTCGAAAGAAATCAGTTTTTGGCTTCAGAAGACTTTGTCTTTGAAGCTTTGGAAGACTTCATCTTTGACTTCAGAAGATATAGTCATTTGGCTTTGGAAGATTTGATACTTAGCATAATTCACTGAGTTATATCAAATCTTCCAAAGTAACTTCCTTGTACTTCATATGTGCATGCTGAGAGCTCTTTGGTTGTTCTTTGGTTGCATCAGCCTTTAAGTGCATTCCTTAAAAACTCCCCCTAGGCCGATGCTACCAAAACTGAAGAGACCTTTGAGTCTTGAACTTCATCTGTTGACAGTCCTTATTAGAATCAAGACCATTCCCTTTATCATCAGTTGGTCAGGATTTCTTAGACTCTCAAAGTATCTCCTTATGTCATAGAGATCATGCAGAGGGAGTTCAAGTATGTTTTGCCAGAGATACATGTCTTGACCCCCTTGATCTGTAGTGACATAACATCTATTTGGATTGGTGGCAAAAATCCAAGACATGATGGGTCTCTCAGCAGCAAGAGGCTCTACTTGAATAGAAATTGAATGAGCAGCCTCTTCTTGATCACCCTCAGGGTGTTCTGACCCATCCTGAGATGCAAAGGTGGTTACCATGGACTTTTTCTTCTTCTTCTTCTTGTTATGTCCATCCTTTTCCTATTTTTGTACTTTAACTGAGGAGATTGGCCTGTAGTACCAGATTGTTTTTGTTTGTCTTCCTTAGTTGGGTCCTTGTCCTTCATAGGTTTAGAAAGAGAAAGATCAGGACCATGCTTTGGATAAGAAGATAAAACTAGATGTGATGCAGCACTAGGTCCAGGTTGTGGTGTCTCCTGGGGTTCAACCTTGACCTCAGCTTCAGGTGCAGCCTAACTTGGTGGAGAATACAAGTCAATCAGTTCACCCCTTTTGATCTTCTGCGTGATCATTCTAATGTCCTCAACCATGGTGAATACAAGTCATACAGCTTCAAGAAGCTCACCATCTTTTTTCTATCAGCAGACTTCTTCAGATTGGCTTTGATGGTGGCTCTTAACCTTACAGCCTCTTCCCTTATCTTCCTCTTTGCAGCCTTTTGTTCTTTTTGCACTTGTTGCTTAAGCTTCCTGAGGTATTTGAACTCAATGTATTCATATGGTAAGGGAAGAAGGTCTGCTGCCTGATAGAGACCTATGGCACTCAGGTAGGTGATCATGTTTTGTCTGTCTTGTTTCCTACGTATTTTAGTTTGTTGCTTAGTAGCCACAGCCTCTATATCAGGACTTTTTTGAACTGGGGAGAGGGTAGGAGCTTTGTAGATTCTCTTTCTCCTTCTTTCTTCTTTGATCTTGAGAAGCAATTCTGTAGTCTTAGCTTCCTTCCTCTCATTTGACACTTCAATGTTAACCAGTTCATTTAATTCCTACAAGGGGAGAAAGATGATTTAATTAATGTTGTAGTTCCTGGACCCCAAATAGTTTAATCTGGCTGCTGTTAACTCATCATCTTGAGTGCTCGGCCTAGGGGCAACCCTGATTGTAGCTTCCATGAAGCCAAGGGTCCTACTTGAACTCTCTCCCTTACCTTCCTCTTTCTCTCTCTCTTCTCCTCCTCAATCTCCTCAGGAGTCATCTTCCTTTTCCCTTTATCACTCACAGGCCTGTGTGACTCAAGGTGGAGAGAGTTTTGACCTTCATTGCTAGGTACTACACTTGAGCTCTTACAAGAAAGAGGCTATAAGACACCTTTACCAGCTGGTGCCTCACTGAGGGTAATAGGTGCTAAAGCAGCTCCTGTCTCAAGGTTCACAGGCTTAACTGCTGGGCCTTCAGCCAAGGTATCCTATTTGAAGCTAATCTTAGGGTCCACCTCAGTATCTAGTTGACCAACGGTTTTGTCTGCTAGCCTCTGTCTATATAATCTGGTTCTCAGCTTAAACTCTTCAAGCACCCTTTATTGAATCCTATCAACTAACCTTCCAGCTTGCCTGTTTTGACTTGGGTTGGCAAGTGAGAGGTCAACTAGATAGGGGCTCCCATAGTATCTTAGGTTGTAGAAGTTGAAGATATCTTGTTGACCCCGAGACCTAGAGATTACCAGGGTTCTCCTTTTAGCATTATACCTCCATCCCACTATTGGATTCTCAACAGGGTAAGATGGAGTAGCCATAGCCCTTGGTATACCCTCCTCAAACAAGCTTTGAATGAGTGAGTCCATATCAATGTGGACCTAAGGAGGTTGTTGAGTATAGACAACTACAAGTAAGGGTGGTAAATCCTCCTGTCCATACTCTAAGAGGAACTCCCAAGTTCTATGATTGTAAGTAAGACTTTCTCCCTCTTTTTGGTAGCATCACCCTCTTGCATAAGGGAGCTAAGAGTTAGGTCCACCACATCCACAAGATCTTGTGGGCCTGGTTGAGTCCTCTGGATGGGTCTTTCAGCTAACTTTCTTTTGAGATTGGTGATCTCAAGTTACAGGTCATTGACCCTTCTTTGTAAGGTAATCACATGAGGTTTTAGGTGAGTAACTTTGGAAACTAAATAGGTGCAAAGATTGGACAGTTTGTGCAAATTTAGTTGCAGACTCCCCTCATCTTCATCAGAAGAATCATGGGGGGATGAGAGAATAGGACCAAGGTCTTCTTCCTCATCACCAGCTTGTGTTTCTTGGCTGCTGGATTTCCCCTGCATACTAACAGCTTCAGAAGAAGTGTCAATGGGCTGGGTTGCCATGGTTGAGGTCTTAATAATGTAGTCACTTGCAAAAGTGAGAGCCTCTTCCATATGGGCCTCCTGAATAGGTTCAGGAAGGTCCACCTCAGTTATGGGTGGATGATGTGGGCTGGATATAGGTGATTCAGGAGCACTCATCTCTCCTTGAGTAGGGGTGGAGAAGAGAGACTCATGGTACTCACTGAAACCTATATATTTATCATCATAGAATTCAAGGTTGGGGATTGGTTGGTTGAGGTCAAGCAGCTGGGGATGGTAACTTTCCTTTGAAGGTTGATCACTAGAGTTTTGAGATACTGAGTGAAGGCTTAAGGCTGGGGTTATGAGCTCATCAGGCTGAGCATGAGAAGAGCCATTTTTTGGACTATCTCCATGTACTCCAAATCATCTGGATGGATGCAGTCCAAATCTTCAAGAGTGAAGAGAAAGTTGCCATAACTTTCATCAGCAGACATAAAGGCTTGAGCAGAGCTTGTCTCTTGGAATGGGCTTCCTTGGATGTAGCTCTTCCTTGGTGTCTCAGGGAAGGTGATAACAAGACCCTTTTATGAGTTTTCAGGAAAGCAGATGAGATGATATTACGGTTATCTGTTGTCCCTTTCAACCACATGAAGGCTAAACTTTGTTGATTGTTGGAAGAGCTGGTTGATGGATTTTGCAAGTTCATCTCCATCTGGCAACCACTAAGGATACCATACAGCTCTGTGAGAGTAAGGATAAAGTGGTTCTCAGTTCTCTTGATGGCCACACAGTAGTAAGTCCATTGCTTGGTAAGAGAGACCATGAACTTCCTCACTATGTCCCTATTCTCAAGTTTCTCTAACATCTATTAGAGTATCCACAATCTCAACATACCTGAAGTATTATTGAGTCATGGTTTCAGCTGTCTTGTAGGTGAAGTTTTCAAACTGCTTCTTCATTATGTATTTCTTGTTCTCCTTGGCTTCCTCAGACCCCTCATACATGAGCTTTAGTGCATCCCAGAGCTGCTTAGCAGTCTTGCACTTCTTGAAGCCTCTGTATATGGAGTTAGAAAGATCAATTTGAAGAGCGATCATGATTTTCTGATCTACATCTATTTTCTTCCAGTCTTCTTCAAAGTAGTCAGCCATTTCCTTTGGTATCATTCCACCTCCAGTAGTGACTGAAAAGGTGCTTGGGATGTGAGGTCCTTCAACAACAAATCTCCACATCCTGCTGTCTTGAGACTTGATGAACCCTTCCATACATTGGCACCAAATATCAAAGTCATCAAGAGTGATTAGTGGAGACTTTGTCGTAGTACCAGTTTCCATATCAGCCTTAGAAAGAGCTGTCATTTGAGTTGATAAGTGTTTTGTGAAACTGATGTGATCTAAGATGGTGAGATCTTACAATCAAGAGCCTGAAACACTCTAATACCAATTGCAGGACCATTGAAGGGTGGTCAATGTAATAGTTTCACAAGGTGGAGAGATTTAGTACATTTAACAGATCAAATAAGAAACCGGTTAGGATGAAACAATGAACACAAGTAACAAGAACAATAACACGAACACTCAAATATGATTTTCAAGAATGATGTATATTGCTCTCAAGTTTTTAGAAGTGTTACAAAGCTTTTTTTTAAAGATACAAGTACTTGAGATACTTTATAATAAATCCTACAACCGGCCATACTTCGAAGGCCAGCTGAAACACTAATCTAGATAACAAGATCAATGTAGAGTTAAAAGATAGATTGTCTTTTGACTAGTGACTATGACATGCCATAGCTCATATTCTAATATATTACAAAAAGAATAAAAGTACATAGTTGGAAAGTTACACATAAAAGACCTTAATCTACAGTTGAAAAAAGTATGGACTTTTCACCAAACCATGCTGGTTGGTAAGTCTTCAGAAGTGGTAACGAAAAGTGGTTCAGCTTTTGTCTAAAGGTGATTTGGAGAAAGCATGTCTTCTCTGTCTTCGAAAGAAATCAGTTTTTGGCTTCGGAAGACTTCATCTTTGGCTTTGGAAGATATGGTCATTTGGCTTCGGAAGATTTGATACTTAGCATAATTCACTGAGTTATATCAAATCTTCCGAAGTAACTTCCTTGTACTTCACATGTGCATGCTGAGAGCTTTTTCTCTTTGATTGTTTTTTGGTTGCATCAACTTTTAAGTGTATTCCTTACAATATCATATTTATTTTTTGGCAAATCGGACTATAATAATCCAAACTATTACTCATTGGCCAATAATAATCTATACTATTGATTTGGCTAGTAACAATCTCAACTTTCATTTTTATTACCAATAACAATCCCAATAGTTTGGATTATTAAAATTCAATTGTTTTTTAGTAAAAATATGTTTTATAATTTGGAAAGAATATAAATAAGATCTTTAGTATTTAATAATCAGTGACATGTGCCATAGAATGTGTGACAAGATGACATAGGACAATGATGGTGAGAGAAGATGACACTCGGCAAAATTTTATTTTGCTTTATTAGCATAGATCATCTAAAAATATGAGATTATTTAGTTCACTACTTAAAAAATTATCTTATTTATAATAATTTATATTAACTATTTATATTTATATTTATATTTATATTTATATTTATATTTTTATAACTAAATACTACTAAAATAAGTATTATCTTATTTAAGTACGTAAGTATATAATAATAAATATTTTTATAGTTATAATAATAATAATAATAATAATAATAATAATAATAATAATAATAATAATAATATAATAATAATAATAAATAGTAAAGTTATAGGTTTTTCTCAACGTTACTATAATATTTTTATAATATTTTTTAAGTAATCACAACCCACTTTGTTTTTGTTTTATATTTTAATATTTAAACCCTTGGAGATATTTTGAAACTTACCAAAAACAATTTTATTTTTAAAATCGATTATCTACTCATTTTGTATTTTTTTTTAAATTACACACTTCAACCCCTGATTAATATCAAATTTACATTTAACCTCTTGAACTATAGTAAAATTTTCAAGTTACTATTTATACATTTGTTATTTTTCTCATTTGCTTCGAGGATTAATTTCTTATTATATTTTTCCTATTACACATTTTAATAAGTGTTTTGTGCGTATTTTTTTCAGCCGATTACTGCTAACGTATAATTCGTCAGTTTTAAGTATTTTAAATTCAACCCCCACCGCATAACACGGGTTAGTCCCACTAATATGTTTATAAATTACCGGTCTCATCTCAAATGATTATTCATAATAATTTATTTTAATATAAAATAAATAAATATATAATCATTAACATCCATCTTTGTTTGTATATTTTAAATTGTTATCTAGGAAAATCAAGGGGTATACATAATCTGCTTGATTCAGATTAATGGAAATTAATAATGCTTTCGTAAATTTTGGTATTTGAATTAACACTTATCATAATTAATTTAGAAACAAATATCGTTAACCTTCAAATCTCATAAAATTTATATATAAACGATATATACATAGGAGTACGGAATAACAATCTACAAAATTCTCGTAGCTTGGTATGTGTTTCCTTGATTCTCAATCACAAGCTCTTTATATTTTTGTTTTACTTTATTCGTCCAATCTATATATGTCGATTTCGTTAGTTCAACCATTTGTAGGATAAGCGAAGTATTTTGAAGAAAATGATTAATGCAAAACTACTTTTCTGTTTGATGGTTGTTTGTATTGCTCTATGATGGCACTTTCTGTCATGCAGCCAGAAGTAGGTTTCCGAGTTCTCAGGTTGATGTTTCAAAGAATTTGAATCGTCTAAATAAAAATTCGACTCCATAAATGTAACGGCCTTGTTTTTTATTTCTTAGTTTTATAATTCTTATTGTTAGATAAGTATTATAATTTAAAAATATTTGGACTGATGATGACATAATTAATTGTGTTCACATCTTTGATCAACCTGCTTTTAATCATCTGATTCTCAAAAACCATAAAATTAAGGTTTGGTTTCTTTTCTTTTTTGTGTGTTTATATGTATTTTGATTTAAAAAATAATTAAATTTAACTGATAAATTTTTAATGATAGATAAAACAAATTATTTTCCAAATTTGGTAAATGCTTCAAATTTGGCATGAAGGCATCGTTTAATTATGGAAATTAAAGAGAAAAATGCACAAAAGGCGCTAATTCCATATGAAAAACAAATAAAGATGATCGATATATACAAAATTGGTTTTTTAAATAAGCGACTTTATATGTGAGCTTTTATGAGGTAAGCTTGTTTGATATGTTATGATGAACTTGTTTTCATGTTTTGATTACATTATGTTACCTAAATTATTTTTGGAATGCAATTGCATATAGTCAAGGTCAACTTTATGGAGCAAAATGAACATTTAATATGCATAACAACAAAAGTGAATACCATTGAAGCCTGTTGGCAAGTGAGTATCTTTTTCGCTTAATATTAAGTATAACATGTAATCATATTTTAATATCTTCCCACTAATAACAAATACCTGCAAATAAGTATTAAATGATTTAAAACATACTACATATTTGAACTATAATTTCTTTTCACGTCTTTGAAACAAGTGTGTCCAAATATGTATACAGACACAAACACTATATTTTTCTATTCTAGACCTTAAGTTTATGCAATTTTTTATGTAAAAATTTGTTTTAACTCAACATTATTATGATTTATGAATTATATTTGGCCAGAGTGATAGATATCATAATCTGGGTTTTACAATCTTGAATGTCTAAGGGTTTATACAATCTAATAATAAGATTCCAATTGGAACAACATATTTCCTACTTCACAAGTTGATGGTTCTTAATATGATCTCACCATATTTATTTGGAAGCGATATATTTTTTTTATCCAAAATTCTAATTAGTTATCTCAACTTTCATCATCATGTTAGCTTTATAATTCATATAGTTAATATATTCTCTACAATATACAAAAAGTATCACTATCTATATACAAGTCAACACGTGTAAACAATCTTTTTTGGTAGGACCTAAGCGAATGAGGCTGGTGGATGCAACTTGGGAATAATGTAATTGGATACCGGTCAGCCTTGTGGTTTCCATTTTTAAGTGAGAACACATCAATGGTACAATGGGGTGTGGAAGTGAAACCCACAATCTTAAATGGCCCTCATACGACTACTCAATCGTAAAGGGCGCCTATATTTCTTCAATCCTATGTATCGAATAAGGCTTTATATGATATAAAGATACATGTCAACTATATTAATAACTGGGGAAGTTACTTCTTCTATGGTTAACCTGGTCATAGCGAAAAGTGCTCATGAAAAGACTAAATCAAATCGTGCAACTGCTTTTCTAGTGTGTGTGACACACACACACACACACACACATATATATATATATATATATATATATATATATATATATATATATATATATATATGTGTGTGTGTGTGTGTGTGTGTGTGTTGTGTGTGTACACACATACATATATATATGCTACTAACTCCTAGTTTCCTATATTAAGGCTTAGAGATTTAATGACCACCAAAGTTGGATGGTTTAAAAACTTATTTTTATTTCCAAGTTTTCTAAATACTAAGTAGGATAAGGGTAAAAGAACATAACATGCATGAGATAAAGATTTCAAAGAAACCAGATAAAGTGAATGTTTTTAAAACAATAGACCTTTTTAGTTCTTAAAGTGCTCAGTTGGTCTAAGTTTAGTAAAAAACACCCTCTCTCATTTACATAGATTGGTTGACAAAAGCTTCAAGGATGCATTTAAATTCAATTATTGAGAAAAAAGAAATTAGCAGCCTTCTAACTATTCTTGCAACAATTTTAACCGATAAAAGAATGCAAGATAAGTACCAACTATATTTGTATTGATTAGAAGAGAACATTTAGAAAGAAGCCTTACAAGTTCTTAAAGTGCTTTGCTATGTGTAGCTTTTATGTGATTTGTGGGGTGCTTACAAATAAGTCCCCAAGTACCTATTTATACTAGATGAAGGCCTGATCAAGAAGCTTTTAAGTCTAGGTTATTATATACTATTATAGTCTTATACATCTAGCATAATCTAGTTGTTTCTATGGATCCTTATTTAATCACTAAATCTAGATGTTTTTAAGGAAATATCTAGACTTGTCCATGCCTTTCCATGGTGCATTCTTGCCATGCATACACCAAAACTTTAGAGCATGTTCTAGAACTTTCTAAGCAACTCTTGATGCTTCAAGATTACTCTTGGAAAATTCTAGAACTTAAGACATACGACTTAAGTTTAGGCGAGTCGTGACACTTTGCTACCTTCTATTTCAATATAATCAGACCAAATTAAGCAGTTTTTTAGAAATTAAGCAATAAACAAATAATTTGGCTAATTTAAGCACTAGATAAACAAGCACAGAACAAATTAAATAGATTTTCATATAGTTTCAAATTTAAGAGAGTTGCAATACAAAATTAGAATCAAAGCAACCGAACTTCCAAAATGCAATACCACGATTCAATAATATATTTATTCTTTGCTACCTTCTTTTCTAGTGTAATTAGTATTCAGTATTCACTAATCAAGCCAACAAATTAAGTATTCTCTTTAAGAAATTAGCGTTTTGCAAGCAGTGTATACACAGTTCAAGAAATTAAAAGAATCAAGAATACTAACACTAAGAAACAAGTTAGAACCAAAAATTAGATCAAATCCTGCCTTCTGATTTAAAAGAATCGAGAATCAGATTGAAGCCTATATCCGTCTATTTTTAGGAATCAAAAGACAAAGAGTATTGGAACCGATGAAAAGAGTCAGATTGATGCATTATGTTTTGAGAGAATCAGAAAATTGTTTTTGCCTTTCATTGACTCCGTAGTCCATTGATTTCTTGTAATGAGTTTGGGGTGTAAGTCTAACTTGTGATTTCTTGTAATGAGTTTGTGTGTAAGACTAACTTGTGATTTTTTTAATAAGTTTGGGGTGTAAGACTAACTTTTGTTATTTGGGGTGTAAGACTAATTTTTGTTAAGTTTTCAGTTAAGCTAAAGTATATTATAATCTTTTCACATCTATGGGACTAATTTTACTATTTAACAAACAAAAAGGACCATTTGTGTAATTAACTATAAACAAAAACATTACATCTAATGCACTTTATTGCTGAAACTCTCTTTTTTCTCTTTCTTGTGTACATCTCTACCAAACCATTCCTTTGGGAGCTCGGTTTTGCTCGTTTGACTTATCTTGCTATTTCCCATGAACATTGGTTTTAGAGGACGTCTCAAAAGGTGGGTACATATCCTTTGTTACATGGTTAATATAAGAAAGCTTCTCCCTCACTTTGTTGGATACTCGTATTTTGTTTGGAACGGGGAGAGTGTCTAGATTTTAAACACCATGTCAAAAATAGGCTCCTGTATTACATACAACAGAACTCTAGCACTTGCTCCGAAGTCCATGATGATTAAAGAATCTAAAGTGTCTCTATGTTTCCCCTGATGACCACCCTACTGGTTGTTGCCTACTGTAGGCTGGCCCACACATTAAAAGCGACACCAAGCAACCCTGGAAACAAGCTCTGTCTGTCGTCTCATGCTTGATGCTCCAAATGACCACGCATCCACCTACTCGTTTATGACTCTACTCCAATCCAATTCTCTAATCTCTGCTCTGAACTTTAAACTTTGATTGGCCCAGCCCCCAAGGCCTACAGTTGCATACTCGCAAGTCACATAGCAAAAGTTTAATCAAGGTTAGGTTGCGTAGTTAGTTAATTATTTTGTCTATCTAAAGTTTGATCAAGGTTAGGTTTCTAAATGCTTAATTGCTTTGTCTCTTCGAAGTTTGATAAGCTCTTTGCCTGTGTTGATAGTTCATTAGGTTGCTTTGATAGTTTATTAGGGCGATTTACTTGTTATTTGATATTTAGGTTGCTTTTGTTTATAGCTTATTTGATAGTTCATTAGGCTACTTTGATAAGGGACGAGGGTTTTAATAAAAAAGTTTTGAAAAGGGCCCTATTTTTTAGTTTGATTGTGGCCAAAAAATGTTAAGCCGACCTGCACACCATGGAGCCCAGGCTTGTGACTTATGCAAGATTATTCGTCACACACATCGGAAGACTTACAATGCTCAACTTATTCACAACTTACACAACTAAAGACTTATAAGACTTAACATAAAGAAACGATACAAATAAATTAGAGTTTAGAAGTACTACTAAGATGCTAAGATGCCCTGGTTGCTACTAAAACTCTCTTGAAACATGTACATAAAGTGTCAGCTTTTGCTATTGAGTCTATAATTTAAAAGTACTTTTAAAAGATTTTTTTTTAATTTAAAAACCTTAATAACTAAACAAAAAAAATCCTCTTTAATTATTTTTTTATTAATAAAAAAATTGTATATTGTTGCTTAAAAAAGGTTGTACATTACCATTGATCTTATTTGATAAATGTTATACATAGAAATAATAATACCGACTTTCATAATCCAACCAAACATACAAACATGTTTTTATGCACTTTAGTGATCATATTAATAGTTAAGTGTCTTTTTCATCCTTGTGTTTTTATAATAAATGATATCTCAATCCAAATGTTTAAATATTATCATTTGCATCCACAGATTCATAAAAATTGTCATTCAAATCCACTTAATTACACCCGGTTAACACCGTTAACATTTTCCACTAAAATTTTCTGATTGGGAGATATTTTAGTTAAAACAAATATAAAATAATGAACCAGTTCCATGTGAGGGATTTTATGCGTTTAATCTTTTTAGGTAATCATAAAAGACGAAATCCCACCCCTAAAATCAATTTCTTTCACCCTCGTAATCCCAACAGCAAACCCAACAATCAGAATCACAATTTTATCCCAAAAAACAATCGCATGTAATGTTTGAAGAACTCTGATTTGTTTGTCTTTATTGAAGATTTCGATCCATATGAATCTTATGGTAAGTTAGTTCATCGCCATCATACGGATCAACATTGTATTATTGAATGAAATTAACCCTACTATTTTATTTGGTGTTTTGGCCTTATTTTGTATTGTTGTTGATTTTGTAATTTTTTCATGCTTTTTAGTCAAACTTATGTAACTATGAAAATTTGTTGACACAAATCATTGTTTTTGGTTTGGTAGTCATATTATTTTTGATAGTTTTCTTGCGTTACACAAGTTTTTAGTTGAAATTGTATGGTTATGATAGTTGATGTTTTATAGTTGTGATTCATAGATTGTTGATATCGTTTATTTTTCTTTTACTTTGATGATTGGTGTTTTATAATTATCATTCATAAAATTGGTGTCAAATGACTTGCTTATTTATTTTTTTATTTTTTGTGGGGAATTTTGTTTAATCTAATAGTTGGAGTCAAAACATAACGATGATTATCTAAAATATTAAACACATAAAACCCATAATGTGATATTATATAATTGTTTTGACTAAACTACCCTTTAAGTGGAAAACGTTTAGCGAAAAATATTAACGATGTTAACAAGGTGCAGTCAAATGAACTTAAATAATAATTTTTATCAAACATTTAAATGTAGATGATAAAATTTTACCCTTTAAATTCAAACGGTAAAAAACGGAAATGAAAATGACACAAAAGTTAAATTAAAAGAAAAATACGTTAAGCCAAAAGATTAAAAGAAAAGTGATCCCGTATATTGGTGTCACGGTCGACGGAGAAAAACCTAGTTACAGTCCACTGTTTTCACAACTTGAGAGATTGGGGAAGAAGATGATCGAATACTACATTAAAAGAAGAAATGCTGCACTGAAGGAATCAAAGATCGAAACCAACAGTTGAATCATAGCAATTTCAGAAAGCAAAAGTTGCACAAAAGCTTATTATAGTAGCAACAGCGGCAGCAGATCAGTAGGACGCAACTGACGTCGAGTTCTTCAAACCACAGCTTAAAATGAGCAGCAGCGAGGAAGAAGATGACTTTCCATCTATTGAATCCGTCACTCCGCAATCTAAGATCGACACTATCTATCAATCTAAAACTGAAAAGGTATCTAATCGCTTTCTATCTGTTACAATTGTGACTTTTTGTTTCTTTGTTTTAGTGTTTCTCTGGATTTTAGTGTGTTTTTGTCTTGTAAGCTTAGAATCTGCTAGAATTATGCAGTAATTGACGGATGGAAACCTATGAAATTGAGAAGTTTTAGGCTTGAATTTCAAAAAACTGAAGTTAATTGAGGTTGTAGGATGATCACATTATGTTTATGGACCACTTTTTTCTTTCTTTGATTAAATGGTATTGTTGTTTATTGGATTGATAGTTGTTTTGCATATGAACTGTAGGACAGTTTGACGAACTATATGGCATTGTGTTTAACCTTTTCTTTGAAGGGTTTATATATGGGATCGGTTTTGGGTATTTGGTTCCTACGTCATGACGTCATCCAGCTACATCGTCATTTTCATCTCATAAATAGTTCATGTTTTATTTTGTAAATGTGGATAGTAGCTCTGTAACAAAATACATTGTTCTTTTATGTGTAGGGCATCAGAAAGCTTTGCTTTGAGCTTCTTGATTTGAAGGATGCAGTAGAGAATTTATGTGGTAACACTCGGACCAAGTACTTAGCTTTTCTGAGGTAATCCTCTCTTTTGCTTTGGTTTTCTTGCGCCTCCTCATGTGTATCTGCATTCATATGTATATTTGATGTCTACTTAAATGGTAGGGAGAATGACTCTTTTTTGAAATGCTAGTAAAATATAATTGAAATCGGATATCATAGCTTAAAATAGGTTATTAACAGGTATGTTCGAACTTCTTTGGTGATGCTAATATTTGTGGTGATTAGTAAACTTAGTTCACCCTGTAGGCTTTGGACTTGTGGTGCCATCTTTCCATAGTTGAACATCCACTACCCACTCGACATATTTTTTTTCCTCTCTTGTCCTTGTTAGTAAGTTGGAAGATGGCAATGCCACTTGGAATATTCCTTTTGTTCATTTTGTTTTCTAAAAAAGTGTGTCATGCAACATATATTAGCCTTACTGGTGTTGGTGATAAGTTACTTAGATACAGAAGTGAGTCTTTTAGACTGAAGTTTTTTGTGATGTCTAAATTCTGATGTTCAAACGTAGTAGGGTTGGGCTCTTTGAGCAGATATTGTAGGACCTTTCAAGGTGATGGGCATGGGCTAGATAATGGCAAGTACGAGTATATTTGAGTTCTAGAAGGACTTCATGATCTTATAAATAAGAATGAATTTATAATGTAAACTTTGCGTTTTGTGGAGTTATATCTTTGGGATTGATTGTTTTTCATGGCTTATGTTCGTTTATTGTTATTCTCGCTGGTGATGGCATATTTTCTTTCTCATCAAATACCTCGTACTTTTGCATAAATGAACACATTCCCTTCTCGTGTTTGATTACTTGTTGAACATTGTCTCTCACTCATCAATTTATCATGGAGGAGACAGTGTCTTATTAAAAAGGAAAAGGCATAATGTAAAAGTAGCTAATGTGTATGCAATGATGTTTATCTATTCTAATGAATGTGTATTTTTCTACTTCCAAGAGCTATGCATATTAAACTTGACTTCTATGCTTCACTATCTTTTATTGATACCTTTCGTTATTTGGTCTGCCTTTCAGCTCAATTGATGTCAATTACCTTTGGACCATGGGAATTCTATTGATTTAAGCTTTCTTGCTTTGATTTCCATACTTTTTAGTAATCAATGATGTAGCAAATAGCATTTATGTCTACTCAATATTTGTTTCCACATGTTAGAAACTTAAAATAAACTTAAGTAATAGTTAGTATTAATTTACAATGAAGGATTTTTCTTACAAGTCCTATAACACCTCCTGTTACAATCCCATTACAATGAATATAGTTTAACTAAATGAAGTGACTATAACAGAAAGCTTTGTTTTGCTGAACAAAAGATGGCAGTATTATTTGTGACATACGAGTAGTAAGATATCTAATTTTTTTATCATTAGATCTGTTATGATGAATGTGACGCTTTCATCTTTTACTAACTTATTAATTTTTTGTTTGAAGCAGGGCATGGACCTAGTGCCATGCCTTTTTTTTTTTATGTAAACCTATGCTCGTGCCGTGCCGTGCCGTGCCATTTTTTGTTAACCTTTGCTTGTGCCATGTGTTGTGACTGCTTGGTGGTTTAAAAAGTTGATTACTTTCAAGTAGACTACAAAATATCACATTTCTTAAAGAGTGAATGATTTAAATTTTTTTCTTTGAGTTGATTATTTCTTAATTGTTGTTTGAAACTTTGAATGATTTAATTTCATGTGCATCAGAAAGTGATTGTAGAAGTTTTTATTGTGTATTATTATATGTATGTATTTAAAGGTTATCAGAAGAGGTTGTGGAAATGGAGCATGAGCTGAATGAGCTAAGAAAGAATATTTCTGCACAAGGAATTCTGGTACAGGACTTGTTAAGTGGTGTCTATCATGAATTGGGCGAGTGGAGCAGAGCCAACCCAGATGTCCTGAATGCTGAACATCTTAAGAAAGACAATGAAATTGATAATTTATTTTCCAATAAAACCGAAGAGATGAAACTACATCTAGAAAATATTGACACTCTTCTTGCTGAACATAAAGTCAAAGAAGCAATAGTTGCAATAGAAGCAATAGAAGCAGAAGAAAGAAAACATCTGTTATCCAATGAATCCTCATCATTTAAATCTGCTTTTCTGAAGCAAAAATCACAGCTCGAGAATCAACTCGTTGAAATGACGGAGCAGACTTTGATTAGTGCTACTGATTTAAAAACTGCTGTTAATGGTTTATTAAAGCTTGGAAAAGGTCCTTTAGCACATCAGCTTTTTCTGAAAGCGAAAGGAGCACGTCTCCAGAAAAATATTGATATCTTTCTTCCATCATGTTCTTGTTACCCTGAAACGTTTTCCGCTACTTTATCTAATCTTATATTTTCTACAATTTCATCAACAACAAAAGAGATGAGTTTAATATTTGGAGATGATCTGTCCTACAGTAACAGAACTGTTCAGTGGGCAGAATGGCAGGTTGAATTGTTTGTGCGGTTGGTTAAGGAAAATGCACCTTCTTCTGAGACTGTTTCAGCCTTACATGCTGCAAGCATCTGTGTTCAGGCCAGTCTTAATCACTGCTCTGCTTTGGAATCACAGGGACTGAAGCTTTCAAAGGTGCTTTTGGTGCTTTTGCAGCCTTACATTGAAGAAGTTCTAGAATTGAATTTCAGAAGGGCAAGAAAACTTGTTTTTGATCTTTCTGGAAATGATGACATCCTGCCATTGTCACCCCGCCTTGCATCACCATTGTCTACTTTTGCTATATCTTCTGACGGCCTGCTTGTTGATAGTGGCACTAGGTTCATTTTCATGGTGAAAGTGAGTAAACTTCTTTTATCTATATATCTTAGATTTTCTTTAAATTTTAACTTGGAAATTGCTTTACGAACTTAGATTTTAGCTCACATTATCTTACATACCTAAATTTGTAACTTTAGCTATAGATGGCTCCAAAACGGTATGCGTAACATGGTATCATGGGAACAAAAGCAGTTCAGAACGGCCATTCCATATGAAGTTGATAAGTATCAGGCACATGAAATTGAAAAATGTATTTCTAATACCTTTTGGCAAGACCCCTGAGACTTGTCTGGAACCTAACTCGAAAAACCTGGAATATAAAACTCTTCTTTAAACATCCTAAATTCACCTTTCAAAAATGTTTTTCAGCTAAAAAAGATACCTCATCTCCTTCCCGCTTTAGTTTCACTCTTTTCTCGGTTGCTACCGGTGTGGGAGATGGACCCTTTGCGCATTTTCTGTGTAAAATTAAAATAGAAGACCAAGGAGAGGCATAGAAACATTATAGGAGTAACTTGTAAGAAGACATGGCAAAATGAGCAGGTTGGGTAATGGGTCCTATTGGGTTTGGATCAAGCTTGTAGTTGTACACATTTCAAAACACTTTAGGTTCTAAAACATATCAAAACAGGTCGGGTCCACCAACCAACACTTTTTTTCGCACCTTTGTGTTTTATAAAATGATTAACACATAAAGTATGAATAGAAAAGCTATATTATTACAATAATATAACTTATTTGTGAGTACAAAAACTTAGGAAGTTGTACACATTTCAAAACACTTTAGGTGACTTGAGCTGTCAAACAGTTTGGTCCATTTCCTGTGTATGTGTTCTGTTTTATCCTTTTGACATGTTACTATTAATTTTAGACCTGAATGGCCTTCTTTCTTAAGTGGTAAGTAATCAAATTTTTCAATTGGTGAAGCTATAAATATAAATAAACTGTCTAAATATAGATGGATTTCTTTCATTAACATCTACCAACTCGGTTAATCTTGGGCGAATAAATATGGAAAAGACCACACCTTATGTTTACTTTCTTCGAGTCAACAAATATGTTCTTTCCGAAATTGGTTATTTATAATATGCTATTATGGCCATTATACCCGTGACCCGACATAATGTAAATTATATTGGACAGGAAATAGTGGATCAGCTAACTCGCCTAGTGATTTTGCACTTTGGAGGAAATGTTTTGACTAGAATTTTGCACCTTTTTGATCAATACATGGATGAACTGATAAAAGCTTTACCAGAACCATCAGAAGACGATAGTTTGGTGGAGTTAAAAGAAGCCGTACCATTTAGAGCAGAAACAGATTCCCAACAACTTGCCCTTTTGGGGACTGCATTTACCATTGCAGAGGAGCTATTACCGATGGTTATGTCCAAAATTTGGAGTGTTTTAAACGAAAGCAAGGAAGCAGCAGCAAAGGGAGTTAATGATAACATTGCTCCTTTAATGCACAATATGATAGATTATAAGGACTGGAGAAAGCAGCTTCAGCATTCACTGGATAAGCTTAGAGATCATTTCTGTAGACAATATGTTTTAAATTTCATTTATTCAAGAGACGGTAACACACGACTTGATGCACACATTTATTTAAGTGGAGAAACTGATGATCTTAACTGGAATTCCGAACCTTTGCCTTCATTGCCCTTCCAGGTTAACTTTCTTACTAGATGGAATAGGATTAGGGTTTGTTTCAGATTCATAAATTGGGGAGCAGTTAAGTCCTTTTGACCTCTGTATGTGATTTTACAGGCGCTATTTGGGAAGCTGCAGCAGTTAGCAACGGTTGCTGGGGATGTGTTACTTGGGAAAGAAAAGATACAGAAGGTTTTGCTTGCCAGACTTACTGAGACTGTTGTTATGTGGTTGATGTCTAATGATGAGGACTTCTGGGGCATTTTAGAGAATCAAGTGTCGAAACTTCAGCCGCAAGGGTTGCAACAGGTAAACTTATCCATGAAGAATAACTTAATTCAATTACATAATTGTTTCTTGGTTTCTCCCTTTTCGGACCTTTAGTCTATTGAACTTTTTATCAAGTAAGAATGTACTAGTCATGGAGATCAAGTAAGAAAGGTACCGAAATAACCTATATTAAAATGCTCCAACAGTATCTTCCATTAGTCAAAGAGTCAAACCTTTTATCTGATATAGCTAAATGTTAAATTCTTATAACCTTTGGCTCATTTTGTGACCAAATATTTGTTGCAGTTAATTCTTGATATGCACTTCACTGTTGAAATTGCACGTTATGCTGGTTACCCTTCAAGAAATGTACAGCAGGTGGCATCATCCATAATTGCTCGTGCTATCAGAACGTTTTCGGGTGGAGGTCTAAACCAACAAAGGTAAAGCTGTAGCTTGATGTTTCTTCCTCTACTCTCACCTCTATAAATTTAAGCATACATATTGTCCCTTGATTGCTCACACATATTGTTTCGCTCTATAGGAATTGGCAAGTTGTGTGATGGGTCAAATAGGTGTGATTGTTCCGCCAACACTCGTTTGCTCTAATTTAAATTCTTCTGATCAATTAATATATTGATTAGAATTACATAAACTATTATTAAAATCATTGATCCACCTTTTTTTAATATATAGGAATTTTAACCATCCCAACATTAATGCATACTTTGGGCTCCTTATAAACATTTGCTTTATTTACTGTCAAATATGCAATCCTTCTACCCCTTTCACCCAATATCCATTTTGAGTTTGGGATGTGCCACGTGTGGTAACATGCCAAAATGGATTCGCTGAAACTGGGCATTTTTAGTAAAGGGGGGTGCCGGACTGCCGCGTTGGGTTGATTCGTGCACACTTTTTTCTATACTTTGCCAATTTTTCTATAAATAATTTATGCATTACTTATGATTACAAAAGGCAATATTATTACAGTGTTAGTTTAATCCTTGACTGAAATGATTTAGATGGTTCTATGCAATAAAATAAACTTTGGGTGACTTAGAACCCGTTAGACACATTTCCCTATGAGCTGATTAATTTTTAAAAGACCAATTTAAGGTAAAATACAACCCAAATCGACCAAATCATAAACAATCAGGTGAAATTTGCACCCAGGTGACCCATTTTCTCATAAATCAATTTCCACCTAACTTTTTAATTTCACCACTCAGTGTACTTCCGGAAGATGAATGGTTTGTTGAAACGGCCAAGGCTGCAATAAACAAGCTGTTGATGGGAGGTGAAGACGTGTCGGATACTTCCGAGATCGATGAAGACCATATAATCTTGCATGATGATGAAGACGAATTACATGATGATGAAGAAGATGAATTACATGATGAAGTGATTTCAGATTCTGATCGATCACCATCTTCTCTCTCAACAATTACCACATCCGAGTCGTTTGCTTCTGCAGAAAGTCAAATGTTGGATAGCCTCTCGGATTTTACAGATCCTGACTCGTGACATGTTACTCCCTGAACCCTGCATCACAATTGTCTACTCTCAGGTTACTGATGTTAGCGTTAAAACCAAACCTAAAAGGGTTAGCATGTAATATGTTTTACTAAAATAGAAACCCTTTTTGTAGTCCAGTTGATTTCTGGTCCGTTGTCTGTAGAATAATCAAGTATGAGATTAATATTATGGCCAGAAGATTATTTCAAGACGTTAATCAGATTTATTTCTAGTTGGTCAATATGACAACATGCAGCAATTAGCAGCACCACATTATGAAGGTAGAAAAATAAGAGGGCTGGGTAACAAGTCAAAATAAGTAACTTCTTAGTGCTAGTTGAAGCATGTTGGGTTGGGGGGGATCGGTTGACATACAAGCAACTTCTTGTCCTTTTTTTAAGTGAGTCATAACCATTGTTTTGAAAACCCGACCGGCCGGTTGGATCAAGACCCAGACTCCAATTCGGTTCGGTGTTTAAAATCGTTTTGATGTTGAACCGGTGGTTGGATCGGGAACCGGAATTTTATAAATATATATTTTTTTTTTTTACATATATTCATTAAAATAGTTATAGTTTTATTCGGTTTTTATATTCGGTCCGGTCGGTCGAACCTGTCCGAACAACGGACCGGTAAGGCGTCCTGTTCAATGTCATGTCTGGTTTTGAAAACATTGGTCATAACCATATATAGGAGTTTTTTATACTTGGAGGAAGCAATTGCTGTCGTAATGATGCATACTTCCTAAGGTTTTATGTGGATAAATGAAGATCTTAGAGAGATGGAAACAGAAACATTAGTATTGGCTTGATCCCATATCCATAAATCACATCAAACATTAGTAGTGGCTTGATCCCAATATTCATAAATCACATCAAAACTATGGTCGTGTATCTATCAACTGTCCAAAGTACATAGTAAAAACTTCATGTACAACTTCAAATATAAATATAGTCAGTGATATGGATCAACTGTGCATCAATCGTCTAACCATGGAACAAGACTAAGAGTTCAAGTCAACTTTAAAGGCGTCTACATCAAAGATATGAAGACATACGCAAAAAATAAATAAAATAAAATAGATAAGCGTTGACAAACTAAGTTATAAATTTATAAAGGCCCATATAATTTATACAGAGAATCACTCTTTCATACAAGAATTCAAGATTTTGTGAGGTTGAGACCAAGAAAATTTCAAAAGACATTTAAAGAAGTTTTTTTAAATAAAAATCTATTTAAATATGGTTTGATCAATTGAGAAAATGAATACATGGTGCCTCTTTTGTTCTTGAAAGGAAATATACCTTTCATTTTGAGCAAAGATCACTCTCAACATGGGTGGCACCCGTAATGGGTGCTTTTATTTAGATATGTGAGTGAGTATAATCGTATGATTACTTTAGAGAAATAATTTTTTAATCATCAATGTTTACTCTTAAATACAATCTAATCAATTAGCTACGTTATTTTGGGAAGGCAATCACTATTACCTCTAGGTCATTAGACCATAGCTAGAGAAAAAATAGTTAACTCTATCAGAAGAGTATTATATTAATTATAAAAGTCAAGAGTCATAAAACGAATGCAGCATGCCCATCATACATTTCTTAACTTTAAATGAACAAATGTTTAGATCGATGAGAATGCAATTACACCCACACCACCTCCAATCTAACATCACACCACCGGTAATGACCATTTGAAAGCATGCAAACCACCGTTTGTAGGTTAAATGATCGTTTTGGCATATGATGAAACGGTCGTTTGCAAGCTGTATCAAATCTCATGGCTCCTCTGAATATTAGACGGCCATTATTGTTTGAGTATGTTATCGAAACGGCCATTTGAATATAATGATAACATATTATTATATTTCAAAAAACCATAGTTATGTTCCCAAAGCATCATGTACAAGTGTCACATGCATGGTTTTTTTTTCTTTTAGCTTAACTAGATATGACGCCCTGCGCGTTGCCGCGGGTTCTTTTGTAAGGACCAATATATTTTTGTAATTTACGTTTCAAACACAATGTGAATTGGCGACTGCCTGATATTAGATAGTTAAACATATTGCAGTCAAAGATCTCTGACCTGCTCTTTATGAGTATGTAAAAAAATGCATAATAAGCTTCACCTTTGTTGATTCACAAATAACTAATACAACTTTTTAGGGACTAAATATTGCCCTACTACCACTATGAATCATAAAAAAACCTACTAAATGAGACTCAACTTAATGTTTTAATAACACAGTCCTGAATTGTTGCGTAACTAAAAAAGAATTTAAATACACAAATAATATTGAAACAATTAAGTTATCATTTTTTTTCCAAAAAACCTAAGCTTTCCAAAAGCACATCATATTGTATTCCTACCAGACCGTAACACAACCATTGCCGCCGCTGTCGGCACCGGTATGGTCGATCTCCATCTGTTGCATGCTCCTAGCCGGAGCATACACCTCCCTTGATCACCATCGCTTCATTGACTTTTCGTTTTAGATTAGAGAGAAAGAAAAAGATAGAGTCTTGTATCTTTTGTACCATCTTGTGTACCTTGTGAGGACCTTTTACAAATTATCAAAACTATAGTGGCCAATTTATAAACCAATAAAAAACCTCTGTACTTACCGACATAACATTTTAATAGATATTATAATGTTTATTTTTTTTCTCTTTGCTCCCTTAAATTTGAGTATAGGTCATTTTTATACCTAATACTTAGAAGTTTGTTGGTGGGGTTTGATGTAATGATAATTAGGTAGGAATTAGAATGATGGTTCATCCAATCAAAGGTTGTGGGTTCGAGTTTTGATGGGAGCAACTCCTAAATTATTTAGGTGTTGCTCATTATATCCTATTTAATCTAAGAGTTGTTGTTCAAAAAAATAATAATAATAACTTACAAATTTGTTTTTATACATTCATAAAGCCTTTTAGTTTTTATATTCCTCTTAAAAGTTTTAATATTTATATGTTGTAAATTACAAATATGTCGTCATGACGTTCTTATTTTATCTACGTTTCGATGTAAATTTCATTCAAATCGACGTTGTGTGTCAGTTATACAAGTAATCAAAGCACAAACGTAAAAACCCGATCGAAGATTATGTAAGGATTTGATCTTTTTACAGTTTACTTTTTTATTTCTCTTATAATTTTTAAAATATGATGTTAATAAAATTCAAATTTATTCGTGCTAATTTCTATCAACGTTAATATCGTTAACCGTGAAGCTTTTGAAGTTGTGACTAGTTTATTTTTATTGACTTTTGGAAGTCAACTTTTTAGCGGTTTTATTTTTTCTATATAAAGTTCCGAGTATTATGAACGGTTCCACTGCATAGCACGGGTTTATACAATTTTTGTTTTTATATAAACTTTTGAATGTTATCAACATTATAACTGTTTATTTTTCTTATATAAAATTACATATATTATCAAACCCTCAACGCGCGGATTCACAACAACTTTTCAATGTTATTTTTTCATGTTTTTACACCCCGCCTCAACGCGGGGGCGTTATAGTAATTTAAGTTTAATGACTAGAAATTTCGTGATGTTCTCAATTTTAAAACTGCATATAACGTAACGGAAGAACCACCACACAGAGAAAGAGGACGATGCTAAGCTACGGCGCGTGTACACCACCTTCTCGTGCTCCTCACATCGCAACCTTCTGTTGCAACACTCCTCATCATCGAACCACCACACACGGTGAATCCAATTCAGTAGCTACTCGACGAACTTTCTCCCTTCTCGCAACCGCAATGGCATCGTTGTTTTCAGCTCCAATTTTGGTTCGTAACACCTCCGTCGCCGCTGCCACCGACTCTACTCCTCGGTTCTCCGAACTGCCGGAATCCGGAGGCGTTAAGGCGTTGGATCTACGAGTTGGTGATGGAGATTCTCCGGTCGATGGTGATCAGGTTTCGATGCTGTTTTTCTCTTAGTTTGTTCACTCTGTGTAGAAGATTATAAAGTTTTTAGTTGCAGTTTGTTAACAGATAAGAAGTAGATGCATTTTATGCCATAACACTAAGCTTAAGAGTAAGTTATAGATGGTCTTCTTGTCTTTGATTTTCCTCCTGAATTTGTGGCTCTTTTGAGCCTAAGTTTAGGAATTAGGCACTCAAAAACACTGATGTTAGGGTTTGATTATAATTAGACGGGATGTAGTGGTGCCCATGGGCGTCAAATTTGCTGATTTGGACACGGATGGGGCGCTAAAGCCACTACGGCTTCAAATATATGTTTAGCTAAACCCTTTAAGGGACGTTAAAAGTGGTGAGTGAATTTAACTTTTGATACTTTTGACAATATTTAATTAAAAAGGGCTTTAATAAATTCATATTTGCCTAGGTGGCATTTTAACTAAATAAACCACTGCATATGGTTTAATAGTTTTGATTTGGTTGGAAAAATTGTAAAATTAATGTCAGTGAGAACATAAGCGGCAAAATGGATTTTGTAGAGGGGGCTTCGAGATTAAAATTTCCCCTTTTGAGTTTTTATCTTACCTTGGTTCAAAAATCATGAAGTATGTTGATTTTTACCCTAGTTATTGTTTCCTTGATTATATTAGGATGAATATGTAAATTTTTATGTTTTGATTTTAAAAAATAAATGTGATCCAAGGCAAAAAATTATGAAATTCATGTATGTGTTTGTAGTGTTGTTGAGCTTATGGAACTTTGTTTAAAGAAAATGAGAACTTTAAGAGAAATTCAGATATGAAGAAGATGAAGTACATTCTGATCATTTCATTTGGATGAGGCCGAAAGCATGGCATGTTCTTGCATATTGATTAGTATAAGTAATGCAGTTTAGGAATGCTATTCAATTTACAACAAACACAAAGACAGTTTCTGTAATTTACTCTCTTTTAACTGTAGGCAGCAAGATAGAAGGTTAGAAGGGTTAGTAAGCAGTTAAAGGGAACTGACTTTTTAGGGTTTAAAACATGTCCCTCCGCATCCCAGTTTCCTCCTTAGCAGTTAAAAGTAGCTGAACTACACTAATATACACATTGAGAAATTATAATAACTTGTTTAAAATATTACTGAAAATGTATTTTGTTGTATACCATGTGATCTTCCTTCATGTATTCTATTTGTATCTGTACAGGTTGCCATTCATTACTACGGTCGATTAGCTGCAAAGCAAGGATGGCGCTTTGATTCAACATACGACCACAAAGATGAAACCGGTGAACCAGTTCCCTTTGTTTTCATTCTTGGTTCAGGCAAAGTAAGTGGTTTTAATCTCTACCTTAGGTAGACTTGGGTGTTTGATAAATCATATATAAGGAATTCATAGAAAAAATAATGGTATTTGCATCTAATATAAAGAAAAGATAATCATAAGGGGAAACAGATTACGCAAGACTTAAAACTGGTTATTATGTAAAGTTGTGTATGGTGTTTTTTGATCCACAATGAGAACATTGTGTTTCATTTGTTAACGTAGTCCAGGTCATAGCAGGGATCGAAACAGCTGTTAGGTCAATGAAAGTGGGAGGGATTCGTCGTGTCATCATACCACCATCTCAAGGATATCAAAGCATGGATCAGGAGCCCGTTCCACCAAACGTAAGCTCTCCAAAGTAGCAAACGGACATTTGTATATAATTTTATTCTCCTTCGGTTTAGTTTGGTTTTGTGGGACCCATCTTTATTCGTTATAAGACCTGTGCTTATATCTTCTCGGTTTTGTGGTTCCCATCTTCGTTCCTTCTTTTACAGTTCTTTGACAGGCAAAGGTTGTTCACTACCATTTTCAATCCTACACGCCTTGCAAATGGAGAAGGCTCTACCTTGGGGATTATCATATTTGACATCGAATTGGTCAGCTTAAAGCGCATTTAAATTATATTTTATCTTGTGCATAATCTAAAGAAATATATATGTCGGTACACAATTGTGGCATTCCGCACAAATACAGACATGATTATTGCCTTGTGCATTTTTGTTTATATATTGTATTATAAATACAGTTATATGTGATTACAGTATATAAGCCCTGTATATTCCTTGAGTGTTTTCTATGAGTACCACTTTGCTTAGTGAGTTCCGTGTTTTAAGTTATGTATTTCAAACTCCATGCTTGGACTCAAAAACCTCAGATTAGGATTTGTGCAAGTTCTGTGTTCCGCATGTGAAACGACTGCGGTATTTCTTCTTTGTTGCCGACGTTTGATGACTATGACCAGATTCTCGGTGAGATCTAGTCGTTACTGAAAGCTTGGTCTTGAATTGCTTACTGATTCAGACATGTTTCGTTTTATTATTGCCACTCTTCATTTTGCTCCTGTGAGTTTATTATGCATGAGTATGGAAGTTTAAAAGCAAATGCAGATTACCCATCATATTGATTTGAGGTTATCGGAGTTAATAGCACATTTAGAGTTACCTGAGTCAGCAAACGTGGTTGTTGGAGTGTGAGCAATTACAGATCTCGTAAGATGAGCAAGACGGTAATAGTTTTCTTGTTCACCATTAAAACCCAAGTTCAACTGAAACCAAGACAGAACCACACTAGATCAAGGTTGTAATCAAAGATGACTAACCACGTCAAAATCTCATGACTCGGTACATCCTCATCTATGTTTGATATGTTGTGTTTCAAGTTATCTATAATTACCATGATTCTGTTTCCAATATATTTGGTAGGGTTAGATAGCTTAGCTTTCTCCCTAGTCATATGGTTTTAGCAACTGGATTCGACAATCCATTCATCTAGATTGCTGGTTTGGGCTTCGACATGCTAGTTAACGCGAACACTTCATGTTCTTAGGCAACAAAAGCTTCCACATCGACCGCATTGCCTTCATCTTTGGGCATTGCTCTGTTGTCCTTGGCCAAAGGGGTGTTCAAAAATAAAAAAGATTTGAATTCAACTATCGAATGGAAAACCTAAAATTCCGAAACGAACTTTGGATATCAGAAAGTTCGAATTCGGGTAGTATTTTTTAAAAATTTCATATTCTGACTATTCTAAATGGTTTATTTAATAATTTTTAAAACATATTAGTTATATTATATTATCATTTGGAGTCTGGACTTTGGTCATATCTTGACGTCAGAATTTTAGTCTCCTAATTCTCTGCCTCTACAATTGCTTAATCTATCTTAACTGAAGAACCCTAATCGGCCGGCAACAAGTCGACAATCCTTGAATCCTTGAGCGCTAGTTGACACAGGATGGGTGAGTGATCGACATCCCTAACGGGTCTCATATTTTGACTATATTGCCATCTTTAATTAAGTAATCCTTTGGATCCTCACAACGAATCAACTATTTCTCATCTACTCTGGTAATATTTATGTCGTCTTTAGTGTTTATTGTTTTGTATCTGTGATAGGAATCCTAAAGAGTTTAAAAACATTCCATCTGACTTCCCATATTTTAATTAAGTTCCAAAGATGTGAGAATACACTCTACATACTCCTAAAGGGTTTTAAAACTTTCCAACTGACTTCCCATATATGGAGTAAGTTCCAAAGATGTGAGAATATACTCTACATACATATCGTCCTTTGTAGACATTAGGTGTGTGTTGTGCTTGACAGTATTTATAAGAGTTGCTAACAAGTCTTTATTTGTTCAACAATCCATTATCTCGATCCCGGTCTACCTAGAAACACTATGCCTTCATTTGTAGCTTTGATTCCAAAGCAACACTTTAATCCTTTGTCAATACAAATTTAAACATTCTCTTTTGTTTTCTCAAGCCTAAAACACTAATGATTTATTTTACCCTAGATGCACTTTTGATCTTGCTCAAACCATATGAAAATCCGAGACTAACATGTATTATTAAAAACTAATATTGGAAATGTTATTTTTTTTCACGCCTCAAACTCCCCCACCATAGTCTATGTTTTACCTTAGACACACTTCTTATCTCGCTTAAACCATCGAGAAACCTCTACTAACAATCAAGGTTTGAAAGTACGGAATCGAGCTTCGAGGCGTTTTCCCTCGCCTCATGAGGCGTAAGCTCGAGGCGAATAAAAAATAAATATAAAAATTATATATCTTATAAAAAATAAAATACAGACTAATTTCATCATCGGATTCATCAAAAACATCAAAAACACATATTAAAAAGACATAGAATTTTGAAACTGACACAAAGAGTCTAAGATATCGAAAACAAACAGTAAAACCCCCTGAGGCGCACCTGAGGCGCACCTGAGGCACACCTGAGGCGCAGTCTTTTCTCACCGCCTCAGCCATATGAGGCGCACGTACAAAATAACCCCTGAGGCGCCGCCTCAGACTCGTTTTCTGGGCGCCTCGCCTCGAAACGCACGCCTCAACCTTTTTTTAAAACCATGCTAACAATTACTATTTGAGAAAGTCGTATTTTCTTTTACATTTCTTGGTTTTTTCCCCCAATAATAGCGTTATAGTTGGTCATACACATCTAATCTCTTGCTCCAAGTGTGTAATTTTCAAAGCCCTAAATCGTTTAGTTCATCCTTTCCACTTGTCAAAAAGTGAGTTAAAGCATACTGGGTTGACCGATAAATCTTGAGTATTGTACGGTCTTACTCGTTCTTATTGGTTTATACACCTGTTTTAGTTTTAATTTGTCTTTAGCAAGTATCCCGAAAATTTAAATATGTTATTTTCCATTCAAACAAAGTACATATTTGATTCCCTATGAAGTTTTTTTTTTTATAACAAAATTGCCTGCACAGATCTTGTAAGTTAATATATCTACTTTCTCATTAGATTTTAGACATACAATGTCTAATTGTCTATAAGTCATGTAGCCATACCTTTATCATTTTTATGTCTATATATCCTACTCATTCTGGTCTATAACTTGTAGAGCATATACGTGTTATATATACTTTTGTAGTCGTTCCAACAAAAGATCCCAAAAACCTTACTCCTTGTATACTCTCGTCGTATTTTTCTGTCACGAGTTTATGACTTAAACCATGACATGAAAATGATTCTTGTTGATCGTGATCTAGATTCCAAATGAACATATTTCAATAGATT
>CM046439.1:36729040-36829442 GCA_025506505.1 Flaveria sonorensis | reverse complement strand
ACTAGCAACCATTCTAACCTCTATACAACAACAAAGCACACAACCATAGCAGATACGGTCGAACAACAACTGAAACATTCGGGTAACTTTAAAGGTTTACCAAGTATGCACAATAGTCCCAAATACTTTAAAAATTCGTAAAGAGGGGTTCTAGAAACTCATGTTGCAAATCCTCGAGCAACACACTCCTCTTGCAAATTCAGCGTCAAGAATCCCGAACCCGACCTCTAACACTGAGAACTTCGGTTACAAGTGCTTACTACCTTTAAAACCAAACATAAGCTCAAGAAACTCACCTTTGATGCGAATTATTCTTCTTCTTCCTCAAAAACCTGAAATTTCCTTCTCTTCTTCTTTGGCCGAGAACCAAAAGCAGGTCTCTGCTTTATGGGGCGGCCATACCCCATATATATTAAAAAAAATAAGTTTGTGCACCTTTGCACTTTGCCCCTTCAACTTGTGCCATTTACTTTTCTTTCTTTGTACTTTCCTTTATTTCCTTTTAAAAAATTCAGGGTGTTACAAGTCCACCCCCCTTATATAGGTTTCGTCCCCGAAACCTATCGCTTCTCGAACGGTTACGGGTTACGTTGTCTTACCTCTTCCTTGTTCTTACACTTAGGCTTGATCCCCTTAGGAGTTCCACTGTACTCACGCAAGTGGAAGCACCATTCTCCTTAGCCCTTCTTTTCCTTTTTATCATAAATGACCCTCAGTTGCTCCACGTAGTTGAATCTTTCCTCCATCTTGGTATTCTCAAGTGGCAAGATAGTATCCTCATCGATTGAGCACTTCCTCAGATGAGATACATGGAACATCGGATGACTTCTACTTAACGCGTCGGGTAGCTCCAGTTGACATGCCACTTCTCCTACTGGAGCAACAATTCAATTGGTTTAGATTCCGTAGTATAGCCTTCCCCACTTCCTGATTCGAATGATCTTTTCCAAGATGAGACCTTCATCATTATTTCATCGCCGTAGCTCAGCACCGAACTCCTTTCGGGCGGGGTGTCAAAACCTCCTTACAGCACTCGGTGTTTGCCTCAAAGGCTACTTGCCAAATCACCCGAAGGTGTACGTCTATCCCACCTACGTCTATCCTGAACAGCTTAGTAGGAAATACACGCTCTCTCAATTTTATCGCGCAATCTTCTAGGGCATCCGGTAACCTAGTGGACTTACCGATAGCAATTTCTACATCGAAGGCTCATCGATCTTCCTACTCCTAACGTGCAACTTAACACAAAGGCAGCAGGAATGAAACTACAACTAGCACCACAATTAAAGCATAGATGCATAACTTTAAATTACCAGAAACGTAACTGACGTCACATCGAAGTCACTCTAGACTCCTCCGGTCAGGGCAATGCTCTAACCTTCATCCTCTGTTCTCCTCCTTGCACGGAGCTCTCTGCCCTCGACTTCTTGCAGTCCTGCTCATATTTCACTCTTGTCACAGTTGTAACATTTAGCCATGTGACAATCCCTTGCCCTGTGGCCCTCTCTTCACACTAGAAGCAGACGTTCAATCCCCATTGCACTCCCCCTCGTGACCTCTGCCGCACTTCTTGCATACCTTCCCTCTGTGTGTCTTCTTCCGATCATCGAATCTCATCGTTTTACCTCTAGCCACAAATTCACCATCATCATTATCTCGCCTTCCATTCCCATTATTAACATAGCCCCGCTCCGCCTCTTCATCCATTATCACCACCGCCTCTCGCTCGTCATACAGCTTCCCGCCAGATCAACCACCGACCTAAACATGCTTGGTTGGGCAGCGACCAGATGTCCGCGGATATCGGCTGGCAGACCTTGAACATACCTCTTGATATTTCATGACACAGGCGTCACCTGATCTGGCACCAGCCTTGCCATCTCGTTGAATTCGTGGTGTACTGTTGGTGAGTCATCATTTCCGCCTCCAGCTGCAGGAACTCCCTCTCAACTTTGTTGAGTTCCCTGTGAGGACAAAACTCCTTAATCACCAACCTCCTCAACTCTTTCCACCTCGTCCTCCCGATTGCCCTGGTACCCTCGACCTGGACAATGTTGTCCCACCAGCATAAGGCCGAATCCATAAATGAGTGGGTAGCAAACTTCACTTTCTGGTCCTCGTGGCACTCGCTAATATCAAGTATCGCCTCCATCTCTCACCTAACGTTGTGTAGCAACAGCACTCCTATTTCCATCAAACATAGGGGTCCTACACCTTTGGAATGCTCCATAGCTGCATCCCTTCGCAATCTCCTGCACAGCTTCTTCATCCTCCTCCTCATCACTTGAGACAACCATGTCAGTCTCCGGTTGCTCCTTCCCTTAAACCTCCTCGTCTAGCGGTCTTTCTTTTCTCACTCTCCTTCTTCTCATCCTCCTTCACAGCTCTAATGACCTCGGTCACTACAGTCGGCAGAATCGTCTGCATGACCTGATGAACCTCCTCTGCAACTGCCTCTTCATTGAGGCTCTCAGGTTGTCACTTCCGTCCTCTCCGTCCTGGTGATGAAACTCTGGCTCTTCAGTAGCCGTCTTAGCAGTCTTGGCTCTGCTCCTCGTGACACGTGGTCTAACACCACGTCCACCACTACCTCCACCTCGCGAAGCCTCAGAAGACCTACCACCAGCCATCTAAACACTACAAGATTAAAATACCAACACAGTCAATCAAGGTAATAGCTCGATTATGTCAAGTATAGTAAGTCCCTAAGCACAGTGGCCAGTTGTGTTTAGCCACTTACTTTACTCTTCATTCCCCAAGCATTTCCTATCCTGACTACATCAGTATCTAAATCCGCACAGAAGCACAAAAACCACATAACATGCGCACATAATACCGGTTAACATTAACTTACACAAGATCTTTTACATAAAACTTTTACATAAAACTTTTACCTGGAGGCACGTAGCTACTAGGACTGGCATCTCTTTTCTTTTCGTCCCATTCTCAGTTTAAGATTAGGTTTTTTTTTTTTGAAAATATTTACCCAATTCTCTTAAAACTTTAGCTCTGATACCAACTTGTAAGTCCCCATTCTCGGGACGCTTACAGCTGGACTCGTTCCCAGGACGCTTACAGCTGGACCGTCATCGCATAAAGCATTTTAAAACACTCATTACATTTGTAGCGGAATTTAAAAAAACTTTCATTAATAATTAAAACATATCATTACATTACATAAATCATTTACATTTCAAAACACAGCATTATATCAAAATGTAGATGCCAGCCTCAAAACGCTCCCAGTAGCTTATGCATCCATGCCTGCAACTCCTCAGCATCATCAAAATACCTGTCAACTATCATGCATACAAAAAGTCAGCGACGCTGAGTGAGTTCTAGTTTTATAAATAAAATCATTACTTTCGTTAAAACATAACCTTCGCAATCGTACGCGATCACACGTCATACATACACATTGATAATATTTATTATTATTTTCATCATCATTCATTTCGTATGTTTCGTATTTTCATTATTATCTTTCACTTTTATCCGGATCCTGTCTGATGCAATACCCCCGACTCATGTCCGAAGACCGATACTATGCCGGGGCCTGTAAACAAACCCCCGACTCATGTCCGAAGACCGACACAGTATCGGGGTACGCGAAAAGGGTCCCCGTCTCTGTTTGCAACACCCCCGACTCATGTCCGAAGACTGGTACTGTGCCGGGGCCTGTAAACAAACCCCCGACTCATGTCCGAAGACCGACACAGTACCGGGGCGAGCATCATGACATCCTTCGGGTCAATCTCATGGATTAAACCCTTTACGAGTCTGTTGTGACAATACGGTCACTCACCTCAATCTTGGCTACGAGTCTGTTGCGACAACACGGTCACTCACCTCAACCATTGCTTGCAAGACTTTCATTCATTCATTACTTTCCACTTTTCATTATCGTTATCTTTCACTTCGTTACATAATACTTTACGTTCATTCATAGCCATACATCAAACCACGTAAAGCCCAACATAATACACAACGTATAATATACATAATACATACGTTTTGAAAACGTTTAATAAAGAAAGACAACACATAACACACATACATCAAAAACCACAACATCATACATACATCAGCATAAGCCAACACATCACAACGGGACCTATCTTAACATCCACCTCGAAAACCATAAGTCTAAAACTAGGCACATTAAAACATTCTAGGCGCATCATCATAAAAATTCTAAGTATAAAGCTCCTGGGCGCATCAGCACTATTTGGGCGCATGAGCCCTGTTCAGGCGTTTCAACACTTAGTCGTAGGAACAATTCTGGGCGCATGGGCACTATTCAGGAGCATGACCAACACTTAGCCACCTGGGCATATTTTCTGGGTGCATGGACCACTGTTCAGGCGCATGTCCACTATTTGGTCGCACGACCCTGGGCGCATTAGACAGTTGGGCGCATGAACAACACGTAGTCATTTAAGCAACATTCTGGGCGCATAAGGGTATTGTTTGGGCGCCTGACTACTGGTTGGGCGCATGAAGCTCAGTTAGGCACATGAACGCATTCTGAAACATTCCCAGACTACCAAAACACCCGAATATCATTCTAATACTACCCAAACACAGATCTAACATCCTAAGGGCATCTAAAACATGCTAGCAACCATTCTAACCTCTATACAACAACAAAGCACACAACCACAGCGGATATGGTCGAACAACAACTGAAACATTCGGGTAACTTTAAAGGCTTACCAAGTATGCACAATAGCCCCAAATACTTTAAAAATCCGTAAAAGAGGGTTCTAGAAACTCACCTGTTGCAAATCCTCGAGCAACACACTGCTCTTGCAAATTCAGCATCAAGAATCCCGAACCCGACCTCTAAACACCGAGAACTTCGGTTACAAGCTGCTTACTACCTTTAAAACCGAACATAAGCTCAAGAAAACTCACCTTTGATGCAAATTCCTCTTCTTCTTCCTCAAAAAACCCGAAATTTCCTTCTTCTCTTCTTTGCCGAGAACCAAAAGCAGGTCTCTGCTTTATGGGCGGCCATACCCCCATATATATTAAAAAAATAAGTTTGTGCACCTTTTGCACTTTGTCCCCTTCAACTTGTGTCCATTTACTTTTCTTTATTTGTACTTTCCTTTTCTTTCCTTTTAAATAAATTCAGGGTGTTACACCAAGCCAAAGCAACTGATACCATTTTTTGGTTATCATCACAGCCTGACACTATACTAAATACAAAATATACAACACAATACATGTATATGTCTCAGATGAACACAGGTTCATCATTACACACTTCAATAAGCATCAGTTCATGTTTCTGAGAGTAGTATCACGACATAATCTCAAAGACAAACACAGGGACATAGGTCTCAAATACAGTCGTCATCATCATCGAACTATATCACATATGAACCTCCTTCACAGAACCACAAAGAATGAGAGTTGTCTTTACCGTCATCACCCACCAACAACTTCCACGCAAAACACGCGATAAACTAAAACAGCAACAACAACAACCACCTGAACACTACCGCATGTCAACACAAAGGCCATCGGCAGTGATGGCGACACACCACCACTAGCCAAGCTAGGAGAAAATCAGAAAGAACCTAGATCTAAACACAAAGTTACACATACAGTAGAAAGTAACACCCAACACAATCAGTCGTGTACAAAGCACAGTTGACGACATTAGCACCGACAGCTGGCACCTGGCTGCGACGACATACCACTACTAGTTATTTCTCTCCATCTACAACAATGGTCGAGGAACTAGCAACAACACAAGATCTGGTGAGAAAACCCCAAAAAACACCTCCGAATCCGGTAGGGCGTCTCCACTTTCTCTCTGTACAAACAAACAAAGCAACTAGAGGCAGAGATGAGGCTGCGAAAGGGAAAACAAATGGGAGATGGCATACGGGAGGTGGGGAAACGGTAGCCAAGCCGAAGCAGCCACCGCCTCCGGCACCATTAAACACCAAAACCCATTTCTCTCTCTACAAATTTCCGCTTGCTTATTTATCCATCTATGAAAAGAAGAAGCACAATACCCCAAACAAACACAAAATGAAATACCTAAAATGACCCTAGGCACTATTTATCCTTGTTGCTTTTTTAAACATATAGGAGAATAAAAGATTATAAAGAACAAAGAATGAAAATAAGGGTAGTAATAATAGCAATAAAAAGAAAGACTTAATTTCAATACTCAAAAATTAATCTCTCACCATCCACCACCCAAACCACCGATCAAAGCAAGCAACCCATCTTTATGATCGGAGGATCATCGCATATGAGTCTGCGCACGTTAGCCCATCCAATCACCTTCCGCCACGTCATCCTTACTTAAGGTAATTACCACCTTCGTAATCACATATGATATAATATCATTCTCATATATTACACTCCGTATGAAAATCAACCCACTTTCATCCCCAGATTTCACCATTCTAACTCAATCTGCATTATACTCGCTGCTCATCAACAATCTGCCATGGCTATACTCTTCACCAATCTGCTGATAAACAACAACGACGACGACAACATCGACCACAGAAGTACAAGTGAATTAAGGAGATTATGGAAGTTGCTCAGCACGTGGTGGTGGTAGAAGAAGACAACTACATGAACGAAGTCATGTGCGTCGAATGTGGCTTGGGCGATAGGGACGAGCAGCTTATATTGTGCGACAGATTTGACCGAGGTTATCACATGTTTGTCTCAAGCCGATTGTTGCTCGTGTGCCTATGGGCCATTCGTACTGCCCTAACTGCATCGATCTTCCTCCTCATCAGCTCCAAGGTATGCAATTATATATATATATATATATATGTGTGTGTGTGTGTGTTCGATCAGTTGTTTAATTACAAAAGATTTTAATTATTATCTGCATGCATGAAACGTACTACAGCAAAAAAAATTGATTTTAATGTCTCATTCTTTCATGCTAATTTCTATGATTTGTTGATATCAGTTTCAGGTTCGATTTCGATTAAAATACAGGAATTCTTTATGATCGAGAACCGGGGTTCTACGTCCGTCCTCAGAGACGATCTTGCCTCAGGTAATTATATATTTTACTGTTATTATTATCATTTTTAAGTGTTTTGTTTGATCTTTTACTGATATCAGCTTCAGGTTAGGTTTTTGTCAAAAGTTTGCAATAATATAGAGTGTTGGTTTCAGGCCCAAAATTACACACTCACAAAACTCTTGCATTCATTCATACTTTAAAACTTACATTATATAAAGTAAACATGAACTCCTAAAAACAAATAGCATTACTTCACTACCCTTAATCTAAACCCACTACTTGCTAACTACTAAGACTAATTCAAATTAAAAAACTTAATTGCTTCATTCTCTAAACAAAACTTGAGTCAAATACTAGACCCATGACACCTAAATTGACCCGACTTGACCCAATCAAGATTAACCCAACATAGAGGATTAGATATCATTTTTTGAATTGTAAAGTAACCCTTGAACTTTTTTTAACCACTAATGCAAAACATCAAGTCCAGAATCAGTAAGTATGAAAACGTGAATTGGATAACTCCCTAATACTTTTATTGTAACCAAGAAAACTAACTCAAAAACTTTATCACGCTTGTGTACCGTGACTCGGTTTATAACTTTATTTACAATGGCTAATAACTCTAACCTATTTGAATACAAATTGAAAATGCTAGATTGTAGGATCTAACCAGCTTGTTAGGGTCCCATTCGATTACCACCGGCTTGTGGTTTCGTTCTTGGCAATTGCCAACAAAACAACCATTGTACCATATTAGTATTTTTGATTTACTGAAAAAGCAATGTTCAGGGCTGTGGAGTAGCATCTTTTGATGTTTGTTTCACATGGGGTAGTTTAATATAGTCCCACAGGTTTTGTATGTAAAAGACACTGAAGTTGTTATTATGCTTACACTTAATATACCTCCAAATAAGAGGTTACTTCTAACATTTTTCATATCAGTTAGTATGCATACACTTATATAATACCTCTAAAAGAAAATTGCTGTTAGTTTTGTTGAGTTGCAAAGTTTGAATGATGAACAGTTTCTTATTCTAGATACTAGCTAGATATATTTTGTAATATAATTATAATTTTTGTATTTAATCTTTTCTGTAGATAGATAAGAGTTTGTTAGGATTATTGCATATTTATAACCTTTGTATTGAATGACAAGAATCAATTAATCTTGTATACTTTCATTTCTTTCCAAAAGATCAAGTTATGTTTTGTATAGATCAAGCATTATATACCTCTAATCTATCCTTCACATTGTTGCGCAACGAATATGATATCTTTCAAGTTAGAAACTTAATTCTTATTAAATAATGTTTTAATAGAAAATGTTGTGACTATGTTCCATGTTGTTTGTAATCATAGGTCATATAACATCAAATATCATGGCTGATCATTTAAGTTTTGCATAAGTGAGATTTTGAACGCGGTTTTCAGTTACAGTTAAGTAGAAGGAAAACATTATCTTGGTTCCAGCATTGCATTAATTAACCTACAATCATATAATCTAGAGTATATACCATGACTACTTAGCGAATAAACGAGATAAACTTGATCAACCAATCAAAAGTTGTGGATGAAATCATGTCTCTTCTTCTTTCATTGTTAAAAAGTTCACCTAAAGATTTTGATACATCAGATTGATGTTTCAATTTCTTGCATTCATGATGCTCTGATTACTGATAACTTCTTTTCTTATACAATCTTTGTCGGTCGCAAAAAAGCACTTCTCATGGGTCATGGCTTCTTACACTCATGAGTTTGTAAATAATTACTGCATTTAGTAATGTTCTAAAATTGATCTACAAGACTGATACTCCATCCTAATATTTTGTAAAAAAGTAATACATTGAATTGTACAATGAATCCTTAGTATTGCATAAAATCAATCCTAGTAATTTCTGTTGGTTCAGTCCCTGAATCGAGAACACAAAACACAAGCACAATAGGCTTTTGCTTACCGCATTTAACTTTCCTTTTATACTGATTCACTTCAAGAATTTAATTCTAGGCTATAAAGGTGTAGCGAAAACCACCATATATAGAAACACACATATATATATAAAGATTCTTGCAATGGAAAAACTACCAACTCACCCACTACACATATATATATATAAAGATTTGAATTAAGCCGACTTGACCCATCAATATTAACCTACATCCATCCACTTAATCACGAGGTTGATCTTGCTTCTCTTTCTGCCTTCCCCAACTGAACAACACCTTGATCGTTCTTGCTTCTTGCTCGTTCTTGATTCCTTTCTTGCTTATTCTTTCTTGTGTCTTGCTCTTGCTTTTTCTTGCTATCCGAACCTTAAAGATTCAATCTTGCCACTTGCTCTTGCTACTTGCTATGAACCACACATGACTCAGATCATGTTGTTGCTATACGAACCACATAGGTCCGGTTTCTTGTTGCTTGCTTTAAGAACACACGGTTCTTGTATCTTGCTCTTGTTGTATTCTCTCTAGGTGTTTCTTGCCATCTGCTTGCTTGCTTGCTTGCTTTTTTTTATTTTTTAAAATTGACAACACACTTTTTCACGTACTTGCCTCCTTGCTTCCGTATTGTATTTACCACCTCCTACTTGCTTTAGTTCTTCTTACGAATTCACCTAAGTGACAACTGCCAAATCTATCCTCTTTTCCCCTTTTCTCCGTCGTAAAATAAATTTTCCTCTTTTTTTTGCGTCACGTGCTTTCTTTGATCTTTGACCTAATAGCCTGCTTTTTCTCTCATTCTCAACTTGCAACCAAGGGCTCCTCCTCCTCTTGGGACGTGATTCTCAACTCAACCCTCGTTTCTCAATTGTTGGTTCAGGCCCTAAATTGAACACACAAGACACACAAATAGTAGGATTTTGTTCACTTCTTTTAACTGTCCTATTCTATTCATTACTTGGAACATTCATACATACATACATACATACATACATACATACATACATACATACATATATATATATATTTGCAAGGGAAAACTTACCAACTGGCCCATTACGGCACTACCCATGATCAAGACACAATTAACTTGCTAACTACCCATGCCATACTAAATCAAAACATGTGACTAGATTAAACTTGTTAATTACCTACTAATACATACCAAGATCAACTTACTGATTGACCCGACTTAAATTAAACGGACTTGACCCAACAAGATTAACCTACAATTTCCAATTAACTTGACATGCTACTTATCGCATTTGTAATTTGGTATATAGTTGTGAAAAGATAATGCTGGTGATCTGGTCTTCATTTTGGTTGCCTGCGTGGATAGAGATTTCGAATGATATGATTGCAAGCTAATTTTTGTAAGAGATATGAAGTTACCTGTATTAAAATGTTGTAGGTCATTCTAATGACTCCTTTTCCCTTCTTGATTTAGATATGCCTGATATCTAGCAGGTGATTATAAGTATAATCATGCATTACCTAACTTAGAATCTTATCAATTTCCACTTCATGATCTTAATTTCTCACATGTTGCGCACCTAGTGGATTCAAGGTTTATTCCCCCTTTTATTTTGCAAATGGAACTTATGCGCCTTTGGTTCGTAACTTCTGTGGTTATATCATTATCTATCTTATGTGTAAAGTAAAAGTCAAATCATAGCCTGTAGTTTACTTCTATTTGTGTTCCTTACTGCTAGATACGTGAATCCAATTGTTACATGTTAGGAAAAAAAAGTGATGGTGATTATGGCCATAAAAAGCTGGTCTGATCATGTTAGAGATGCTGCAGTCACATGTTTACTCATCCCTACTAATTAATAATATGTTACCTGTATAAGAAACTGCAGATGTGCCTTTATGTAGTAATCAGGTTAATCCAGAGCATAGTATCACTAAATATATGTATCAACGAATACGATCTTAGCTACTGATGGAAAATGCCATAATTCTGATACAAATTGCAATCTTATTACTAAATACGTATACAGAGGAGGCTGTTCTTACGCAGTTAATTAGGCATTCAAGAGCTAATATGTTTTTTTTTTCATTTTTATGTTAGCGTGTTTAGGGTTGTATGGGTGTTTCTTGGGTGCATATGTACCCCAAGTTAGACATATTTCCCAATTAATTAGTCAAGAGTTGGATGACTAGCTAGAGACAGAGGTCACCGTTGAAGAGCATATTTTGTCAATTTTGTATGTTCATTAGTTCTTGTAAATACTAGATTACAAGGCTAGAAGGTTCAAGGTCATTCGCGTGCAGTGCAAGCGCTAGGCTAGAAGGCTAGCTCAAGTTCATTTGCATGCAATGCAAACTCTAGGTTACAGTTTTCCAATAATGCTCTACAACAACAAAATAATTTCTCAAATGATGACACTTAAGTTTTCCAATAATGCTCTAGGTTACAGTTTTGCATTTTGTTGATAACAATTACTCATTTACTAGTGAATATTCTTTCTTCGGTATATATTAACTGTTCTTTGACTCATTATAATCTGTTTTAGCAAATCTCGAAAGAAAACTAATGTGCAGTGTGTATGCTACAATGTGGAAGGATTAAGCCGCAATCTCTTGGTTACATAACTAAAGGGGAAAGGCTTTATTATGACTATAATGGCTATGAGTACCGGTACCCGACTCAATATTTCGTTTAGTTTATGTATATACACATGTTTGTACCAGCTTCCAAAAAATGTTGTTTGGGTCAGTATGTTGTTATACCATCAGCCTCTAAAGTAATTTTTTTCTTTTTATACATGACATTAGGACATCACATAGGTGTTGTTGTAAAGAATATTTTTATGTTAAGACAGTTTGGTAGTTTCATATTTTCTATCTGGTAAAAAATTTGAACTTTAGGAGTACATACACCAAAATAAGTCTTGGGACCAAATGTATATTTTCTGAATCTTCAAGCTTGAGCCCAAATTAATCATCATGATGCGCTGGACAAATGTTGTGTGTGCATCTCTTAATCTTATGTTTTGGGAATTATATTAGTTTTGAGGTTCTAAAATACTGGCTTGTATGTGTAAAGTTATAAGAAACAAAAAAAAAAACTCTCCTTAACCAATCATAATATTATATTTAAAAGGTTATTTAGGTAATTTCAGCATCATTTAGTTTTGTTCATTGTCTATTTTTTTGAACTTCTTTTTTCTCTTGTTATTTAACTTCTTTGTTGACTAATATCTTTGTCTAATTTTTTGAACTACTTTTTTCTCTTGTTATTTAACTTCTTTGTTGACTAATATCTCTATCATACGATCCTCTCTCTCTCTCTTTCATATGATATTCATCAAACAATGAAAAGAGAATCAAATGATTTTGTGGTTGGACTGTGCGATGCAATAGTGGGACGTTGCTAGATGGGATGATGTCGGACGATCTCAGAGTGGGACGATGGTTCGACGAGTGATTAATAACAGTAAGAAACTTGAGAATTTTGAATGTAATGACAATGACAATCACGCATGCATCATTGATATGGATTTCAAAGCATGAGAAGACTATTGTTTTGAATGAGTATACCCATACACTCAAGTAGTATTCTTATCACTCAGACCAGTATTGTTCTCATGCTCTGAAACCCATATTAATGATGCTTGCTTGATTGTCATCATCATTACCTTCAAACTTCTCATGTTTTTTATGTAGATTATGGACGAATTTGAAAATAACTAGATCCTCAAGCAAAACAATAATGTCTTGTTATATTCCGCTCCAAAAATGGTCCGAAATTCAAAAGAATTATGCTACCATAGCAAAAGAAATTGGCGTTATTTTAAAAAGTGTATTAGAGTTCTCATATTATCTATACAATTACTTTTTATTATAAAGTTGTATTGTAACCTTAAGGTCATGGGTTCAAGTTGTAATAAACTGTCTCTTGTATAAAGTGTAGAGTATGGTTGGGTACATCAGATTCGCAAAACGATCCAACCCAACCTCCTCCCCGGAATGCGCAAAGTTAAGCACCAGGTATGCTCCATGTTTGCTACATGGCAATCTCATTTAGCTCCATTTGATTAAAAAAAATAAAAGTTATAAAAGGGATGTTAATGATAGCTTACCTAATATAATTTACCAAGGAACATTTAGAATGGGAAATACAAAGGACAGGCTGGCAGGGCATATGCCAAATCAACAAATAAGATAATTGTTTATAACATGATTATTATAGTATAAATACTTCATATTCATGAGATACAAAACGATTTTTCAAGGCATGCCTCCTTATGATAAGACTAAGAAAGTCCCAAAGTACTAATTATAAGATTCATAACTCTTAAGAATCAAATAAAGATTCATAAAGAAAAGGGAATTATCCCACAGAGAATTAAATAGAGGAAGAAGTAACCCATGACAAAGTCTTATTTTAGCTTAAATAGGAGATAGAAACCTTGTAGCGTTAGATATTGCTTCTGGTAGCTCAACATTCGGAAGCATCCAAAATCAACAGGATGATCCATTATATGGTAAAATTCAAGATTTGATAAATGCATAGAAAGAAAATATTTCTTAAACTGTTACCTATGCATGGGTAATGAATGAAGAAGGTGATGATGAGTCATTCACAATGACTAAAAGACAAGTAATAATTCTTTTAGCCAAAAGCGTATCTAATATTTTGACAATCTTTGAATTCTAATGACCAAATACCTCAAACCAACATCATATGCTGCAACTTCTTATAAAAAAACCGGTAATATGCTTAGAATGTTTAAAAAATATTTGATAAAAATATCAGACTTTGATAGGTGGGTATTTATAACTTTAACAAAACTTATGTCGGCCAAACAACTTTTAGCTCAAGAACGATGGGGATTAATTACCTTAAAGGAAGAGGAACATATATATTTTAACATGATTTGAAGGTTTAACTTCAATGTATTTCTATATAGAACTTTTAATTCCATGGATAATAAGATAAGAGATAACTCCCCATGCCTCGAGAGAACTTGGTATACTAAGTTCTCGACCAAGATGGTCCAAGAAACTATGCATATAATCCTAGAAAAGATGGAGCATTGTAAAAGAAACAAATCTCTAAAGGAAAGTAGAAGGAAATTTCTAGTTCATTTGAACATGTTTCAAGAAGATTGCTTCTACACAGATTAGAGTCGATCTCAAAACAAGATAATCGATTCATATATGAAAGAACTTGATGTGGGCCCAAGTGTTGAAGACCGGACCTTAATGTTTTTGGAGGCCCAAGACCGCGCTGCACGAAACTGGGCATAACTTGGGCTACGAGCCTCCGTTTCTGACGTGCTACCAGTCAAAACGACCGTGGCGGGTTAACCCGTTATTTTTCCAAAATAAGGCCTCTAAATGGGTTTTTGGGCCACTTTTATGTTTTTTTCTAGTTTTTTGGTTTTTTTGGGCTTTTGTTTGGCCCATGGTTGTTTGTTTTAGGCCCGTTCGAATTTTTGGCTTGTTATTTAAGTTGTCTTGATGTAATTTGGATGGTCACTTGATCATTTATGCAAAAAAACGTTTGTCTTTTTAAATTCATGACTGTTGGGGTCGAATTTGGGGTTTGGGTGAAGATCATCACGGGTATTCGCAGAATCAACGTGTTTGAGCTTCGATTTCATTCCGTACGCTACATCAGTTGGTATCAGAGCCAAATTCCTGGCTCAAAATGCCTCCAAGAAGAAACACCAGGCCAATCGATGAAGTTTATGAACTAGAGTTGGAGCAACGCTTTATGGCAAGAGTGGAGCAACGATTGGATCAAGTGGTCGATCAATTGACTGATCGGATTGCTGACTTGATGAATCGTAGAAGGCAGGCTCCCAACAATAGAGATGGGTCCGATTTTGAGTATCCATTTTATGATGGTGATGGTTGGTCTTCCGAAGGAAACCCAGAAAGGCTACCAAGGCGAGAACATGGAGATGGAAATAGACGTTGGGACACTGGGATTAGAATTGATATCCTAGAGTTTGATGGGACTAGTTTGAACCTATAAGGGTTTATTGATTGGCTGGCTACCATAAAGGAGGTATTTGAATTCAAAGAGGTGCCTGAAGACAAGCGAGGTGCCTTTGATCGCTACCAGGTTACGTGGTAGGGCATCAGCGTGGTGGCAACAGTTGAAATTGACACGCAACAGGGTTGGAAAATCAAGGATTGTGACGTGGGCCAAGATGAAAAAGTGCATGCGTTCTAATTTTTTGCCTCATAATTTTCAACGTTTGATGTACCAGCGTCTGCAGAATCTGAAACAGGGGTCTAAATCGGTTGATGACTACACAACCTAGTTTTACCATTGATTGCTCGAAATGATATCCAAGAATCTGAAGAACAACTTGTTGCTAGGTATATCCGGGGTTTGAGGGTTCAGATCATGGACTCTGTAAATCTTTTTGATCCGTTAACGAGTTACCTGATGGATTAGCATCTTTGCGTGACATCCAACATCACATTGATTTAGAGCCTGGTTCACAATTGCCCAATAAGCCACATTACAGGATGAGCCGGGAGAGCATGAGGAGTTGCGTAAACAGGTTGAAGAGTTGGTTTCTAAAGGCCATGATCGTGAAAGTATGAGCCCTTGTGTTGTTCCTGCTTTGTTGACCCCGAAGAAGGATGGCACTTGGCGTATGTGTGTTGACAGTCGAGCCATCAATAAGATTACTGTTAGGTACAAGTTTCCTATTCCCTGACTTGATGATTTACTTGATCAGATTAGTAGTGCTACTGTTTTCACGAAGTTAGATTTGAAAAGTGGATACCACCAAATTCGTCTAAGACCTAGAGACGAATGGAAAACTGCCTTTAAGACTCGTGAGGGGTTGTACGAATGGTTGGTAATGCCTTTTGGTTTATCAAACGCACCTAGTACTTTTATGCGTGTGATGAATCAGTTGCTCAGGCCATTTATTGGGAAGTTTGTGGTTGTATATTTTGATGATATTCTTATTTATAGTGCTTCTGTCAGTGAGCATGTCATACACGTCAAGCAGGTCTTGACCTTACTTCGTAAGAATAGTTTCTATGCAGCTGTAAAGAAGTGTGTGTTCATGACCCTTAAAGTTCTGTTTTTGGGGTATGTTGTTTCTGGTGACGGGATACAGGTGGATGAATCTAAAGTAGTAGCTGTTCAAAACTGGCCAACCCCTACTACCATTACTGAAGTTCGTAGCTTTCATGGTCTTGCTTCTTTTTATAGAAGGTTTATTCCAAATTTCAGTTCTATTATGGCCCCAGTGACAGACTGCATGAAGGGGAAAATATTTGTTTGGATAGAAGAAGCTGAGCGGGCTTTTCAAGTTGTAAAAGACAAGCTCACTACAGCCCCAATTCTGGTATTGCCTGATTTTTCTCAAGTTTTTGAACTTTATACAGATGCATCAAAGGTTGGGATTGGCGGAGTTCTCAGCCAAGGTGGTCGGCCTGTTGCTTATTTTAGTGAGAAATTGACAGGGCCAAAGTTGAGATATAATACTTATGACCTAGATTTTTATGCAGTGGTCCAAGCTGTAAAGCATTGGCGTCATTATTTGTTTCATAAAGAGTTTGTTTTGTTCACTGATCATGACTCTTTAAGGCATATTCGCACACAAGACAAGGTATCCCATAAGCATGGGCGCTGGTTGGCATTTCTTGAAAAGTTCACTTTTGTGGTCAAACACAGGACTGGTGTTTCAAACAGAGTTGCTGATGCTTTAAGCAGAAGGAGTAATTTGCTTGTTTCTATGAGAGTTGATGTGCCAAGTCTTGATGTCATTCGTGAGCAGCTAATCATTGATCCATATTTTTCGTTGTTATGCAGGGTATGCAAACCGGGCAGAAGTCAGATTTTCTTTTACATGATAGTTTTCTGTTCAAAGGAAATCAGCTATGTATTCCTGATTCTAGCCTTCGCTTGCAAATTATTAAGGAATTACATGGTGAAGGGCATGTTGGTCGTGATAGTACTTTACAGTTGGTGCAAACTTCTTATTTTTGGCCTACTATGAGAAAAGAAGTGGATCGTTATGTTAAAAGATGTCGCATTTGCCAAATTTCAAAGGGCGCGACTAGTAATGCGGGTCTCTATATGCCTTTGCCAATTCCTTCGCAGCCATGGGTTGATATTAGTATGGATTTTGTGTTGGGGTTACCTCGTACTCAGAGAGGTAATGATTCTATTTTTGTTGTTGTTGATCGGTTTTCTAAGATGGTCCATTTTATTCCTTGCAAGAAGACATCTGATGCTGTTAATGCAGCACAACTTTTCTTTCGTGATGTGTATCGTTTGCATGGGCTGCCTTCTTCTATTGTGTTTGATGCGGGCCCAAGTATTGAAGACCGGACCTTAATGTTTTTGGAGGCTCAAGACCGCGCTGCACGAAAATGGGCATAACCTGGGCTACGAGCCTCCGTTTCTGATGTGCTACCAATCAAAACGACCGTGGAAACGAGGGCTACGTCATGGTAACCTACCATAGGTGGTTAACCCGTTATTTTTCCAAAATAGGGCCTCTAAATGGGTTTTTGGGTCACTTTTATGTTTTTTTCTAGTTTTTCGGTTTTTTTTTGGGCTTTTGTTTGACTCATGGTTGTTTGTTTTAGGCCCGTTTGAATTTTTGGCTTGTTATTTAAGTTGTCTTGATATAATTTGGATGGTCACTTGATCATTTCTGCAAAAAAACGTTTGTTTTTTCAAATTCGTGACTGTTGGGGTCGAATTTGGGGTATGGGTGAAGATCATCACGGGTATTCGCAGAATCAACGTGTTTGAGCTTCGATTTCATTCCGTACGCTACATCAGAACTAAAGAAAGATTTAAAGAAGTGCATCTAGAAGGAAAAATAAAGCTTGAAAAAGACTATGCATGTTTCTTCAAATGATCAAATGAAGATGGGAACCAATTCTCATGTTTAGTCGGGCAAGCTCAACCAACATAGAACTCTTAGAATTTAAAGTTGATAAATTTATTCCAATTTTGGAGGAAAATATTCATAGCCGTTTGGAATAGTCCAAGTCATCCAAAACATATGAAGAAAAAGCATAACTTCTTTTTAAAGTATAAATGAATGGGATACACTTTTGCATAATAAAGCCACCATTCACATACCATCAATATTACTTTGAAATTTGAACTTCCCTTTATAATTGAAAGGGTTCAGCACTTCAGCTTGCTATATATAATTGTATTTTGTTGGTATCCATCCACCATTTCTATACAAGGAAACGTTTATGTAGTTGAGAGTCACGATGAAAAAAAAACTCTCTTCTTTTATCTATCTTCTTGTAAGCTTTGAAGAATTTTTGAATAAAGCTTATGATACTTAATCTAAAGGTGTGTAATTGTGTACAACAAAACTTCTAATATTTGGAGTAATTTCTTTTTCGTTCTTTACTTTCAGAATCATGATAGGCTAAATGAGCCTATAAGCATTTAATCATGACATATTAAAACTATTTAAGAACTTAAAATTTTTACAAGTGATCGTTTGATAGTGGATTTAAACCAGCCATTTGTTACGAGGAACCTTTGGTCCGCTTAATGCCCATCTTTAGCCGTTTGGATTAGATGATAAATGGCAGTTTTGGTCTAGGTTTTAATTTGCCTTGAAGAAAGCTTGACGGTTTATGATTTTGATACATAGGCTTAAGCCTAGACTTAAATGTTTACTAAGATACTTAATACACAAACTTATTTGTGCCTGGAGATGATGAAAAATCATTTTTTTTCAAACAAAATTTCCCAACAAGCTTCTAGTTTCAAACAAAATTTCCCAACAAACGAAATCATTTCTTAATACACGAACTTAGACCATTGAAGCCAACCATATGTTAGACACCACTTCCATTCATCCCAACAACTTGTGTGTTTTAGAGTTGTTGTGAACAATTTGTCATATGAGAATGCTAATAAATATAATTGGACAAGAAATAGTTGAGGTATCTCTTGTCTTCATTACGTAGATGAATGATTGAGATTCATACTTTAAACTTGTTTTAGCCTTTCACAAAAGAGATGATATCCACAACCTAAACACAACAAGCATAATACAATACAAAGCTAGAGGCCCATTGTAGTTGGCTTAATACAAAGTGTATATAAGAAGTTTAAAATTGTTACATCATTTTGGCGAGTACCAAAACATGCAGTCCTTGATTCCTGGAGAATCAGATCTGATGCGGGCCTAAGTGTTGAAAACCGGGCCTTAATGTTTTTGGAGGCCCAAGACCGCGCTGCACGAAAATGGTCATAACCTGGGCTACGAGTCTCCGTTTCTGACGTGCTACCAGTCAAAACGACCGTGGAAACGAGGGCTACGTCATAATAACCCGCCAATCCCATTATTTTTCCAAAATAAGGCCTCTAAATGGGTTTTTGGTCCATTTTTATGTTTTTTTCTAGTTTCTCGGTTTTGTTTTGGGCTTTTGTTTGGCCCATGGTTGTTTGTTTTAGGCCCGTTCGAATTTTGACTTGTTATTTAAGTTGTCTTGATGTAATTTGGATGGCCACTTGATTATTTCTGCAACTAAAAGTTTGTCTTTTCAAATTCGTGACTTTTGGGGTCGAATTTGAGGTTTGGGTGAAGATCATCACGGGTATTCGCAGAATCAACGTGTTTGACCTTCGATTTCATTCCGTGAGCTACATCAAGATCTATTAAATGAGTATGGACTCGGGGTTCAAGCTTGATTCAAGTGCTCCAAACTAATAATGGTTTGTGATCAAAAGTGGTTTGAATGTTAGTAGAACTCCAATTCCTTCAATTACGTTCAAGATGAAAAATATCATCTGATCACCTGAAATTGAATAAAAGATAAATAAATTTAGTTTTTCTATGACAAAAGTAACCTTAGTGGTTTGCAAAACAGCCAACTGTTTTCTAGGATGGTACTCTTTGATGCAAATTATACGATTAAAACTTGTAAGGTTGTTTGTCTTACCATGAACGGAAGTGGCTATTTTGGCTAATTTAAATTAAATGGTGGATAGATGAAATAAAATTTAGCTAAAAGGGAATGGATGAAATGGGTCACACTAGTCATAAATCACCCAAAGTGTATTTTAGATGTTCATAACCTACTAAACGCTTTATTAAAAAATAGATTTTGTTCATAATAAAATTTAGAAAAAATGTTCACAAATTTGGGCAAAATGTGTTTACAGTCATAGATCACAACCCGATTACACCTATCTCAGCTCGTATAAGAAGTTATCCGTTTGGACCTTCATAGTTGCTTAAAGCTATCATTCATCATGTGAGGCACCTCATTATGCATTTGGTTCCAACATGATAGTTGAGGCTACGTATTTAGTTTCACTTACTGAAATGCAGTTTTAATAAGCATATGATAGTATGAGACAAGTCTTAATCCTCTTTAGGATCTAAACACCTTAATGTTGTTCATTGGTAGTATAAAAATCTTAGATTTTGAGATATCCCGAAAAGATACAAAAATGTGGGAGTAGATTAAATTTGTTAGTTTTAGTTATATTGTTTGAAAGTATTTACATTTTTTAAAAAGCAATCCTAGGGCACTAGAGTTTTAGACTAATCTTGTCTATTCACATGTGAAAAGTTGAAACTTGGGGGTTAAGGGTCTTCTGATTTAGTTTGTTTTAGTTTGAATTGGTTACTTTTATTAGTTTTTATTTGATTTTCTAATTTAAGTCTAACTAGGTTAGCTTGAACATTAAGGTTGTTGGGGTATAAATAAGGTGATAAGGTCATTGTATGTTTGCGCTTTCACTGATAAATATAAGAAAAGAGTTAGGGAGGTATTCAACAAATAATAACCGAGTGTTCATGTTCCTGTTCGGCTTATGTGTCTGTGTTAATCAAGATCTGGCCAGAGCTTGGAGAGTTTGAGAGTCTTTTTCCTCAAGAAAGGGGAGTGGCCCCCACCCCTTGGCTGTAGGGCTAAAAGTCGAGAAAATATGAAGAGACGACAAACGGCATGCCGATTGTTGTCGTGGAAAGAAAAGACAACAAGGTGCAATAAAGCAAGTGAGCAGTTAAGGGAGTTTGACTAGGGGTGCTCAGATATCAACAAGAGTCTTTTCAAACAACACGTTAGTGATATGGGGAAGCTTAGCTTGATTCAATGAATAGCAGGTTAGCAATCATAAGGAAAGCAGCATGAATCAAGATGTCAACCATGTATGTTCATAATCAACATGAGTTAGGGGCGGATTCAATAACTAGGGAGGAGAGTCCCCCGTACGGCCCACTATTGCTAAGCTAAAAATGATTTTTATCTTAAAGGTTTACCCTCAAAAATCATGGGAAGAGCGGCACATATATATGGAGCATGGGTTTATTGGGGGGCACAAACATCTATGTTGTCGAAGGCGCAAGGCGCAATCAAGGCGCAAAGGCCTCGCTTGTCGCCTAGGCGCAAGCGTAAAAAAAGCGCACGCCCAAGACAAAAATAGCACGCTACTAGAAAAAAAATTAAAAAATTCTAAATAGCCATAGAAAGATAAAATATATAAAGTGTAACACACAAAACTTAATAATATAATAATAAACAAATTTAAAAATCAAAGTTTAAATTTCATATTTTGGCCGGAATCCGGCTGGAATCTTTCCGGAATGTCGCCGGAGCGCCTTAGCACACGCAAGGCGGTTTCCTTGCGCGTCGCCTAAAACTGGTGCCTAGGCTTGCGCCTTTGGCGCTTTTCACAACACAGACAAATGTATGAGGGGGCCCACTAAGTAAAAATGATATACGAAAAGTTGTCGTTCAGAAAATAAATAAGTTAAAAATTATAAAAATTAGACACCTCAGTGTTTACAATCTTACAATATATTAATTTTTTTTATAAAATCATGTTAAATTGTTTGTTTTTTATCTCAAACTAATTATTTACGCTAACTATTTTGTTACTTTGTTAACTTTTTCTTTGTTTAAATTAAAACATATATTTATTATCTTTTTGTTAGAAGATAGAAAAAAAATTAAAAGAAAACTGTTGTCTTCAAGTAAAAATCCGTCTAACAACATTACACGCATCGAGGACAATTGTAAAATATATATTATTCTATGGGTGAGGTTATTCTACAAATTGTATTTTTGCTACAAATTGTGAGAAGACACAATGAAGCTAAAAAAATCACAAAAAAACTATATCTCACAATCTAAATCGAATTTCAAAAAAGTACTTCGAAGTCTCTGTTCTTCTCGTCGTCCTCTTTCAGAAAAAAAAAATAAAAAAAAAAATTCATTGTGTCTTTTATGAAACAATGACTTCATTGTGTCTTTCATAATGACACAATGACGTCATTGCGTCTTTCATAAATGACGCAATAAAAAAACGTTAATTTTTTTTTCGTTTATTTTTTTTCTTAGTGAGGACGGCTAGGGAAACAAAAGTTCGGAATTACATTTTTGAAATTCGATTTAGATTGTGAGATATAATTTTTTGTGACTTTTTTTGACTCATTGTGTATTCTCACACTTTGTAGAAAAATACACTTTATATTTGAACCTATTTCTTATTCTATTCTATTTAATCATCAATGTATTTTGATATATGTTTAATGGTTTAACGTTATATTATTGTCATTTTTATTTCTTTAACCCGGCCCACTTTGACCGACCACCAAAAGTTTTGTATCCGCCACTGACAAGAGTGTAAGATCATGATCAAAGACATTTTTTGTTCCTTGTGAAGAAAAGATCAGAACAACATGCAGCTAGTTCTTTGGCAAAAGTAATCTGACATGCAACATAGTAAACAAAAACAACAGGTGGTAGGACAGGATTTTTGTTTGCTGGCTGGGTAAAAGAAAACAACATAGGAGCTAGTTTTTCAACTGGAGGTTAGTAGCTGGTGAAATGAAGCAGAAAGATACAGAAGTCCAGAGTAGCGGATTTGATTTGAGGGGATTGTTGTTCATGGCAGCACCACAAAATAAAACGGCAATTGTACCGGTAAAGGTTGGTTGTGGGAGTTCAAACCAAGAAGACCTAGGATGTGGCTGGGGTAGAGATTGGGGGTCCATGAGAGGTCGAGAAAAAATGTTGCAGTGAAGGATGATGTGCAAGACAAGATTAGAGGGGTGATTGTTAGACTAATCTTGTTTGTATACATGTGAAAGTTGAAACTTAGGGTTAAGCTAGCTGGGATGAAGTTTGGGTCTTGGGATTTGAGTTTGTTTTAGTTTGATTTAGTTACTTTAATTATTTCTATTTGGTTTCCTAATTTAAGTCTAGTTAGGCTAGCTTGGTCATTAAGGTTTTCTAGTTATATATAAGGTTAGATGGAGTCATTGTATGTGTGTGCTTCCATTTGATAAATATAAGAAAACAGCCATGGGAGGGATTCCATAAAAAAACAATGTTCATGTTCTTGTTCTTCTCATAATTAGCTAGTGTGTGTATGTGTGTTACTCAAGATCTGGGTCAATACAAAAATCATTGACCTTGCGAGGTTTGGGAGGAAGTGTTTTAATGCAAATAAACATGTAAGGCCCCGTTTCCGGAACGCTTACAGCTGGACCGTCATCGCATAAAATATTTAAAACATACATTACTTTTGCAGCGGAATTTAAAACTTTCATTAATAATTTAAAACATATCATTACGTTACATCATTCATTTACATTTCGAAATACAACATCATATTAAAAATGTGGATGTCAGCCTCAAAACGTCCCCAGTAGCTTATGCATCCATGCCTGCAACTCCTTAGTATCAACAAAATACCTGCCAACTATTATGCATACAAAAGTCAGCGGCAATGAGTGAGTTCTAGTTTTATAAATAAAATACTTTACTTTCGTTAAAACAACCTTTTTACTTTCGATCACGATCACACATCATACGTACACATTGATAATAATTAATTATCTTCGTCATCGTTTATCATCAAACAATACATACTTACTATCATCCGAATCATGCCTCATGCAATACCCCCGACTCATGTCCAAAGACTGATACTGTGCCGGGGCCTGTAAACAAACTTCGACACAAGTCCGAAGACTGACACAGTACCAGGATACGCGACAAGGATCCCATCTCGTATGCAACACCCCCGACTCATGTCTGAAGACTGATACTATGCCGGGGCCTATAAACAAACCCCCAACTCATGTCCGAAGACTGACACAGTACCGGGAAGAGCAACAAGACCTCATCTCTTTCACATGCCATCCTGTCTCATGCAATACCCCCGACTCATGTCCGAAAGCTGATACTGTGCCAGGGCCTGTAAACGAACCCCCGACTCATGTCCGAAGACTGACACAGTACCGGGTACGCGACAAGGATCTCATCGTACGTTACTTCCATTCTCATCATTGGTTATCTTCCACTTTCATTACATAATACTTTACGTACATTCATACATCATACCACGTAAAGTCATAACATAAAACATAACGTATTACATACCATAATACATACATTTTAAAAACCGTTAAACATGGAAAGATAACACATCACACAAACATGCATAACACACCATGCCTAAGTCTAAAATGGAGAGTAGTTGGACATTTCAGGCGCATGAGCATAAAAATTCTAAGGAAAACAGCCTAGGCGCATTACCACTATGCAGGCGCATGAGTCCTGCTTAGGCGCATGGGCACTGCTGGGGCATATGAACACTTAGGCGCATGAGCAACTCTGGGCGCATGGGCACTGCTGGGGCGCATGGCCAACACTTAGACGCATGGGCAACTCTAGGCGCATGGGCAACTGTTTGGGCGCATGGGCATCATGCTGGGCGTATGACTACTATTTGGGCGCATGATCTTGGGCACATGAGGTAAGTTAGGCGTATGAAAACAATTTCAGGCACATGGGAACATTCTGGGCGCATGACCAACAATCTGAAATATAACAAATTCTACAAACAGCTCCCAAACATCGGTCTAGCATATCTTAACATAAATCTACCATGCTACAAACACTAAAACATGCTAAACATCAAACATAACCTCAAAAGCAACCTTAAAAACATACAACAACAGAACACCATCGAACAACATGCTGAAAAACTCACGGTTACTTAAAAATCTTTTGCTCGGTATGCATAATAGTCTCAAACACTTCGAAAATCAGTAAAAAGAGGGGATCTAGAAACTCACCTGAAGCAACCTTCGAGCAACACACTTCCACCTGCTAATTAAGCTCCTAAAACCCACGAAAACAGACACTTAGCACCACAAATCTCGGCCTAGAAGCTGAAAATTCGGTTGAAACCGAACATATATTCAAGAAAACTCACTTTTTTGCATATTTCAGCTTCTTCTCTCTCTAAAACCGTGAACTTTTCTTTTTTTTTCCTTTTTCAACCGAGAACAATGGTGGGTAGTGGGGGCATGGGTGGCCATGCCCTTCTTTTTAAACATAATTATATTTAAGTTTGCATCTTGCACAACTTTGGACCTTCAACTTGAGTTATTTATCTTTTCTTTCTTTATACTTTTCCTTTCTCTTCTTTTTAATGAATTTCGGGGTGTTACAAGTCCACCCCCCTTATATGGGTTTCGTCCCCGAAACCTGTCGCTTCTCGAAAAATTGCGGGTAATGCTGTCTCATCTCTTCCTTGATCTTATACGTAGGCTTAGACCCCTTCTGGGCTCCCCTGTACTCGCATAAATGAAACCACCCTTCTCTTTAGCCCGTCTCTCCCTTCTATCAGTAATGGCCACCTGTTGCTCCACGTAGTTGAGTCGTTCGTCCATCTGATATTCTCTAGTGGCACGATCATGTCCTCCTTGGCTAAGCACTTTCTAAGATGAGATACATGAAACGTCGGGTGAATTCCACTTAACTTATCGGGTAGCTCCAGTCGATAGGTCACTTCTCCTACCTTAGCAACAATTTAGAATGGCCCTATATACCTCGGTAATTGATTTCCTTGCTTTCTGAATTGGATGATCCCTTTCCAAGTCAAGGCCTTCATCATAACTCCATCGCCGTAGTTCGGCACCGAACTCTTGTCGGGCGCGGTTGATCAAACCATCTTCTCACGACACCCGATGTTTGTCTCATAGGCTGCTAGCCAATCCTTCCCAACGCACGCATCAATCCACCTAGATTCGTCCTGAACAGTCTAGCAGGAAACTCGTGCCCTCCAAATTCTATCACGCAATCCTCTAGGGCATTAGGTATCCTAGTGGACTTACCAATAGCAATTTCTACATCGAAAGGCTCATCGATCTTCCTACTCCTAACGTGCAACTTATCACAAAAAGGCAGCAGGAATGAAACTACTACTAGCACCACAGTCAAAGCACAGATGCATAAATTTAATTTACTAGAAATGTACCTGACGTCACGTCAGAGTCCGCTCTAGCGTCTTCCAGGTCATAGCGAATGCTCTAACCTTCATCCTTTGCCATCCTTCCTTGCACTAGAGCTTCCTGCCCTCGACTTCTTGCAGTCTCTGTTCATGTGTCCAGTCTCGCCACAGTCGTAACATTTAGCCATGTGGCATTCCCTCACCCTGTGGCCCTCTTTCCCATATTGAAAGAAGATGTTCAGTCCCCACTTGCACCCCCCCTCGTGGCCTCTACCACACTTCTTGCATGCTTCTTCCCTCCCTGTTACCATCCTTCGATCATCGACCCTCAACGTCTTACCTCCAGCCACAAATCCATCATCATTATCTCGCCTTCCATTTCCATTTCTCATATTGTCCTGCTTCCTTTCTACATCCACCATCGCCACCGCCTCTCGCTCGTCATACAGTCTCCCCGCTAGATCGACCACCGACCTACACGTACCTGGCCGGGCAGCGATCAGATGTCTGCGGATAGTTGCCGGCAGACCTTGAATGTACCTCTTGATCTTTCATGACACAGGTGTCACCTGATCTGGCACCAGCCTTGCCATCTCGTTGAACTTCATGGTGTACTGCTGGTGCGTCATCGTTCCCACCTCCAACTGCCAGAAGTCTCTCTCAACTTTGTCAAGCTCCCTATGAGGGCAAAACTCCTTAATTACCAACCTCTTCAGCTCCTTCCACCTCATCCTACCGATTGCCCTGGTACCCTCGGCTTTGACAATATTGTCCCACCAGCACAAGACCGAGTCCACAAATGAGTGGGTAGCGAACTTCACTTTCTGATCCTCTCGGCACTCGCTAATATCGAGTACCGCCTCCATCTCCCTCATCCAACGATGAGCAGCAGCAGCACTCCCATTTCCATTAAACATAGCGGGCCTGCACCTTTGGAATGCTCCGTAGTTGCATCCCTTAGCAGTTTCCTGCAAAGCTTCCTTCTTCTCCTCATCGTCACTGGAGACAGCCATATCAGTCCCTGGTTGCTCCCTTCCCCTTACACCTCCTTCCTCACCTCCTCGTCTAGCGATCTTCCTCTTTTCACCCTCCTTCTTCTCATCCACCTTCACAGCTCTAATGACCTCGGTCACTACAGTCGGCAGAATCGTCTGCATGACCTGATGAACCTCCTCAACCACCGCCTCCTACACGTACCTGGCCGGGCAGCGATCAGATGTCTGCGGATATCTGCCGGCAGACCTTGAATGTACCTCTTGATCTTTCGTGACACTGTCACCTGATCTGGCACCAGCCTTGCCATCTCGTTGAACTTCATGGTGACTGCTGGTGCGCTATAGTTCCCGCCTCCAACTGCAGGAACTCTCTTCAACTTTGTCAAGCTCCCTATGAGGGCAAAACTCCTCAATTACCAACCTCTTCAGCTCCCTCCACCTCATCCTCCCGATTGCCCTGGTACCCTCGGCTTGGACAATGTTGTCCCACCAGCACAAGGCCGAGTTCACAAATGAGTGGGTAGCGAACTTCACTTTCTGATCCTCTCGGCACTCGCTGATGTCGAGTACCGCCTCCATCTCCCTCACCCAACAACGAGCAGCAGCAGCACTCCCATTTCCATCAAACATAGGGGGCCTGCACCTTTGGAATGCTCCGTAGTTGCATCCCTTCACAGTTTCCTGCACAGGTTCCTCCTTCTCATCATCTTCACCGGAGACAGCCATATCAGTCCCTGGTTGCTCCCTTCCCCTTACACCTCCTTCCTCACCTCCTCGTCTAGCGATCTTCCTCTTCTCACCCTCTTTCTTCTCATCCTCCTTCACAGCTCTAATAACCTCGGTCACTACAGTCGGTAGAATCATCTACATGACCTGATGAACCTCCTCAACCACCGCCTCCTTCATTGAGGCTCTCAGATTAGCACTCTCGTCCTCACCATCCTGGTGATGGAGCTCTGGCTCTTCAGGAGTCGTCTCAGCAGTCTTAGCCCTGCTCCTCGTGACACGCGGTCTAACACCACGTCCACCCCGACCTCTACCTCGCGAAGCCTCAGAAGATCTACCACGAGCCATCTAAACACTACAAGATTCAAACACCAACACGGTCATTCAAGGTAATAGCTCAGATTATGTAAGTATAGTAAGTCCCTAATTACAGTGGCCAGTTATGATTAGCCACTTACTTTACTCTTAATCCCCCAAGCATTTCCTATCTTGACTGCATCAGTATCTAAATCTACGCAAAAGCACATAAACCACATAACACGTGCACATAATTCCCCTTTTCATTAACTTACATAAAACGTTTACATAAAACCTTTACCTGCAGGCACGTAGCTACTAGGACTGGCATCCCTTTCCTTTTCGTCCCATTCTCAGTTTAAGTTTAGGTTTTGAAAATATTTACCCAATTCTCTTAAACTTTGGCTCTGATACCAACTTGTAAGGCCCAATTCCTGGGACGCTTACAGCTGGACCTTCATCGCATAAAATATTTAAAACATACATTACTTTTGCAGCGGAATTTAAAACTTTCATTAATAATTTAAAACATATCATTATGTTGCATCATTCGTTTACATTTAGAAATACAACATCATATTAAAAATGTGGATGCCAGCCTCAAAACGTCCCCAGTATCTTATGCATCCATGCCTGCAACTCCTCAGTATCAACAAAATACCTGCCAACTATTATGCATACAAAAGTCAGCGACGCTGAGTGAGGTCTAGTTTTATAAATAAAATACTTTACTTTCGTTAAAACAACCTTTTTACTTTCGATCACGATCACACATCATACGTACACATTGATAATAATTAATTATCTTCGTCATCGTTTATCATCAAACAATACATACTTACTATCATCCGAATCCTGCCTCATGCAATACCCCCGACTTATGTCCAAAGACTGATACTGTGCCGGGGCCTGTAAACAAACCCCCGACTCATTTCCGAAGACAGACACAGTACCAGGGTACGCGACAAGGATCACATCTTATATGCAACACCCCCGACTCATGTCCGAAGACTGATACTATGTCGGGGCCTGTAAACAAACCCCCGAATCATGTCCGAAGACTGACACATTACCGGGGCGAGCAACAAGACCTCATCTCTTTCGCATGCCATCCTGTCTCATGCAATACCCCGACTCATATCCGAAGACTGATACTGTGTCGGGGCCTGTAAACAAACCCCCGACTCAAGTCCGAAGACTGACACAGTACCGGGGTACGGGACAAGGATCTCATCGTACGTTACTTCCATTCTCATCATTCGTTTTCTTCCACTTTCATTACATAATACTTTACGTACATTCATACATCATACCACGTAAAGTCATAACATAAAACATAGCGTATTACATACCATAATACATACATTTTGAAAACCGTTAAACATGGAAAGATAACACATCACACAAACATGCATAACACACCATGCCCAAGCCATCACATCACAACAGAACCTATCTCAACCATCTACCTCTAGAAAATCCTCAGAAATCCCTAAGTCCAAAATGGAGAGCAGTTGGACCTCTCAGGCGCATGAGCATAAAAATTCTAAGGAAAACCGCCTAGGTGCATTACCACTATACAGGGGCATGAGTCCTGCTTAGGTGCATGGGCATTGCTGGGGCACATGAACACTTAGGTGCATGAGCAACTCTGGGCGCATGGGCACTGCTGGGGTGTATGGCCAACACTTAGGCGCATGGGCAACTCTGGGAGCATGGGCAAATGTTTGGGGGCATGGCCTACACTTAGGCGCATGGGCATCATGCTGGGAGCATGACTACTATTTGGGCGCATGATCTTAGGCGCATGAGGTCACTTGGGCGCATGAGGTAAGTTAGGCGTATGAAAACAATTTCAGGCGCATGGGAACATTCTGGGCGCATGACCAACAATCTGAAATATAACAAATTCTACAAACAGCTCCCAAACATCGGTCTAGCATATCTTAACATAAATCTACCATGCTACAAACACTAAAACATGCTAAACATCAAACATAACCTCAAAAACAACCTTAAAAACATACAACAACAGAGCACCATCGAACAACATGCTGAAAAACTCACGGTTACTTAAAAATCTTTTGCTCGGTATGCATAATAGCCACAAACACTTCGAAAATCAGTAAAAAGAGGGATCTAGAAACTCACCTGAAGCAACCTTCGAGCAACACACTTCCACCTGCAAATTCAGCTCCTAAAACCCACGAAAACAGGCACTTAGCACCACAAATCTCGGCCTAGAAGCTGAAAATTAGGTTGAAACCGAACATATATTCAAGAAAACTCACTTTTTTGTAGATTTCAGCTTCTTCTCTCTCTAAAACCATGAACTTTTCTTTTTTCTTCCTTTTTCAACCGAGAACAATGGTGGGTAGTGGGGGCATGGGCGGTCATGCCCTTCTTGTTAAACATAATTATATTTAAGTCTGTATCTTGCATAACTTTGGTCCTTCAACTTGAGTTATTTATCTTTTCTTTTTTTATACTTTTCCTTTTTCTTCTTTTTAATAAATTTCGGGGTGTTACAAAACATCCAAAGAGAAATATAGCATTTTTGATGTGAATAAAATAATGAACCAAGTAAAAAGCACATACCAGGAAGAAATGTTGCATTTTGTCTCTTTTGGGACCATGACAAGCTACAAATATAGAGACAAATTATATTTATTTCGAGTTGATTTTGGGTCTTATTTACTTGATTTAGTAAAGGTAGCAATATCACCCATATAAATAAAAATAATTAGCTAAAAGGGTAACTTGTCAAGTGGGTATAAAGGGTTAGATGGACAAAAAGTCACCAAATATGTGTTTAGACGTTTACAAAATTAAATTATTATTTTTAATAAGATAGACTTCCAAATCATATTTAATGCATTAACTATATATAGATTTCAAGAAAGAATGATTTGGTGGGTCAATCCAACTCATTTTTACCTAGGCTTAAAAATGACCCATATCGACATAAACTGTTGTCCAAACCCGTTTCATCATTCACAATTTGATGTGACCCACAAGTTCCCAAACCCATTTTGACCCGAACTTAAATTTGGTTTTTCAGAGAATGTAGTATATAAATCTCAGATTACTAAGCAAACGAATACTCACAGTGCTCCTCCACATGCAGGCCCAATTGCTTTGCAAATCGACTGCAAAGTCATGGCTATACCATTGGCCGCACCTCTTTGGTGTTGATCCTGATATCCATATACATGTGTATCCAACATTAATAGTTTATGTCTAGAAAAAGTTGAAAAATAAAGAAAAATCTTAAGAAAGTAGAAGCAACTAATGTTTCCACAGCTCTATTTTGCAGCATGAATGTGCCGGTTATGATGGACACCTGATAAAAGTGAGAAACTAAAGTATGGTGATGGGGAGAAAAGAGGAGGTTTTCAACACAGATAAACAGTTGAATGCTAAGATCTTAATTTTATTAAAACTAATTTGGCTGATAAACCTTTTGGTAACAAGATGGCCGTTGATTATGTCATTCAAGCCTATTGCCTTACAGTCATGTTCACATGCTAAAGAAAAAAAATTTATAATAGTTTGTGGAAACTAGCTACTAGGTGGCAAAACAAGCAAGTCGGTTGGTTTAGGTAACGGATCAATACAGTAAACCATTGGGTGTGTAAAAATGGTTGGGGTTGATATGTGAACATTTTTTTCCTGTTTCTTAATTTCATAGTAATATAAAGTCTTAGACATTACTACAAAAGCTATTATTAAACTATGTGATCCAATCGTTCTAGATAAAGCAATTTAGGAGGCTTGAAAATGCTTTTGTATACTTTAACTCTAATTTTAAACCATTTGACTAGATTTTTCAACAGATTATTTTTCTAGTTTTACCCAATTGAATCGTATCATTAATATTGAAAATTAATTAACTCCTTTTCACATGCATGGACTCGAATTACACAAGAACAAAAGTGGGGGATTCCTGTCCCCACCAAGTACCATATAAGTGTGCATATCTCAAATAAAGTTAAAAGAGCAAACTACTTGTTGTAGAAAACATTTGATCCAGATAAACTTACTGATAGAATGTTCTTCACGATCGATGCAAAGTTTAACGTAAAGGTGAGCATGAAGCCTGATAACAATGCTATGTATGGATACGTTGTGAGTAGAGGTATGGATAAAACCTACACACCACAAAAGATAGTTGTGTTAACTGGAGAAACAATCAACTCATGTAATGTTTAGTTAGGTACCCTTGACTCTGATTGTCTAACAAACTACTGCTTGTCAAAACTATGTAAATATATTCATTATTTCCAGAAAAGTATAATCACATTTAAAAGAACAATAATTATCATATGCTAAGAAAAATATACGGTAATACCAAATAAAAATAATAATAACTATAATCTTGTTAAAAACAAGTTTGACTTTCAAAGTAGGGGTGGCAATTGATAGAGAGTGGCTGAAATAGTAGAAAATAATGAGTCTAAAGGACGATTGCTTACTCCTGAGATGCGAGCTACAATGATGGGGCCAAATATCCTCTCTGCAATTGGATATACTGAAGTCTGGAAAAGGAGAAGGCCCACCCCTACAATGATGGGGCCAAATATCCTCTCTGCAATTAGTGATTAGCATTTGAACTTCTATGAGAATGCAGAGGCCAAGGGACACTCTCAGGTAGATAGTTTCTATGGAACTTACACCTTTGAAAAGATAATTGTTGATTGATAAAATTTATATTTCAAAAAAAAAAAAGAAAGGAAAAGGAGTTGAACATAAATCATGGATCCATATATTTAAATTTAATTATTGCAATTTTGACCTGGGATAAAGCTCTAAATGTGTTCTACTATTAGCCAAATGCCTAAGTATGTCTTTTAACGATAGTTATTGACTTCTATTGTAAACCAATCATCTTTTTGTCCAAAACTAAGTACAGTGTTCCCTTAACATTTTTGCAAATTAAGTACAGTATTGCATTATGCTTTTATTGCACTAAAATTTGCAGCATTTGTCCAAAATGTCTCATTCTTGCAAACTACTGTATTCCTTTAACATTTTTGCAAAAACAATGGTAGTTTGCACTTTGCGGTGAAAATTAAATAACTCAGTTAAGTAAATAAATTTTGAGGTAATTTTATGGATCAAAATCAATCATTAGCTTGAAATTTACAGATTTAAATTAAATAATTGCAATTTTGACCAGGGATAAAGCTCTAATATGTGTTCTACTATTAGCCAAATGCCTAAGTATGTCTTACAACCATAGTTATTGACTTCTATTATGAACCAATCATCTTTTTGTCCAAAATTAAGTACAATGTTCCCTTAACATTTTTCAAAATTAAGTACAGTATTGCATTAAAATTTGCTTTTACTGCACTAAAATTTGCAGCATTTGTCCAAAATTCTCATTCTTGCAAACTACGTACTGTATTCTTATAACATTTTTGCAAGAACAATGGTAGTTTGCAGTGAAAATTAAATAACTCAGTTGAATAAAGAAAATTATGAGGGAATTATATGGATCAAAATCAATCATTAGCTTGAAATTTACAGATTTAAATTAAATAATTGCAATTTTGACCAGGGATAAAGCTCTAAAATGTGTTCTACTATTAGCCAAATGCCTAAGTATGTATTTCAACAATAGTTATTGACTTCTATCATGAACCAATCATGTTTTTGTCCAAAATTAAGTACAATGTTCTCTTAACATTTTTGCAAAATTATGTACAGTATTGCATTAAAAGTTGCTTTTATTGCACTATAATTTGCAGCATTTGTACAAAATTTCTCATTCTCGCAAACTAATGTATTCCTTTAACATTTTTGCAAGAATAATGGTAGTTTGCAGTGAAGAAAATTTTGAGGGAATCTTATGGATCAAAATCAATCATTAGCTTGAAATTTTGTCAAATAAGCAATGTTGAAGTTAATTTGGAACATTCAAGAATAGAAATAATTGCAAATTTTAGCGGACAGCAGCATGCATGAAATTATGATATATGAGGACTGAAAAAAGTAGAGCAAAGAGAGGTGGCTAAAGCATGCTGTCAAGGGCAGTCCCCCCAACCCTCTATTTCTTGTTAATAGTGGGGCTTAAAATTAGTATAAATCATAAACTGAAGTCATCTCCAAAATAGAACTTCAGATATATATTTTGTCCAACTTCAAAAACTTCACCTGTGATAGACAGGACTGTGCCAACATCCTCAGTAGAATAGTTCAGGCCCCCTAAACTCTTAGGGCTCACAGCCCACAATGAGAAAATCTGTTAACAACAAAACCAACAACATTTGAGAATGTAGTGTAGAATCACCATTATGAAAGTATGGTAAATGTTTGAATAATAGGTATCTAGACATTGCATGTGGAGTGGTTTGACTTTCTAAACCCTCATCAAGACTTTTCATTGCAAATTAAACGTCTGCCTTGTGCATATGATACTTTACTTTAAACATGACGGTATAGGTGCAAAGTATAGTGTGTGTTTCTTTTTTCTTTAATGTTTTTAAATTTCAAAAGGATAACTTGCTGGGAATAGAGTTGCAACAGTATATTTGATCATTTAAGACACTTGTCTTGAAATTAGCAGATAGATTTTAGATCACCTCTGTATAAGCCATGTCATGGAGTGAAAAAACGCAATAGACAATGATAGAAGACATTAACGGCCAGTTTTTAAGGAGGCTTATAAAAGAGGAATCTTTTTTTTCCTCCGTTTTTTCCTTGGCGTCAGGAACATAGAAAGCATACTCCAACTCATTTTTCTTATGGAAGTGTAACGTTTCCTGCAGTTTGAAAAGAAATACTTAGAAAATTTTTATTTTCAAGAACATGAAATTAAACAAGATGATCTTCACATAAACAAAGAGATTCTTCACTAAAGGTTTGATTTTTTTACCTAATCTCGGCATATGATCTATTATTAAGAGAATGTGCTACAATATGTAATTTTATATAAATGTTTACACTAGACTTAGTGACTTACAATTGAGGACACACTAGTTAATATGTCAAAAATGTTCAGTCATTCATATTCTAGGTGGCCTAATTTTTTTATCTTACTGGAGATCAATCTTCTATTTTTGGTTAATCCCCTGGCTATCCAGGCATGAAAATATATTTAGACAATCACCTTTTTAGCAAATACTGTAACATTTTATCCTGTATAATATTTCCTTACATCAAAAGCATTCCTTTATTACAATGGTGTTTCATAATTCAAATATATGTGGTAGAGATTTATTTATTTCTATTATGTTTTTGTAATCATAGAAGAGGGTTGGATTCACAGATCATGGAGATGTAATTTCGAATTTGTTTTAGAACTCTGAAATGAACAATCATGTTAAGATGCATCCTAATGGAATTAATAAGAAAATGGTAATTGCATAGGAAACTTTACCGGAAGCCAAACTGCACCGATGATCACGAAAAGTGCGAAAATGGATATGCAAAGGCAAGGCAACAAATACGGAAATCTGCATCACAAGTCCCAACTGTAAATTGTTGGCATACAAAATTGAATTGCATACACAACAATAATACATGGAAATAGTATCATAACTATTAAGAAATAAAGAAGCAAATGAAGGGGTAATTTTACCTCCCGAATAAAGAATCCGGAGATACTAGACCAGGAAAATTCTCCGCGGGCTTAATTTAAAACAATCACAGAAAGATTAAAAACAATAAAAGGGAATGTACATTATTAGAAGATAAAAAATACAGTTATCAAGATTTCTGTAAATAAAGTAGCAATATAAGTTGTTAATGATGTTTTAATGAGATAATTGAGTACATATCATTTTGTTTCATTGAACATTTTTCATTTTAGTAATTCATATGGTTAAATTGTAGAATTCTTTTTATCCTTCTCCACCTAAGATCATCACAACCTCGTCAGGAAGCAAAGTGGGAGCGAGTGGTTGGCAACTTTTGTTAGGTATCTTTATGCAGCGGAAACAAACACAAACACACGTACGAACACGAAAGCAATAAGAACACGAGAATTTATAGTGGTTCGGTCAAGATGACCTAAGTCCACTCTCTGCAACTAGGTATTTTATTAAGCTCAAGGGACTAGATTACAATACAATGACATGTTCTATATATAAAGATAAATTAGGGTTTCAAGAAGCTGCAATAGGCCAGGCTCATAACTCCATCCAAAAGCCCAAAGGCCTTCACACCTCAACAATCTCCCACTTGAAGGCCTTGCGAATACTCCAACTAGCCATCTAAGTACAAAGCAACCCTGTCATCAGTAATCTTCAAGTAACAGAAATCCTCCAAGCCTTCAATTCCAAAGAACAAGCTAAGATTTCAATCCAAATCCCCTAGTTGCAGAGGCCCCTTTTCATCAATTACTTGAAAGGGCCCGTTGAAGCTCCCCCGAGCTCCAACCCATTCGTCGCAAATTCCACCAACGACCCATCCTCTGTCTCAACTGGTTTTCACGATCCACCAGATTCAGAGATACACCGAGAACCACTAACACTCTCCAAATTCAGCAAACAACCACCAGGAGAGAATTTTCCAGTCTTAGTCTTAAAAACCCCAACGATTCTTCTTGACTGTACCCGGAACATGCCCCATGCTCCCACTGCCACAAAATCCTCTTATTGGTTTAGACTTCTGACCCTATTCAGCTACAATCTCTGCTCCAGACTTCATGTTTGCAAAATGAACTCTCTTAGCAGCAGATTTAGCGAACCCGACTTTGACTTGCTTAACCGGGTTGATCAGTCCCTCAGCAGGTACCTCCACCATGTACAATGACCCATGCTTATCACCACGAGCAATCACCCGGTTCCTATTGATTACCCTCCATTTACCACCACCAAACTTGACTTCCAGTCCTTGTTCATCCAGTTTACTAACAGAAATTAATTTCTTCTTCAAACCCGGAATCACCTTGACATTTTTCAGGTTCCATGTAGTTCCTAATGGAGTCACCAAATCAATATCACCCATGCCCATTACATCAAGCATTCTGCCATCGGCGAGACGTACCTTCCCAAAATCGCCTATTTTCAGATTCACCATCATTTCACCGCTGTGTACGGCGTGAAACGAAGAACCAAAATCCAGGATCCAAGAGTCCACACTGTTTTCAGCCTCAAGAATTAACACGTCACCATCATTGACATCCTCAGCAGTAGTGTTCAGACCTTTCTTTGGACATTGACTCTTAACATGTCCATCCTCGTTGCAGTTCCAGCACCTCACATTTTTCCGAGTCCGAGTTGAACTCTTTCCCCGAATCCCACTGCCTCGGCTATTTTCCCTTCCCCTGCCAACATGTAACATCTTAGAAGATGATCCAACATTTGCACTTTTTAGAAGTTTGTCTTCACCTATCACAATGTCTCGGATCTTTTCAAATGTCATTTCGTTAGCCCCCATAGAATTTGTAACAGCAGTTACAGTCCCGGACGAACTGTCAGGCAGTGAAGATAGCAACACCAGAGCTCGAGTCTCATTATCGAATTTTATTCCCACTGATTCTAATCTGGTAAGAATAGACATCAGATCATTAATGTGAGAGGTGACTGAGCTTTCCTTTTTCATTCTCGTCATGAACAGTTCCCTCATCAAGAACACCTTGTTAGCAGCAGACGGCTTTTCATACATATTTGACAGAGCCAACATCATACCACTTGCAGTGGTTTCTTTCATGATTTTAAAAGCAACGCTCTTCGTCAAAGATAACATAATAACCGCTCTAGCTTTCTTGTCCTTGGAATCCCAAACTGCTTCTTCAGCTTTCTCCATACTCTCCGATTTCTTTTCCAGTACCATATCCAAATCCTTTTGACACAGTAATGCTTCTATTTGCATTTTCCACCAACCAAAATCAGTGCCATTGAACTTTTCGATCACAGTCTTCCCGTCTTCAGCCATATTAGCAAAACAGAGACAAGTCTTCAAGAAACAAGCGCGCAGAACAGTTGATAACCAGTCAACAAAAGGATAGACAAACCAGATCCGATACTTCCAACCAAAACCCTAGGCGGCGGAGCAGAAACCCTAGGTGACAGCGGCGACGGCAGAAACCCTAGCTGCGCGGCGGCAGAAACCCTAGACGGCAGCGCAGAACCCTAGGCGGCGGCGGCTGCTGCGCAGAACCCTAGGCGGTGGCGGCTGCGCAGAACCCTAGGTGATTGCGGCGGCGGCGGCAGAAACCCTAGGTACACGGCGGCGGCAGAAACCCTAGGTACACGGCGGCGTGTTTCGTACGAAATCTTCAAGAGCCTGATGCTCTGATACCAGTTGTTAGGTATCTTTACTCAGCGGAAACAAACACAAACACACGTACGCACACGAAAGCAATAAGAACACGAGAATTTATAGTGGTTCGGTCAAGATGACCTACGTCCACTCTCTGCAACTAGGTATTTTATTAAGCTCAAGGGACTAGATTACAATACAATGACATGTTCTATATATAAAGATAAATTAGGGATTCAAGAAGCTCCAATGGGCCAGGCCCATAACTCCATCCAAAAGCCCAAAGGCCTTCACACCTCAACAACTTTGGCATCAATAAATTCACATTGTGCATACGAGTATAGCATTGTGTCCCCTGAAACCAACGTTTCTTTCTTATATATAAGTTAAGGCAACCTGTCCCCCTTGAATAATAACATTTTTATCCTTTTTTTTTCAGAAAAAGGTCATGTTGGATGACATGTTTGTGAAACTAATCCCCTTGGAGATAGTTTTTGTAAAATTATAGTCTCTAACACATCACCCAAACTACTCCCTTAGTCCCCGTTTACACACACAATATGTGTGTGTGGGGGTGACATCCACAAATCTTGATCTTATTTCAAGTTACTGATAGCATGAATATTTTTGCAGCACATGATATATATGCAAAGCATTTATAGCATATCAAAACACAAGTGGAGATGAAAACCTGTGCAAGGAAACCGCCCACTGACGGGCCAATGATCAATCCTATGCCCCATGATGTACTAAGCTGTAAAAAATTACACATTTAAAAATTTCCAGGTAAGTGAAATCTATCACATATTACGGTATTGCTCTCACCAATCAACCCAAATAAAAGAACTATATAAAGAGCCAGCCCAAAAAAAGAAGAAAAAGGGACACTCATTTTGACATTTTTAAACTTTTCTGGATTGGTACTAGACTAGTGATTAAGAAGGGATTTGATAAGAATGGAGTAGAATATTATATTTATTAAATGATCAGCATAAAGAAAAGAGAATTAGAAGACAGTGCCAACAATCAGAGAAGTAGGCGATATCCCAGGTTTCTAGAATCAGTTCATGTATAAGGATTTAGTCACCTAAATGATCTATAAATACTGGAGATTCCTAAACTGACCATCATACGAACTATAATTAAAAATATTGTTACTTGGTTAATAAGTTATTGCATACCAAGTAATAACTATAAAAATATTTAGACAACTACACCCTTGTAGTTCAATAAATTACCCCATACCCTCTTCGAATTAGAGTTGGTGCAGTCACCCCCACCCCCTCCAAATTTGTAGTTAACAGACAATGTTCATATATACACTTTAGTAAAGAAAATCATAAATTAAATACCTTTCAACCCCCCATCCCCCCCCCCCCTCCCTCTCCCAAACACAAACATATTTCTGGCTCTACTATTGTATGAGATGAGCAAAAGATGTTGGGTTAATCTTGATTGGCTCAAGTCGGGTCAACTAAGGTGTCATGGGTCTAGTATTTGAGTCAAGTTTTGTTTAGAGTATGAAGCAAGTTTTTAATTTGAATTAGTCTTAGTAGTTAGCAAGTAGTGGGCTTAGATTAAGGGTAGTGGAGTAATGCTACTTGTTTTTAGGAGTTCATGTTTACTTTCTATATAATGTAAGTTTTGAAGTATGAATGAATGCAAGAGTTTGAGTATAATCTTGGGCCTGAAACCAACAATTGGTATGAGAGCGCAAGGCTAGAAAGAGGGTTGTTTTGAGAGTCGTTTTTTGAAAGCAGGAGCAGCCCTTGGCTACAGGGTTGAAGAACGAGAAGAAGCGGTAGGTAATCAAGCAAGAATATAGCAGCAGTGATCATAAGCAACAGTCATTGAGGACCCGATTATTCAAGGCATCAGCGGAGCTACAGGTTTCTGTGCCAGTTATTATTGTTGAGAGAAAGAAAGAAATTGAAGGTCACCGTTGACGCAGGAAGAAAAATCAAGACGAAGAAGGACGAAATCGTTTTGAGAGGGAGGTGTTACGGTGGAATACATAGAAAAGGATGAAGTAGACAAGCTACTTGCTGATTTAATTAACAGAGTTCAACGATGAAACAAGGAGGCAGCCTACCACATCTACTAACCTACATACCTTGAAGAAAAGTAAAAGCAGGAAGAAGCAAGCAACCAACAAACTTGGAGAATTAATTATAGGTTTTAATTGTTGAAAAAGGATATGCGAAGCAATCAAGCAACCTGTTGGTTTTAATTTTAAGCGAAAGGAAGGAAGCAGGCAAGCAAGCAGGTGAATAAACACCAACTTTTGAGAAAGTAGAGCGCAAGACTGAAAAAAATGATAGGTGTTTCGGGCTTAGTTTCGGGGCTGAAACGGTGACCAACTCGCTCCTGATTACAATGGTAACAACCACAAGAATAGAGCAGCAAGCATGACAGTAGTTTGGTAATTTCGGATTTGGAATTGAGGCCGATAGTGGTATACGAATAGGGTGTTCTTGAGCAGGTTTATGAGAACGAAAGCAAAGAAAATAGCAAGAAAGAGGCATGTAGCAAGAGCAATAGCAAGAGCAATAGCAAGAGAAAGAGCAAGAGCAAGAGCAAGTAGTAAGTAGCAAGAGCAAGATGAATCGATTCAATCAAGCAAGAAGATAGCAAGCAAGAATAGAGCAAGAGATAAGAACTATATTTCTTAAAGCAAGTAGCAAGAATCGAACCTATGTGGTTCAATCAAGAAGCAAGAAGCAAGACCGAGATTAAGATTAAGGGGGTGAATGTTGGGTTAACTTGATTGGGTCAAGTCGGGTCAACTAAGGTGTCATGGGTCTAGTATTTGAGTCAAGTTTTGTTTAGAGTATGAAGCAAGTTTTTAATTTGAATTAGTCTTAGTAGTTAGCAAGTAGTGGGCTTAGATTAAGGGTAGTGGAGTAATGCTACTTGCTTTTAGGAGTTCATGTTTACTTTCTATATAATGTAAGTTTTGAAGTATGAATGTTTGCATGAGTTTGAGTATAATCTTGGGCCTGAAACCAACAAAAGATACCAATACCATCTGCAAGGTCATGTTTGTAGGATTAGTCATGGGTCAAGTTACAGGTCACAGATCTAGTATTTGAGTCATGTATTTTGTTTAAATTGTACAGAAAGATTTCATTTTGAATGAGTCTTAGTAGTGGAGTAGTGATGTAGGTAGGGGATCAGTTTTTATCCTTATTAAATGCAGCACGAAAGTAGTGTTTATGGAGTCTTTGAGTATGAATGAAAGAACATATTGCAAGCAGAAAACCTCTATGTGAGTGTGTGATCTTTGGCTGAACCAACAATGTTGCTTGTTATTCTATGAAACAATTATGAGTGTCTAAAAGTGATCAACTTGAATTGGATGTCTTTATGGAATGAAATAAAAATAAAAGGAGTCCACTGCTCACCGCTGACAATCCTAAAGCTTGATGTTCTTCACGGAAAAGTTCACATGCATATGCCTGTTTATCAATACGTAAAGGAACACATCAGATGCTATAAAAGCAAAGAAGCTAAAAGTTTCAGAATTAACAAAATTTAAACATATTATAAGATGTAAGATAAGGAATACCTTTATCGGTCCAAGTAACCCATTTAAAAATCCAAGAAGAAACCTTGTAATGATTGCCATCCAATAGTTTACACTAAACCAAAAAGTGTGTTGAATATAACCCTGAAGAAGATGAAAATTACATGAATTAGGAGAACAAAATTGAAGAGGTGTACACAGTGGTTTCAAAGTAATTACATACACTGTTGAAGTCCCCAGAAGAATAACTGGTTTTCGACCATATCAATCAGCCACTGCCCCACAAAAGACGGATGTCAGTGCCCTTCCAATCATATATGCAGACCCTTCATAAGATTTAGAAACATATGATATACACTTCAAGAAAAATAAGAAATGTTTATCAATCAACCAATGCCATTTAATCATGATATATAGATATGAAAATTATGATTAGTTTACTTGTTAATGGGTCAATTCATGTTAAATTTTATCTCTAGTGAGGTCCAACAGGTAAAATAAACAAAATTACCCAAAAAGGGGATGGTTGCATGAACCGATTAAATAGTAGCCACAGTGTATTTTTAATCCATAAAACCTCCTGAGAGAATTTATTTGAGATAACTCCTTTAATAAGATTTGACACTATAAATATATTTAACTAGAATTAAATAATTTTGGACAAAATGTGTTTGGCGTCAACCCCATTGGACACCTCCCATACAAATAAAGTATCCATATTGACCCCCAACCTTTTTTGACCTATTACCCAACCAGCCCATTTAGCCACCTTAATGAAGCACAATGGGTAAAAAGTGGTTACCAACAAACCCTACATAGTAACAAATGTCCTCCTCTTTCTCTGCTATGTTAAAATCCCTTACCTACAATAGAAGTCCAGATAAAGAATTTAAAATGTCAAAATCTGGACTATGGGAAACTAAGCAAAGGCATAAGTGAACACACTTACCATGAAATAAAGAAACGGGAAGAGAAATGATATTGGGGATGCTGGGAAGGGAAAAATGAAAATCAATTGTCAGACATGAACATCGAGGTGAGTTTTAAGATAGAAAACTGTACATTGAATTATAATGAAAAGTATAGCAAAGATCCTGATAGTTAGGCTTACAAAATCCTCCTTCATTTACGATCTAAGTAAAAAATGCATATCAAATTGCTCTTGATAAGTTTTCTCTAAGGTTGTTAAATTACTCCAATATTATGTATTATTCTTCTCTAGCATATAACACTACAACATCATCTTGATAATATTTATCATATTCAGGATTTGAGAACTTATCGGTGCTCTCGTTGCTTGGATAAGTACTTTTCTCCCCAACATAATTATTAGATCATTACTATTTATATCCACCCACCCATAATTTTGTGAGCCTGATACCTTTTTTTCATGCCCTATAATGAATGAACATACGTGTTTTCAAGCTTTTAAAGAAAGTTTTATGATGGATATATGTTTTTCTTTCCAGTGCATTAAAAACATGAATTGTAGTTTTACAAATGATCATCCAACTCAGCAAAACTAAACCTAAAACTGTTCTTATCCTACCCGCAATGCATGAAATAAGACCAAGTGAAACGAAGAGAGAATTTACCACGTTGGGTTTTAAGAATGTAGTTTTTAAGACCTATTTAGAATATTTTGGAAGTTAACAATAACTATCAAGTCTTGTGCAAGAAAGATGAAATCTCAGCATTATATCCTGAAGCTTGTGTGCTTCAATTGTAATGAATCCTATAGGCAATAACCTTCGTTTTAAAAGGCAAGCCTCAGCACAAGGCACACTCAGACCAGACCTACATGGTAAATATGTTTTTTTTCTGGTGTATCCCCTTGAAAAATTTGTAAATTAGTGCATATCCTGGTCACAGAAGACATATTTAAAAAGATAGCTATTTATCAGAAACTGTATATGAAACCATTGCAATAGGAACCACTGCCTACGTAGTTTTTTTCATCTTGTTATATAATCTAAGGTGAATAAACACAATAATTAGTCGCTTATCTAATAACAAGAAACCAATATAAAGATCAGAAAGCACACTTTCAACCTGTTCCCTAATCTAAATGTTTTATAAGACAAAGAACTATAGAAGAACTACTAATAGGAATAAGGGTCGCTTACCAACACAGAGCCCCACAATCCATATGTAAAACATTTCCTTAAATGGTATGCCAGTTTGCAGCTCTTTATTCTCATCCAGACTACACCCATGACATCTTTTGTAATATATTTTGTTCAAAAGTGGCTTCTTAACCTCATTGCCACCCATTAGATATCTATGAATCACCAAAACCCACAAACTGAACAACAATTCAGCTGCTCAAACCCACCTCAAAATCCCACAATTGATCAGTAAACACCAACAAGCTTCACCAAAGATGGTGTTTTTAGTGGACCCAACATAATGATTCTGTGTTTTAAGTTATCTGGTTTCAGTATACACGATTTGACATTGAATGAATAGATAAGTTCTGGGGGTCTCTGGTTCAGACTTTTTATCAAACAGTTGGTCTGCAATCAACGTGACAACACAACTAAGGAATCCATTTGATCACAGGATGCAAATGGGCATTAACTGTTCAACATTTGCTACCATCATTGGCGATTTACATGATTATACTCCTACCCATCGAATTTCAGAAAGATTGTGCGCGTGAAAAGTTACAATCGGCAGTGGGTAAACATATTTTTGAAGTTAAAGATTGCCAAAGGGATTAAAAACGTGAAATTGTAAGGACTCTTTGCAAAAAGAGAATGATTTTCATGTGTTAAATCATGCGAAAACATGTTTTCTTGGACTTGTGAACCTGAGGCTCTGAGCATTAGGCGAATGTTGGAGTTTTGAATCAAGTTTTGGGTGAGGTCATGTTATGATCTCATTTTCCAAACTAATTTTTCTTTTATTTTTGAACCGCTTTCTTCAAACTAATAGTTTTATAATTCTTATTAGTTTTATTAAACTCGTATATTACACGAGATGATTTAATAAAATATTAAATAAAATAAATATTATTAATTATAAAACGATATACTAATACATAATATTATTAAAATTACGTATCAATAATAACTATAATAATAAACAATAATATAAGCTTTTTAATTTTTTTTTTTTTTTTTTAAGATAAAGTAAACAGTTTGTTTCAAAATACGTTTTAAAAATTTATATTTTTAAAATTTTCTTACTATAATTCCTATTTTAATATTTTTTTATAATAAATTACTTTAAAAAACTAATTTTAAAAAAATTAAGTAAAAATAGTTTGATTATTAGAAAAAAAAATTTATAAAAAACTATTTCTATAAATAATATTAATAAAAAGATTTATTTTTAATTTATTTAAAAATTAATTATAATATAAAAATGAATAAACAATATTATTAGCAATTAATGTATTTATTTAATATGAGAGAGAAGCGGGAAAAGTTTGATTAGAATTAATGTGGTGCTGACACGTGCCACCTCATTTACCCTTTTATTAGAGTAGTAGATATTCACTAGGCTAGTGACATCTTCCTACTCTAATAACAGGGTAAATGGAGGTGCTACGTGTTAGCATCACATTCATTCTTATCAAATTTTTCTCGTTTCACTCTTCTATTAAATAACTACATTAATTACTAATATATTATTTATTCATTTTACATTATAATAGTTTTTAATTAAAAGAATTTTTTTTCTAAAAAATCAAACTAGTTTTACGTAACATTTTAAATTTGGTTTTTTAAAGTAAATTTTTATAAAAATAATTAAAATAGGAAGTTATAGTAATGAAATTTTAAAAATGATAATTTTTAAAACGTTATTTTGAAACAAAATGTTTACTTATCTTTAGAAAACAAAAAAAATTAAAAAGTTCATATTATTATTTTATTACTTATAGTTATTACTCATACGTAATTCCAATCATATCATGTCTAATATATCGTTTTATAATTAATAATTTTCATTCTATTTAATATTTTGTTTATTAACCATGTAATATATGGGTTTACTAAAGTTAGTTTGTAGATATTTATAGATATTATTAAGAAAAATAAAAAAATCACACATTATATTATTTATAGATATAGATATTTCTAATAAATAAATTTAAATTCAACTCAAACTGGTTAAATAATATATAAAAAAGCATAGTTATTGCTTATTTTCCGGAGCATCTCTTAATTTAATCTAATCTTTTGTTTACTTCGTGCTCAAAAATTAAAAAGTATTTGTTTAATAAATAGACTTTTTTAATAGAAGATAGTAATGAAACAATATATTTTTAATAAAATAAAAGAATGAATATTAGAAATTAATGTGATTAACAACAATAATAAAAGATTTGACATTAAAATATACATATAAATTTGTTTAGCGAATAATGTCTGAAATAAAAAATCTATGCTAATAAATCAAAATCTCAAATATACAAGCATCTAACCTAGTATGGAATATGTATATATAAATTTGGTAAGTTTGACATGTTTTAACATTAGTAAGATAGTAAAAATTGATATGGTGCTGATATTTTGACAGATCCTACGTGGGTCCTAGTTGTACTATCCAGAAAAAGGTTATACGTACAATAGTTATCTTTTATTATAAGTTATAAATTAAAGATACTAGTCTAACGACCCATGTGTTACTAGGGTTGTTTACGAGCCGAGCCGAACCGACTGAACCTTTGCTTGTGCTTGACTCATTACAAACCGAGCCGAACCGATCGGATCGTTTATAATCGAGGCGATAATTAAACGAGCATTTTTCGAGCACTATTTTTTTTCTGATCGAGCATCAAGCGGTAAGTGACTTTAAAACAGACTTATAGTGTAGTTTGTCGTTCGGTTTAATTTTGCAGAGAGAGCTAGTGACAATTTTAGGTTGATGATGAGGCTGAGGCTGTGATCAATAAGACGATGAGACGAGTGCAGAGAACGATGATGATGAGAGCGGGAGGAAATCGACTTAGAGTGAGCCAGGGAGATGAATAGGCGTTAAGCTGGCTATCCAAGTCAAAGACTATAGATTTGAGGTTTAGGGTTCTATTATTAGATTTAGTGTTATTTTTTATCAGTTAGATTGGCCTACTATGTGTAAATATAATTCTATATTTGTATATGATCAACCAAATCTAATATAATGATATGTATAAAACTATTAATATAACTGTATATTTGTGTGTGTATGTGTATATATAATTAATTAAAAATAATAATTCGAGATGAATCGAGGGGAGCGAACCTTTGCTCGTACTTGGCTCGTTTACAGACCAAACTGAGCCGATCTTCTCGCTTACGATTGATCCAAACATCGAAAGAGCATTTTGCAAGTGGTTGCCGAGGTACGTGCGATTTGGATAGCCCTGTGTGTTACAATTTGACTTCATAGTTGAAAGATGTATAGAAGTGAAGATTAAATAAATATGTGTAGGAGTATGTTACATGTCAAAAATTAAAAAATGTCGAAATACATAGTTAATGTTACGAATCTCTAAAAAAATTTTGTATACAACATTTTGTGTCATAGTTGAAAGATTATCGTTGGCATCTAGCATTCAGGTTATAATCCTGCGTACTACACAGGTTATATATTAGATTTCTTTTAAATTGTATTAGCTTACATAAATATTATTAGTCATACAAAATCTAGTAACTAGAATACTTTTATTATGTACAATAGTAATAAATAAAAGTACAATTATAATTAACAAATCAGTAGATACTTTTATGAATACTAAAACTTATGATCAAAACAAACAATTGATCACTTTTACTCATACATGAAAATTTCTACGATACTAAATTTGATTTAAACAACCAAAAACAATTTGCATGATTTTTTATCAATATAGTGTTATGATAACATATGACACTTAGTGTAATCATTTCCTATTTATTTCATGTTATTTCAAGACCTGTTAAAACCAGGTTTGAAAAATAGTCCAAGAGCTTTCTTTTATTTTTTACAAAAAAAAGATAGCCCCTCTAAACTTTTGACATGTGTGGTGGGTGTTTAAAAAGTTGACTAATGGCAATATGTATTTTTTTACTATGGTGGGAATACCCGCACGTTGTACAGGGTGTCCAACTGATATTTGATTTAATTATGATATCTATCACGAACCACAACTCATTCCAAGTAGATTCATATGAATGTTTATAGAGTCTGTAAGTTGGTCACTATTGATGCTTTTGTTGTAGGTCTTCAAATGTTTTGGTGTTTTGTTCAAGAGCAATTAAAGATTATTATGTTGGTGTGTTGAGGTTGTGTTTGTGAGCTATCATTTGGTTTGTCTCTACCTATTTGGTTAAATGAAAATGTTTTCTATGAGTGTTATCTAGTTCATTGGGATAACAAAAGAACGAACACGCAAACAACATAGGTGACCAGATAATGATGACCAAAATACACTATAAAACATCAAATAAAACTACAAAATAATTAAACAGACTTTACACAACATTAATAAGCAACAACAAATGTGGATAATAAGACTCCAAATAAAAATGAGTTAAATTGTACTACCAAATATAGTATACCAGAAAGAAAAAAAACTTCAATAAAATAACACAATGTGTTTCAGATCTATAGCATTTAAATTAAAATAGTACTAAAGAAGAATCACTTACATTATTAAAATATTATTATTTAACCAGAACTTTCATCACTAACAAACACCAACATATTATGTATTTTTCAATTGTGAATCACTTGTTGCATATGGAGTTGCTGACTATGATTTACATTAAAAACCAGTTTTAAATAGTTTTTAGGTGGAGTTATCTAAAATTTAGGAATATTGAACTCTATAAAATTCGTAAAACTACAAAACTCTAAATGTTAAAGCTTTTAGGGAAACAAATGTAAACAATTATAAAAAGCAAAGAACACTCTTATCATTTTTGACGAACCGAAAAAACAAAATAGATGATGGTATCAAGTAGAAGGGGTTTTTTCTTTGTAAAGCAAACCTCCTAAATGTTAAAGTCTTAACTTGTATGTAATAATCCCATACGTTACGACGAAAACTTAAACTTCAAATCTGATAACTTGAAGTGTAAAGTTAACATTAGCAATATAGTACAATTGAAATTGTAAATTAATATTTTAAAACCATCTTCAAGTAATTAATTAAATAAATAACAATTAATGGATTGATAAGAGGTCCTTGAGTTAAAGATGGAAAGTATGAACAATGTAGCAAAGTCGAACACCACAATCATCATCTTGCTTATCTTTTTAGGACTACAATTGCAGTCATATGTAGCTTTCTTTCACCCCTCATCAATATCATTTTACATTCAGCCTTACAGTTATTAACAACGTAGTTGATTCCCTATTTTTTGCTTCATTAACTAATTTTGACTTTTTGCACACCATAGATTTCTGCATCATTTCAAAACAAAACTTACGTGTTAGTTCATGGCCAACTCAAGCTACTATTTCAATAGCCCATTAAGCTACGAGACATTAGGTAACCTATCAGGCAAAGTACACCTACTCGAGCAAGATTAGTGGATAGAAAAAGTGTTTCAGTTCGAAACTAAATTTTTCCATAATAAACAAATAAAACTTACAATGCAAGTAATGAGAAATAATGATAAAACCACTAAAATCTTACCTTTTAAAGCAACTCTTGGTTCCAAGGTAATATCACGTTAATAATTGTACCTTCTTCCTCTTAGTCCACCTATAATTATAACACATTGCTAACAGAAGCTGCTCTTGATGTAAATTTGTGATTTAACTACGACAAAGAACAAATGTTATATACAAGGCAAAAAAACCCTTTCAAAAGGTTTTTTTGAAATTTGTATTCATGTTGTAACAATGTTTTTTTACAACAAACAATAAATGTCAATTTTTAAGACTTAGTAAACTGAATGACAAGTAAGATTGTTATAGTCACTAAAGGAGCCCAGTTTAGAACCTAGGACCAGTTATTTATAGAAAAAGGCCCATTGTTTCTTAACTTTTGATGCTATGAGAGCCAATGATAATGATAATACAAATGCAGAGATGTTTGTTCTTTAAAAATATCCATCAAAATAAATTCAAAATGAATCCTTCACATGTCTATTGAGTGTTGAAACTTTTAATTTTGTGCATACTAACGTTTGACTGCTTGTCAAGTATCTAAAATATCCCAAATAAAAGCAAACAAAGGAATCAAGTACACTCAAAATCAAGGCTTTCAATAATAAATACATGGGCAATCTTGACTCAAATTTAAAGCAAAACAAAAAGTAATATAAATTCATAGGACGTTGAAAGAGGAATATATTTATATTAGAGCTAGATGAAGCATACATAATGTTTGTCACTAATGAAGTTGATTCTTAAGAATGATGATTTTAATCTCAGTCTCCAATCCTATAATCAACAATTTTATCATTAGAACCAAAACATTCATTATAAACAACATGGTTTGTAAAGCAAGATGGCTTTTGTTGTTACTACTACTCTATACATCACCACATACCGGTTAAGCCAATTCCAGTCTTGTTGTAAATGAAAAAATTCATCATTATCAGTATTTGATTATGCCATTAGGTTTGATGCTACTGTTTTAAAAGTTGATTTTAATCGTTAATGACAACAAAGGCAGAGCTAAATCATCACTTTCTAATTCTTGCTAAGCCTGAATTCAACTTTATAGTTGGAATAATTACTGTTATATCCAAAAAGTTCAAAAAAGCCACATTTCTTAACTTGACTTCCTTGGAACTATACAGAGTTATAGACCACATCATTGCTATTATATTAACTTAAATCGTCTTGTGATTCTTAGGTCCAAACAAAAATGAATCTCAGGAACTACAATATATCATTTTAACCTGAACCATATGGAATTCCCAATTTCATCATTCGTAGTACCATAACCTAGAAGAAAGGATGCTGCCAGGATGTAATTAATATCAAATGCCCTAATCTCTACATAGACTATCAAACAACTAACAACCCAATAGAAGTACCAATCAAAATTTTAAACTCTAATTCCCGGTATCGATTAAATTGTCATTTTGAGAAATTAAATGTTACGATAGAATAATCATAGCTAACTCAATGAAAGAAACTGATGGTATGATGTATAAATTATAGCATTTTAAGGTATAATGAAACTAAAATATGTTTGGTTTTCTTGCCATTATCTCTACATGCATTTCGAATTCTAAATAACTATTGATCACAAATTCATACATCCTCTATAATGTTTGTTTTGACTTGATAAAAGGCCCAAGGTATGCTGCTGAAACAGTAACTTAATCACGGCAAAGTTAATTGATTAAATGCTCAGAATTAATTATTCTGCAAGACCTGTTTTCTAAAATGACCTGCCAAAACAATACTCTTAATGATCAAACTCCATTCAGGGTACCATATTCCAATTAACCATATTTGGAGTTTTAAATTTCTTATCTACTTCGGATGAATACCATGGTTTACTCTTCACTTCCTGATTTAATCCTAACTAAATCAAACAATGCACAAAGGCTATCTAAAGAGAATGCAATTATATGGTGAAAGCTGTGTTGGGTTAATCGGTTTTTGTTCACGGGTTGCGGATCATGGTTCATTGGTTGTTCGAATGGGTTATTTGTTTCTGCATGTTTTGAGAGTTCTGCATGTTTTGTACTCTCATTTAATATATATAATTGTTTAAGCAGAGAGTTCCAATATTTTATTTTGTTTATCATCTAAAAACATAATCAAACCTATACATATCTTTATGAGTTGCAATTAGAAACAATTTAAGTAGAATACATCTCTCTTCTTTTCTAGACACATCCACATTAAAGATACATACTAAGGCTTCATGAAAAACTCAAGCCATTAACTATCCACATCAAATCAAACATACATATGTTGGATGGTTTAAAACCCCTGAAAAGCAATCCAAAAAGTAAATGAACTGAATATAATGTTATATCAGAATATTCAAATTTCTTATAATTCTCAGGGTTTGATTCCTATTTTTTTTAAAGTAGAATGGGATTGAGAATCAGTTCCTAGCCTACTGTTACAAGATTCCTAATTTTATGGATATGATTCCTAGTTTTGAAACCCATACCACTATACTAAACACCATCTATCATTTTTGTTTCTATTCCATCATTTCTAAAACAAATGAATAAACCAATAGGATTAGTGGGTATTATTTAACCATCCAAAAAAACAAAACAAGCATCTTTGTTAATGCGTGAGATACCAAATGACCAGAAATTAGAACATGAAGATTAGTAGTTATGGATTAATAAATGATTAACATACCTCTCTAATGTTGTGGTTTTGGACTCAAGCAGAGAAGCTTTTTCTTTTGCTAAATCTAAAGAAAACCTTAATTAAATAAACTCTACCAAAAAAACCTATGAAAGGTCTTAATCTGATCTTGGTGGTCAAAATCTTACAAAGCTAGAAGATGCTCATTTGAAATCCAATTGAAATCCTAGAAAATCCAGATCAATGTCCCATTCTGAGGAAGGTGTTTCTAAGTTCGTTACGCTCCTTCCACTGCAGAATGATTTCTAACCACATTAGTGATTGTGATGAATTATTATCATGTTTTATTTTTATTGTGATGTTTTATGTGTTGTATTCTTATTATATTGTTTTTATTATCATGATGCATTTTGATTGTATTGTTTTCCATTATTCATATTATTTTATGGTAAAACAACACGAAAACATTATGTTTTATCGTCAAACAACACAAAAACTTATAGATTTGAATGTTAAGTAATACTTTTATGATAGAACAACATAGAATGCGTTGTTTAATGTTAAAACAGCATACAAGGTGTTGTTTTACCCCTAATGTTTGTTTTACCCTTACCATGTTGTATTACACGATCTCTTACCTTAAAACATTATAAAATGTGTTGTCTTACCCATAAACAACATAAAAAGTGTTGTCTTACCGTAAAACAGCACAGAACATACTCTATTATCGTAAAATAGCATGGGACATCTTGTTTTAGTACAAAACAACACGAATTCGTAATATATTTTTTTTAATATATCAATACTATACTCAAATATAAAGAAAAAAATGCTCGATTTTATGGTTGATTTTTTTAAAAAAATATCGTATAAAAAGTTATGAATATCTTTATAAAGTGAGGGAATTCAGAAAAAAAAGTCAAAGTGGTTTTTTATATAATACATTGCAACCATTTTTTTCCTACGTATTGATCTCAGACATTTATTCATGAGATGAAGGGCTTAGATCACTTCTTTGGCTTTTTAAAGAAGATTAATTAACTTTATATGGAAATCACCCTCTAAATAATTATATAACAAAAAACTTAAAATATAGCGACAATCATATGTGTGTGAGAAAAGGGTTCTTTTCAAATGCATAAATATTTTGAGAACCAATCTAAATCATTTATTTATTTGTATAATTGGCTAAAAACTTTTTTTAGTACGTGTAAAGTAAATGAAATATTATTATTATATATTAAAAACATATGTCGGTAGCTAAAACACTTGTAGTACTCAATTTTATTTGTCCACGTGTAGGTGTTGATTGGTCCTATTATTATTATTTTTTCACATTTTGCAACCGCTTCCGGTAAACCACCACCACCTCCGCTCAGTCCACTAAGCACCGCTAGCTATTCCTCCACTGTCCATTATTAGATACCACAAGCAGAAATGAGAACAAACCATCATCGGGATTTTTTTTTAGACGGTGATAGCTGAAGTGCTGCTTCGGGTGGTGGTGTGGAATGGGGCGGGGGCATGGGACGACAGTTTGGAAAAGTATTGTCATGTGAACAAAGGGTTTCAATTGATTACTCATTGATAGTTTGCAAATATTTAATTATTTTTTCGAGGTCAAGTCACTATTACTAGGTATGTGACTGCCTGTATATATCATATCCTTCGATTTAAACAAAATTTTAAAGCTAAAATCCTTTTGATCTTATCGAGAAGAAAAGAAAATCAAATACAGTGCGGGGGAAAGTTGTTATACAAACTAGGTTTTTTATACGAAGTATATACAATTATACACAATAAAAAGTTAAGAATGTAATTACGACGCAAAAGGTGAAATTATTCACATGGAGATAGATTTATCACATAGTGATAAAGAGGTATCCTTACGTAATAATTTAAATTCATCATTTTAGAATTGACTATTTTAGTTTACAAAATTTTTATATATCATACATTAACAATGATTATTTAGACCAATCTTATTACATAGATATTATTTATACAAGTTCAACTAAGTTTAATTCTTTTACTATTTAACTAAGCATTTGTGATTATAATGAGACCTCGCGCTACCACTTTATCTTCTTTAAAATAATTGGTTGAACAATGTTAAGGATTGAGAAGATGAAACATGAATAAAGATGGTGAGTCTGTCGAATATCATCGATTACGTTGAAATGGTTAGGTCAATTGATGTTTCCAGACCTTGATGAGAGTGGAGAAGCAAGATCAGAATCTGTGAACTAGGGTTGGACAAGAAAGACCATCACAGTATTACAAAAGAATCTCGCAGTAACGCACGATTCAAAATCTAGTTAAATACTAGTCAAGTTCATAGTTAAATGTTTAGTAGTCAAAAGCCTATAATATGTGAAAAATAAATATTAGAAAATATAAATATAGAAATAAAACATAATACAAATAATAATAGAGAAGATTATTAAAATTTAAAATAAAGTAGAAGATATAATAATTTAAAATGTAAAATTTAGTCATATAAATTATTAGTTTAATTTATACATATTATTTAATAATAAGAGGGAAACGGATAAAAGAATGATAGGTTCACAAAATTATGACATGCGACATAACCATTACCTATTGAGTTCTTTCCCAAAAGAGTGTAGGTAGAAAAAAAAAGTTTTTTTTTTTTTTTTTTTTTCAGAAAAGATGTAGGTGGAAAAAATATATGCCAAAATATGTGAGTTGAAAAATATTTACGAAAAAATGTACTTATCCTTTTTTTTCATTTTTATTAACTAATCTTATAATTCTTTTTCTTTTATCTTTTCTTCCACTCCGATTCGTCTATTCTACTGCACTCAATAATCATTCTCTATAGTTTTTTCCGTACTTATGACGAAAAGTATCATCCATCTAATCCGTACGTATATCAGAAGGTATTATTAGTCAAGTCTCTTTTAGAAGTGATGATCGACTTGATTACTTAATTTCCAATATGCTTAATCACGGAGACATGTCGTATGTGTTTAATTTCCACCATTTAAGTCTCGGTGATAAGGTTCCATCGTACGTTATTTATTGTTTGTCGGTGAAAATGTTGAAACTTATCTGGAATTTTCTAGGAAAATGGTTCTCTTTCTTTTCTACTTGACTTTGAGTATACCAAATATGTCCTTCGATTATATCTTGTTTCTTGTTAAATGCTTAGTTAACGATAACAATGGAACTTAAATGCTAAGTTATGTTAAATAAATGTTCATTTTGTTAAATAACTATGTTACTGTTCACGAGACGTCAAATTGTTTAACTTTTCTTTGTTCTTGTTTTATTTTTAGACTAGACGTAGCAGTGCCTTTAAAGGGCTACAAAGTTGCTGATGTGGACACAATTGGAGCGTTAAAGTCACTACGTCTTAGTTAACAGGACTTAAATTCATTTATAATCAAACCCTTAGCGGACGTTAAAAGAGATGAATGATTTTTTTCTTTCTCACTTTTAACTAAAAAGGGTTTTAAACCCACTACACTTGATTTAAAATGATTTTAGTAAATTCATATTTGTCTATTTGTATTTTAACCAAATAAACCACTACATATAGTCTTAATATTGTTCGATTAAAAATAAGAGATATAAAAATTGGAAAGAAATTAAAATGAGTTAAATTGAAAAGATAAATAAAGATGATAATAGGTTTAATGAATAAAAGGCATAAAAGAGAAGATTTATAAGATTAGTTAAAAAAGTAAAAGAACAAACAAAAAACATTCATTTTAGTAAGAGTAAATTACACGAATGTCCTTGTGGTAAGTCAAAATTACGATTTTGATCCTCAAGTTTGAAAAACGACAAGGTCAGTCTCAAAGTATGCACAAACGAAACAGGTTTGATCCCTGACATGGATAGTCAGTTATCTCTTTCCGTTAAGTTGGGTGAAATGACCAAAGTACCCCATAAATTGGAGACCACCCACTCCACACCACCCCCGCCCACCATCAACCTCACTATCACAATCCCCACCATGCCATCTTCTTCACAACCATCGCCCATCACCACCATCACATCGTCTTCTTCACAACCATCGCCACCACAACCATGATCTAAGCCGAAACAAGCTACCGGCGGCCAGATCTGAAACAACATTATGTTGGAAAAAACTAGATCTGGCAGCAAAGCACTGACGATGGTTGAAGGCTGTGGTTGGGGTGGTGATGATGGTTGCAGAGGGAGGGGAGTAAGAGACGATGATTGGTGGTAACGGTTGATCAGAATAGAGAGCAAGAGATGGGCGGCGATGGCTGCAAGTGATGGTGGTTGAAGGGGTTCTGGTGGTGGTCCATGGTTTATGTTTAGGAGGGGAGAGAGAGATGGTTTCAGTGGTGGTGGCTTGCCGTCAGTAGCCATGATGGTCGACCAGCAGGGAAGGTGATAGAGGTAGTAGAATAAGGGTATTTTTGTCTTTTTTTAAAAGTTAATAAAAAAGTTAATTGTTCATACAATTCAGAGACCAAACATGTTACGTTTATCCATACTTTGCGACTGGCCTTGTAGTTTTTCAAATCTGGGAACAAAACCGCAATTTGAACATAGCATAAAGACCATCCGTGTAATTTATTCTTTTAATAAATAATATTCAAATCACACATTTTGATAAATATTTTTTCCATCAGTATTTTTCTCAAGTTATTTTTGCCTAAAAGAGTGTAGATGGAAAAGATTTTTTACCAATACGAGGGATGTGAAAATTATTTATTAAAATGGTTGTTTTTATTTATTCTTTTATATTTTTAACCAATAAATCTTCTCTTTTTTTATCTTTTATTCATTCAACCTATTGTCATCTTTATTTATTTTTCCAATCTAACTCATTTTAGTTTCTTCAACTTTTATAACTAACTTATTACAATCCTATTTCTTTATTTTTTAACCGAACAATATTAAAAATGACACAAGAACAAAAGAAAAAAAAGCAAAATGAATTGACGTCTCGTGAACAACAACATTTAACAAAATGAACATTTATCTAAGATAGTTTAGAAACTAAATTCCATTGTTTTCATTAAAAGCAACATTTTACAAGAAACAAGATATATTAAAGGACATGTTTGGTATACTCAAAGTAAAGTTGAAAAAAAGATAATCTTTTTCTAAGAAAATCCCAGATAAGCTCCACCATTTTCACAGACAAACAATAAACAATATATCAGAAAAGAAGTAACAATTAAGTCTCCTTATCCTTTACATACGATGGAACCTTACGATCAAGACTTCCGGAGGAAATTAAACGTATACGACACGTCTCCAATGATTAAGCAAGTTGGAAATTAAATAATCAAGTCGACCATCACCTCTGAAAGAGACTTGACTAATCATATCTTTGATATACGTACGGATTAGACAACGGATTCCTTTCGTCATAAATACAGAAAAAACTATAGAGATGATCATTGAGTGCAGTCGAATAGACGAATTAGAGTGCAAGAAAATATAAAAGAAAAAAATTATAATATTAGTTAAAAAATAGCCAATTTATCAAATATTTTTCAACTCATCAATTTTGATAAATATTTTTTTTCACCTTACACCTTTTTTGAAAAAAAAAGAAAGAAACTTATTTATTAGTTGCGGATTTACCAAGAACTCTAATACCTCATTTTACGTATCTTTGAATTAATGTGTGTTCATACATTCATCTACACCTGTGTGTTCATAATAATTCTCTTATTTACATTTGTGTACGAAACTAGTTACTAGAAATGAGATAGAAGAGAAAGTATATAAATTAATTAATTAGAAAAAATATCATTTAATCTTTTATAATTATAAAAACTTTTTTTAAAATTTTATAATAAATGAATAATTTACATTTGCTCTTACGAGTTCGAGTTCTCGTAATATTTGTGATCCAAATATATGTATGTGTGTGCATATATATATTCAAATAAAAATCATTAAGTTTTTGAAAACTATTTTGCTATCTATTATTGTGTATGTTATATTATATTTATAAAATAATTTAAAAAAGGATATTACATATTATTTATATATGTTATTTATAAAATAATTTAAAAGGATGTTATCTCTTAATCATTAAATCTTAAAGTTACGTCATAGTCATTAAGAAACCATGAACAATTAAAAGATAGCCTTTTAATAGTCATTAAAAAGCTGCTAAACAACCTTTTAATCTATTTATACTAATAAAAGAAGTTTTTTGAAACCACATAGCAAAAATCTACATATCTTAAATCAAAATTTCCCTTTGAGTAAATTAGTATTTGCATCCTTGACGTTTGTCAAATTTAACTACTTGAATCCTCGATTTTTAAATCCATCTATTTTCCCCCTAACGTTTATTTTTGTCTCCATTTGAGTACATATGACTAACACCGTTAATGTTTCTGTTAAAACATTTGTTAAAAGACAAAACTACCCTTGAGATTACCCATCCACCTATCCATCACATGATAAACTAGACCAGACTCATTACCACCCCATCTCTCTATCTCTCACATGCACTCTCTCTTTCCCCTCTTTCCATCACCACAAGCACCACCATAGTTGCACACTACCACCACCACTACCATAGTTGCACACCACCACCACCGCCACCGCCACCGCCACCGCCACTACCACCCCAGCCACCCATCACCACCACAGCCGCCAGTCACTGCCACCACAGCCGCCAATCACCACCATCACAACCCTCCATCACCACCAAATCGCAACCACACAATCTCCCATCACCACCAAATCGCAACCACCACAACCTCCCATCACCACCAATCGACACCACCATAATCTCCCATCACCACCAAATTGACACCACCACAACCCCCATCACCACCAAATCGCCACCACCACACCCCCCAATCACCACCAAATCATCACCACCACACCCTCCAATCACCACCAAATCGTCACCACCACAACCTCTCATTGTTGCCCACCACAGCCCCCGTCACCCCCACCACAACCCCCATCGCCGCCACCACAGCCCCCTCACCACCATCACAGTCCCCAATCATGAAACAAAACCATAACGTCCTTCGACATGAGGATGCCATAGTTGTTGGGGCTCTCGACGATCCTCGATAACGCTAGAGACTGCTGCGGTGACGCTGATTCGGAGGTTATGAAGTCGAATTTATCGCCATCGTTAGTGAAATCGTAGCTTGAATCTCTCCATATAGGTCCTTGATGATCTGCAACAGGGTTGAGCTTGTACGGTTGTAGCTCTGGTTCTTTGGTGGTCGTACTTGCGGTATTACCGTTTCTACCCTTCTCAATGTCACTTCGGCGGTCGCCGGAGTCCGACGGATACGGAGACGAACACATGGCGGCAGCGGCGATGGTTGTGGTGGTGGGGTGGAAGTAAGATCAATGGTGTGATCGTGTTGGTAGAGTAGGATTTGGTGTTATTCGGGGTTGATTTGTTGAAGGGTTTGGTGAATTTGTTCATGAATTTGAAGGATTTGAATTGAAGATTTGAAAGATTTGGGGATTAAATTAATGGTTTATGGTTAAAATATATTGAGTGGGTCCCAAATTTTTATTTAATTTTTAAAATTTGAAGGACAGTTTTGTCTTTTTTATAAAATATTTAACAGAAAACCTAACGGTGTTAGCATTCAGGATGCAAATAGATGAAAAAATAAAAAGTCATGGGACATAGTGACGTTTTTAAACTTTAGAGATGCAACTGGTTATTATTTGAAAATATTAAAGATGCAAATAGTAATTTACTCCTTCCCTTTCTCTCTCTTAATAAATAATTATATTAACTACTAATCATATGATTTAATATTTTTATATATTAAAAGTATTTTTAATAAATTAAGAAAGAGAATTTTCTTGAAATTACAATTTATAAATAAATAACTTTTTCATAAAATAAGAAATTTTTTAAAAATAAAACTTTTCTTAAATACAAAATATTTAAAATTTTTGTTTTTAAACAGTTATTTAAAGTCTTAACTCATACATAATTTTATCAATATATTATCTTAAAATATTATTTTATAATTAATAAATATTCGTTACTAAGTATTTAATATTTTATTTATTCAAACCGTGTAATAAACATGATATTAACATAGTAAAATATAAATCTAATATCACGAGAAAAAGATAAACCATATGTTACTCACCAACACATAAGACCACGACCTTTACAAAAATGAACTCTTTGATGAGCAACCCAGTTTGTGTTCGTTATTACGATCCACTTTGCAACCCGGGCAGTTCTCATGGTATACTTGCTCGAGAAGCTCGTTGTTTAGTTCGTCGTTGGTCGCCATTGTAACGCTAAAACAAACTTGTGGCTTCTAATCACCTTCAAAATCTTTTATTGAAATATATAATCAAACCTGCAACTTTTATGTTTCGAGGACAAAGAGTTGGAGGAGATGAATTTGAGTTTGCAACTAATGTATACATATATTATATATAAAAGTATATACCAAGAGTAATTACAACAATGGTCCATGAATTATTGTTTATATCATTTTATTCACATTTTTTTTCAAAATATTATGACTTTGGTCCTTATTTAGAGAAAAATGACAAACCGGTCCCGTTTCTATTAGAGTCTGAATTGGTGATGTTTCACAAGTGGTCATGGACTCATGTCCGGTTGGTGAATTTAAGTGATAACATTTAATTTACAATCACTTTAAGGGTTTAAAGTCAGCTTATACAACACACACAATATAATGTACATTTTCTTGTATATATAGAATCTTGCGTTATGTGAACTATAGTCACTTGGTAATAATATGTATTCATGTGTCTAATCTATGAAACTGGGTGTTTCTTTGAAGTGAATACATACTCGTGACTTATATTTGTGTAATATATGAATTTTCGTGTATCTTTTTCAAGTATGTTCATATCTATCATCATTTCTGTCCTATTTTTGTTATACAAATTGTTATATAGATACTTTATCCTCTTCAATTTCATATTCCCTGTCATATGAATATGGAATCTATGTGTGAGCTTGTGAAAATAAGTTTGTTAGCAGAGGGTCATAAGTATTACTTAATGGAGTGATTAATACATGTCTCAATTCATTTTCATAGGCTTTGTTGTATGTTTTGTTAGAAATTTAGTGAAAATATATGTTGTCACTCATTTGGACATTAATAATTAATTGTATTTGTTACAATTTAATTACCAAACCATTTCGTATGTGTTCTCCTAAGTGAGAGAGAACACAACGAACCAAACCGTGTCCAAAATGAAGCTAAGATGAATGAGATATCGATGCTCGAAGTTGTGTAGTTGAAACACAAAAGTTGTAGAATTACTAAGAGAAATTTTGTTCCACATTGGAGGAAGTGTAAACTATAAAATAGTTTATAAGTATGACTTTCTAAGGAATTGTGTTCCCACATATGTCAAGCACAAGGGTGCGAAGCACCCAAGGGATCGTGTCGAGGGCGATGGGCGCAATGTGGCGCTTTGATGGCGCACTTCGCATCGCCGCGAGCCGCTTGAGAGCCGCCTTAGTATTTTTGAAGTGCCGATTGACCTGACTGCTGAGCTTCCTCTGTTGTAACAGACTGTTGACATTCCTCCTAATAATTCTGTCCTTAACTCAGAGACTCTTGACTTAGCTGATTGTAACTGCTCTGAGCTCACTTGCATATATATATATATATACAAGACTTGGTGTCTTGTAGAGGGGCACTTACATGTTTCACTACACACGGCAAGAAGAATTCCCTACTTTCTCGCAACTTCGTACTCTAGTTTCAGGTACCTGTTTCAGGTGCTAGGCGGACTCCGGCAGTACTTCTGCTCCGGCTGTTGTACCCTGGGAGACAGACAGGATTCACCTGGGTAGCCCGAAATCTGTTTTAAGGGACCTCTGTTCAACATAAATACTCAGCCATTGTTCTGTTTCTTTTGTTTATTTGCTGTTTCTTAAACATCATGTATTCTGTTTGTTTAGTTTCTTTTGCATTGTAATCAAAGTTCTTTATCTATAAAACATTTATATTATTTTGTGAACGATGTTCCTACAAGCTTAAAACAGATTTTAAAACATCGTTCTTTTATGTTTTAAAATTTTATACTTTGATTTTGGGAAAACAAATTAGATTTGGTATAGACTTGGTTTAATTATATTTTTTCAGAAATGGCTTCTGCTTCTGCTACGTCTACTGCTTCTAACACCACTATGGGACCATTAGTTGGTTCTGATGCTGCCCGGGCTGTGGCTAGCCATGCTGAAAAACCAGAAAAGTTTGGTGGTTTGAATTTAAAGATGGCAGCAAAAGATGCTATTTTATTTGACTACCTTGAACCTTGCGAGGTTCTTGACTGAGTCTCCTCCTACGCTTGCTGAAGGGGCCGATGCTCAAGCAGTGAGTGCACTTGATACTTGGAAACATTTCGAGTATCTATGCCATAACTATGTGTTGAATGGTCTTGAGGATACTTTGTATAACGTGTATTGCAAAATAACGACTGCCAAAGAATTATGGGAGTCGTTAGAACGCAATATAAGACGGAGGATGCCGGCACGAAGAAATTTGTTGTCGCCCGTTTCTTGGACTATAAAATGGTTGATTCCAAGACTGTGATCAGTCAAGTCCAGGAGTTACAGGTTATACTAAGTGACATTGCCTCCGAAGGAATGGTTCTTAGTGAAACATTTCAAGTGGCTGCCATGGTTGAAAAATTGCCTCCTAGTTGGTCGGATTATAAAAATTATCATAAACATAAACGAAAGGAGATGACAATTGAAGACCTAGTGGTTCGCCTTTGAATTGAGAGGACAACCGTATGGCACACAAGGGGACTCAAGTTCAAACACTTGCTAAGGCAAACTTGGTTGAACATGGTCAATCCTCCCGGGGAGGAAAAAGGTTTAATAACAAGAACCGAGGCAAGGGTAAGGTTGTGGATCTTGGGCCTTGAAAGGGTGGCGTGAAGAAGAAGGTGGCTCCCTTCAAAGGGAAATGTTACAATTGTGGTGAAGCCGGTCACCGTGCCGATCAATGTAAGGCACCAAAACGTGACAATGCAATGATGATAGATGATGGGATGCCTCTTGTTGCCATGATCTCGGATCTTACAGCAATGAAAGAAGAGGTGAATATGGTATCTAACAACCCTAAAGGTTGGTAGATGGACACCGGGGCTACTCGCCATGTTTGTCCCGATAAAACTCTCTTTAATACGTTTAAAGAGTTGAAGGGTGATGATAAGCTGTACATGGGAAATGCAGCAACAACCGACATCAAGGGTGAAGGCGAAGTGATCTTGAAGTGGACTTCGGGGAAGGAGCTCACTTTAAGCAATGTTCTTTATGTTTCAGATCTACACAAAAGTCTTGTATCCGGGTGGTTGCTAAACAAGTTTGGCTTTAGATTAGTTTTTGAAAGTGATAATTTTGTTTTGTCAAAACGTGGAATGTTTATTGGAAAGGGCTATGCCCAAAATGGTATGTTCAAACTTAATGTAACTGCTATCAAGAAAGATATGAATAAAACTACTACTTCTGCTTACATGATTGAGTCTTGTGATTTATGGCATGGTCGTCTTGGTCATGTTAATTTTAATTCAATACGTCGATTGGTTAAATTAGATCATATACCATCTTTTATTTTGAATCAAACTCAAAATGTAAAACGTGTGATGAAGCCAAACAAACAAGATCATTGTTTAAATCGGTTGAAAGAATAACCGAGCCCTTGGGCTTGATTCACACTGATGTGTGTGATTTTAAGTCAATTCCCACACGTGGTGGAAATAAATATTTCATCACCTTTATTGATGATTTACAGGATATTGTTGTGTATATTTGCTAAAAAGTAAGGATGAAGCAATAGATAAATTTGTTTTGTACAAAACTAAAGTTGAGAATCAACTTAACAGGAAGATTAAAATTTTAAGGAGTGATCGAGGCGGTGAATATGTTTCACCATTTGTTGAATTCTATGCTCAAAATGGAATAATCCATGAGTATACTGCTCCTTATTCTCCACAACAAAATGGCATTGCAGAACGAAAGAATCTTACCCTTAAAGAAATGATGAATGCCATGTTGTTAAGTTCTGGGTTGAGCAAGGATATGTGGGGGAAGGCTGTTTTGTCAGCTACTTATCTTTTGAACAAAATTTCTTTCAAGAATAAGGATGTTACACCTACAAAATTTCTTTCAAGAATAAGGATGTTACACCTTACGAGTTGTGGATGGGTAGAAAACCATCTTACAAATTCTTGAAAGTGTGGGGGTGTTTAGCCAAAGTGGTAGTGCCACCATCGAAGGTTCAAAAGATAGGACCCAAAACTGTGGATTGTGTATTCATAGGCTATGCCGAACATAGTAAGGCATACCGATTTCTTGTACATGAGTCGAAGAATCCTGAGATACACAAAGACATGATAATGGAGTCGATTAATGCATCTTTCTTTGAAGATGTGTTTCCTTGTTTATCTCAGGATCATGCGAGTTCATCAAAACCGATTGATGAGATTGTTTATGGAAAAGAACAATCAGAGGTTGAAGAGGTAGAGCTAAGAAGAAGCAAAAGGCAAAGATTGAAAAGTCGTTTGGCCCTGACTTTCTTACCTATATGGTTGAAGGTGAGCCTAAAACCTACCAAGAAGCTGTAACCTCTTTAGAAGGACCTCAATGGAAAGAAGCCATCAAAAATGAAATAGATTCTATCTTGCAGAATCATACTTGGGAGCTAGTAGATCTTCCAACTGGTTGTAAACCACTTGGATATCGGTGGATATTCAAGAGGAAGATGAAAGCTGATGGCTCAATTGATAAGTACAAGGCAAGGCTAGTGATCAAAGGGTATAGACAAAAGGAAGGTCTAGACTACTTTGACACTTACTCGCCTGTCACTAGAATAACCTCTATAAGGTTGGTACTTGCAATTGCCGCTTTGCTGAATTTAGAAGTACATCAGATGGATGTAAAAACCGCTTTTCTAAATGGGGATTTAGAACAAGAAATCTATATGGAGCAACCTGAGGGTTTCTCTGCTCCTGGCCAGGAGGGAAAAGTATGCAAACTTGTCAAGTCTTTGTATGGCTTGAAGCAAGATCCAAAACAATGGCACCAAAAGTTTGATCAAGCCATGCTTGATTCTGGTTTCAAGATCAATGAGTTCGACAAGTGTGTATATGTGAAAGATACACCAAGGGGTTATGTGATGTTATGCCTTTATGTAGATGACATGCTTATCATTGGAAGTGATGATAACATGATTAGGTCTACAAAAGATATGTTGAAAGCGAGATTCGACATGAAAGACATGGGCTTAGCTGATGTGATTCTTGGAGTAAAGATCATTAGAACCAAAAATGGTCTGGTGTTAAGTCAATCTCATTATGTGGACAAGATCCTTGGAAATTTTAATGCAGATGACACTAGTGTTGCTCGGACTCCAGTTGATACCTCACATCATCTCTCTAAGAATAGAGGAGAGGGTGTTGCTCAACTGGAGTACTCAAGGATTATTGGCAGTATCATGTATCTCATGACATGTACCCTACCAGACCTTGCATATGCTGTGAGTAGGCTAAGCAGATACACTAGCAATCCAAGCTCTGAGCATTGGAAGGCTATGACAAGGCTTTTAAGGTACTTAAGATACACAAGGAACTATGGACTGCACTATGGTCAAGATCCAGCTGTTGTGGAAGGATATACTGATGCAAACTGGATATCCGACATAAAAGATTCCAAATCCACTAGTGGTTATGTGTTTACCCTTGGGGGAGTGGGTATAGCTTGGAAGTCATCCAAACAAACTGTTATAGCCAGATCAACAATGGAATCTGAATTTGTTTCTTTAGATAAAGCTGGAGAAGAGGCGGAATGGCTACGTCAGTTCTTGGAATATGTTCCAGGATGGCCAAATCCTGTAACGGCTATTTGCATACACTGTGATTGCCAATCAGCAATTGGCAGAGCTCAAAGTATAATGTATAATGGCAAATCAAGGCATATACGACGTAGACACAATACGTTACGACAACTACTCTTAACTGGAGTTATCACTATTGACTATGTGAAGTCAAAGGATAACATTGCGGATCCATTGACAAAAGGATTAAACGAAGAGTTAGTATACAAGTCGTCGAGAGGGATGGGACTAAAGCCCATGGAGTAAGTTTGTATGAAGGAAAACCTATCCTAGAAGATTGGAGATCCCAAGATCTAGGATCAATAGGACAACCTACTTATACGAACTGAGGTCACTGTGGGGGAGTACTCCAAACCATAAAATGGAAATCGAACATTTCCTAGTCCAATCCTAAATTTTAATCAGTGATATCAAAGAAGGTTAAGCCTATGGCTTTTAATGACTTGTGTAAAGTCACCTATGCGAGAGAGAAGTAGGGTCGCTTCGAATGGATTTGTTGGGGCGCTAATCCTAGAGCTCTTGCAGAACCAGGCTAGTGTTCAATGACCATAACGGACACAAAAATGAGGGGTGAGCCAGACCAAGGAGAATTTTGTGTGAAGTGTAATAACGTCTACATCAAAAGGGGTTAGTTCAAAGACATCGTGTCCACTAATCGCTAGGAGGCCAAGTATACTTCACAAAGAAAGGTTCAAAGAGAATATCTACCTATCCTGCAATATTCAACTGTTGAAACTATATCTTGATACTTGAGTACAAAGACCGATTTCCATTCATGTGGGGGATTGTTAGAAATTTACTGAAAATATATATTGTCACTCATTTTGGACATTAATAATTAATTGTATTTGTTACAATTTAATTACCAAACCATTTGTATGTGTTCTCCTAAGTGAGAGGAACACCACGAACCAAACCGTGTCCAAAATGAAGCTAAGATGAATGAGATATCGATGCTCGAAGTTGTGTAGTTAAAACACAAAAGTTGTAGAATTACTAAGAGAAATTGTTGTCCCACATTGGAGGAAGTGTAAACTATAAAATAGTTTATAAGTATGACTTTCTAAGGGATTGTGTTCCCACATATGTTAAGGGACACCCAAGGTCAAGCACAAGGGTGCGAAGCACCCAACGCGCCCGCGCCCGGGCACGGGATCGGGTCGAGGGCGATGGGCGCAATGTGGCGCTTTGATGGCGCACTTCACATCACCGCGAGCCGCTTGAGAGCCGCCTTAGTATTTTTGAAGTGCCGATTGACCTGACTGCTGAGCTTCCTCTGTTGTAACAGACAGTCTGTTGACATTCCTCCTAATAATTTTGCCCTTAACTCAGAGACTCTTGAATTAGTTGCTTGTAACTGCTTTGAGCTCACTTGCATATATATATATACAAGATTTGGTGTCTTGTAGAGGGGGCACTTACATGTTTCACTACACACGGCAAGAAGAATTCCCTGCTTTCTCGTAACTTCGTACTCTAGTTTCAGGTACCTGTTTCAGGTGCTAGGCGGACTCCGGCAGTACTTCTGCTCCGGCTGTTGTACCTTGGGAGACAGACATGATTCACCTGGGTAGCCCGAAATCTGTTTTAAGGGACCTCTGTTCAACATAAATACTCAGCCATTGTTCTGTTTCTTTTGTTTATTTGCTGTTTCTTAAACATCATGTATTCTGTTTGTTTAGTTTCTTTTGCATTGTAATCAAAGTTCTTTATCTATAAAACATTTATATTATTTTGTGAACGATGTTCCTACATGTTTGTCTTTGAATATAAACCATTTTATGCTTTTGAAAGACTTTGTGCACAAAGGTGTTGTTTCGATCCAATTTTGATATCAGGTTATGTTACAAAGTTCTTAATAATAGCCAATTCTCTTAGAAATAGAAAGCGCCGCTTCCTCTTCTTGCTTGTTATGTTTTCCAAACAGAGAGAAAGCTTACTATTTAGAAGAGAGAAAGTGAAAGCTTAAAAGAGAAATCTCAAAAGAAAAAAGTTATATGATTTTTATACCTTAATTTCGTCCAAAAATATAGATCTAAGCATGAAATCATGCTTAGATGTTGTCCAGAAATAATTAAACTTGTAAAATTTGTATCTTGATGTATTTTGATAGATCTCATTTGAAGAACCCTTCATTTTTAGGGTTTGCTTGATAGTTTGCCTAAGTTGAGTTCTAGATCCTTACATTTTACATGTTTTTACTATTTTAAGGCTAGTAGGCATATGTGATAGTATATGGATAAAGTGTGATGGCTTTTGAATGTTAAAGTTTGTATTATCATTAACAATTATGGTTTTTGATAGTATTATACATTAATGTTCTTGCATGATGATGAATATTTAATCCTAGAAAGATAGCATTTGATAAGTTATAGTATCATCATAATGATTTAAAAGTTATGAAAAGAATCGACCAGTAGGTGCTAAGTCACTAGAACCTTCCAACCTAATAGTATAACCTCCACAACTGTTAAAGTCCCTATAACTGGACCTTGTTCCTTCATACTCTAGAAACTTAACTAGAATTGCATGATAGACCCCCCGTAAGTAATACCTGGCCTTCGTAAGTGGGGTATAACCTTTACATATGTGGAACTACATTTGTAAGTAAGGAAGACCTTCCACGTACACGAAGACTTAAATAGATTGATGGATTTTTGGAAAATATCTTCGCATCTGAGAAGGCCTTCCATCAGTCTGAATATTTGTAATGGGGTTCTACCTCCATAACTTAGTATACGAAGAAAACTTTGAGAATAGCACCACTGTAACTGAGATAGATCCTTCGCACCTAAATAAAGCCTCTTTATCTAACTTCTTCATCAGCACTTGGCTTCTTCCTTCATATCACCCAACACTTTTCTTATTTCCATGATAGTATCCATGTATCAAACTTAGTTCATATATAAAGTGATCACATATATGTAATTAAAGACACAAATGTGAATGAATGTATAGTAAATGTTAAGAATGTTACAGAAGTGTTACATAATACCATGTGATAAGTGCTAAAGTATAATATAGTTACGGTGTAGCTAAATAGTTAAAGATTGACATAGATAATGATAGTAAAAGTAAAGAATGATAAAGTGGACCCAAAATACTAAAGTTCATGTGTGAAAACTGGTCCTGCCAACACTGCTAAAGAAGTTTATATTTGTCACCTAATAGGTATTATGCCTTATGCATACTAACCTGCTAAGAGACATGCATTATGCATACGCACATGATAGGAGTCATGCATTATGCGTACTCTCCAGATAGGAGTCTTGTCTTATACATGCTCAATCCCTACTAGAAGCCACACTTTGTGTATGTTCACATGACAGGAGGTTTCCGTTTATTACAAGCTCACTGACTAAAGGAGCTCTTTACTTGTATAAGCATAATGATAGAGTAACCATTAGCTAAAGTGATAGATATTGTTAAAGGATAACTATGTGGATTATTACTTGTGTTAAAGTATGATATGCTAAATTTTATTTTACTAAATTTATAACTAGAACTCGCTCATCGACATTGGCTTTTATATTAGTTTGACAAGTAAATAATGATAAAGATAAAAACTTAGCACGAGTTGAGAAGTTAAGTGGCATGGTTCAAGATTGACAACCTAACTTGATAGCTAATGTTTATGTTAAAGATATCTTTTGTTATGTTAAAGAAAATATGTAATATATATTTTTATATTTCACTATTATATTTAATATTATTTTTTATTTAAAAGCTATGTTTGTGATGTGTATATCCGACTTACATCTACTAGATGAAGATGATATTTTCTTTATATTTATAGGGGTTGCCTTTATTAATTTAAAGAAATAAAAACAAATGTTAATAATATTGATGTCTTGAAAATTAGTGTTTGATTGTATGGTATCTAAATCAAATAAGAACTATGTGGTGTTGTTTCATTCATGAATTTCATATACAACATGGTGTACGAATCATCAATCGTTCCACCATAATAATCATGTTCTAGCCTTTACTTCACGTTCGTATTAATGATCATGCCTTTCTGCAATCTATAAGGATGCTTAAGCCTTTCTCACTACTTTCCATGTATGTTTTTTTACCTTTTTTGACTACTTGTTAACAATTTTTACTTTTATATGTTTTTTGAAAATGTTTCTAGATCTGGTAGTTCTTAAGAACCTCACCTAGAGGACAACCGGTTTTTGATTTGGGTATAGAAAAGTTGAGTCATTCTAATTTATTATATTGTGGTCAACATGATCATGTGGTACTGGAAAACAAAGGAAACTCCACATTATACCAGTCACATCTAGACGAAAGTGTTGAGAATTTGAAATGTGACTAACACATCAGTTATCAATTATCATATAAAACTGGTAGCAAGTTTAGATAATTACTTAATAGATCATCCTTTTTATATTCGATTACATGCCAAATTTTCCACAGCAGGACTTTTACAACTGTCAAGTTTAAACCATTAAACCAATACATCAAACATGGCCCCACTACCAACTAATACACATAAATAGACACCGAATGGCTGAGACCTTCGACATCTAGCAACATGTACACATAAAACATACGTCATAGCCAAGCCAGACATCATACATCCTATATGAATATACAAAATTGTAGAGGATTTGATTAACTAAAAAAGCATACTCAAACACATCAACATAATTTAATGAACACTTTGATTAAATGCATTCAACTTTACATAGCTATCCACTTCACAGAGCCATAAGAAACTAATTATACAACAAAGTTAAAAATAAAAATATATATAAAACAAAATTGTACTCAAATTAAAGATTTAACAACGCACTATTTAGTGGTGTCAATTTTATAACATAATATAAAATCTAGGAAAAAGTTAAGAAGGTATTAATAAGAGGGCAAGTTTAAGTTGAAGAATCAGAGCCTAGATTTAAGACATGAACAAATCATAAACATTTGAATCAAAAGAAAAAATAATAAAGAAAGTGTTGATCAAATAGTTAATACTCAAAACAAAGAGGATCACACCGCCATGGTTACCATGACCTAGTGGTATAGTTATATGGTGTTTCCTTCACAAAAGTGGTGTGTATTTAAATCCTTATAGGTACAAGATAAGTGATATTTTAGTGTAAAAAGATTGATGTACAAAACAAACCACCATGGCTACAAATATGATGACTGCTTCATTGATAAAAACATCAATTTCCACCATAAGTCTATAGGTTAACAACTTAGCTAAAGCTTATGGCACTAAAATATTTGAAGTGGCTCAACATGGACATGTCACGTGTAAAGTTGCAGGCTGAGACACCCTGTATGACACGTTAGCTAGCCTAAAACCAGTCAGCTTCCAGGGTTCAGCCGGTAACATTAAAGCAAGATACAGGCTTAGCCAACACCGTTTGTTGGTCCTCTATAGCTAATGACTTGGCTTAGCCGACTTGTAGGCTGAGCTGGCTCTTAGCGGGCTTGTCAAACCCTCCAGACTATCAATAAGGTATGAGTGTGTGCTTGATGCATACGAGGAACCCTATCATTGTCACACCCTGATCGATGGCGAAATCATCATGGTGGATGAAAGTGAATCGATTGTTCATAGCACATAGTATTTAAAGCGTTGAAATAATACTAAATGTAAATTTCATAATCATTAAAATAGTCAGATTTTGTTTTACAATCAAACCTAAATCAAATACAACATATCATTTGTCTTTTGTTTAACTAGATCCAAATCCTAGATGTAAGCATTGCAAGATGTTCAACTAAGTAGCGTGCCCTGAAATCATGTGAAAAGTAATTTAGTCAGCTAAAGAATTAGCAGATGAGTAAATAAAGGTTTTGTATACATAATATATTGAATAAATTGATTGAAATAATTCAATTTTCATGGCATGTCAAGACTTATAAGGCAAATATGAATCATAAAAGAAAAACAATACATGCACAATTAAACCTAGTGACTGAATTGACTCGATTCACATACGAAGTCTTATTATCAAGACACATGTATGGATCTGGTTTCAATCACACTCAACTAATCAAATGAGATGAGTTTGTCAAGCCAATAAATGTATCATTGTTCTCGTAGGTTGTATAAATTAATGATTGTGCTAGAATCAATTTTTATCTATATATAAACACATATTTCAAGTAAAACATAGTATGACTTGAATTGAATTTTGAACGAAACAAATAACAAATAACAATTGATTGAATATAGTCACATGATTTACCCCAAAATATAAAACATATAAAATAAGGTTATGAATACTCACTTGTTAATTGTAAGTCATTGCTAGAATAAGCACCAAAGATTTCCTTATGAGTTAACCTAAAAATGATGTCTTATGTTAGAATAATAACAGGTTTAAGGTTTAAATGTTGATTTGGGAAGCTAGGGTTTTAATTTGGGACTTAACAAATAGTTTAAAATACTGTAATTGATTTTATTGTATAACTTAATTAAATAAAATAAATTTATTAAATAATAAGATTTGAATTTTAAATAATGATTTATAATAAATGAGATGTAATTATAAAATTCCATTTGACTAATACAATTAAAATATTTAACTTAGAGTGGCTTAGTCTATAGAATTTAAATATTAAAGTATAAAAAATAATTAATTTAATGGTAAATTGTTTAAATAAATTTAGTCAAAATAATTAATTGAATAATTAATTATTTAAATGATAAACTTGTAATAAATCTTGATTTAGGAAAATTTGAAATAATATATATTTTTATTTGACAACATAATAAATAGTTAATTTATAAATTTATTTATAATCCTGTTATTGATTTAATTACAATTTTATAATTTAAAATAAGTAACATGAAATTTTGATTTTTGAAAATTTCATAAATTAATAATAAATTTCTGTTGTGTTAAAATTAATTGAATAATTTTTATATTAAAGCATTAATAAAATTTTATTTTCTAGAATTAATAAAATAATTAAAAACTTTTTAAAAAACAAAGAGCAGACGGTGCCCGAATTCAAACCCTGATCACTTGTGTGTGTGCTTTCATTGGGCCAAAGCCCAATTACTAATTTAAACATGTTAATAGAAGATTATACAACAATTAAAATGTTCCCCCATCTCGCAAGAACACTAGATCTCAAATTGACAAAATTAAAGCTGAAATCAAATTCGATTATGCAAATAAACTTAGGGCTTTTACTCTATGCATGTAAACGAGTGTAATGATGTAGTTAATTACCTGATTCGGTGATGAATCGATGTTAATAAGAAAGGAATATTTATGCGATAGGTGATGAATAGATTCCAAAGAACCATGATATGTGATCAAATTGGAGTTATACGAAGCTTGAAAGAATCATAAGAATTAATTCCCCTTAATTAATTAGAAGCTAGAATATCCGGAAGTTGTTGAATGATGCAATTGCAGGTTCAATAAGATCTCGGAGTTGAATGTTGATTGTGTGTGTTTAATAAATGAAATTAAAATTCACATGGAGTTCAAAGGAATCGATTAGAAGGTTTACCCTCGCTTAATAGTTTTCAATTTCATTTTTTTCGAGTTACACAAGTTAAAGATTGATTCAGGAGTTTTGAATTTTGATTTGGTAGTCAATTCGTTGTTACAACTCAATTGATTCGATGGTAATGTTTGCAATGATCGTGATTATGATTATTGTCAAAGGAATTTGCTGATTAATTGGGGTTTGATTCAAAACAGTGTTGAGTTTGAATGGGTTTGAATCGGTTTCGATTTAGCAATAATCATCCATTGAATGCTTGACTAAAAGTAGTCCTAGATTCAAAATAGACACACGAATGACGAGGAACAGTTGGATTTAATTAATTTGAACAGACTTTGAGGTTTGGGGATCACTGGAGGTGGCCGGAGGATGGCCGGATCGGGGATTAATCATTATTAATTGTATAAATGACATAATTAATGTAATTTAACATAATAATTCACAAAATGATTAAATAATGCATGTTTATTACATGAATGACACAAATGTGTCCAGGTTTACAATACAATCGGGTCGAATGTTACAATCATATTTTCAGCCAGTTTGACACATCCTATTAAATATATTAGGATCCCGTATACTGCTACCGACCCATATATATTGGTAAACATTATTATATTACCAGTGTAGAGACAACAAGTATATTATCATGATTTTGAAAAGAGACATGATAACTTACTAGTTTATAGTGGCTTAATGCTTGATAGTACAATCTGGTAATCTCTTAGAGTCCTAATATAGTTTAAATAATCCTAGAAAAGGTAATAGTCCAACTAATTAATTAATGTCATGGTTGTATATTGATTAACGCTATCTTATTTAAGCATGAGTGATCACTTCATGCCTAAATAAGGCTAGTCTGCCCAACACTCAACCCTAATAATAACCTTAACGCCTAATACAATAATACTACATTAATACTATGCCTAATAATAACACTAAAATAATTAACTTGACCTAACTTAAACGAGAACATACCTTAAATTATCTACGACATTTTGATGTAAAGTCTCCTCTACTTGCGCTCCTACTCTAGCTCCAAAAATGATTAAAAACAACACTCAGTGGGGTATCGAGTACCAGAAATTCTGCTTATACTATAGTGTTCCCAGAAAAACTTATACTCTAAAAGAAACCTAGAAGCTTAGCTTAATTCTACTTATAGCAACCAGGCACACAACTCAATTCTAGGACTCATTCTTTAGATATTCATTTTACTCGTTACTTACTCGCTCGACATCATATGAAAGAAAAATTCATATTTTATCATTTATAACTATTATATTAAGGTTTGGGGTATTACATCCTCTCCTGGCTTTACTTAAAGAGGTGATGGTACTTTTCTTTCGCTTCATTTTCCAATTCCCATGTAAACTCGCGTCCATGACGTGCATTTCACTTGACTTTGACCAATGAGATTTCTTTTCTGCGTAACTTTTAAATTTTTTGGTCTTCGATAAGTAGTGATTCTTCAATGAAGTTAAGTTTTTGGTTGATGTGCACATCTTTAATGGTATTTTATAGGCTTGATCTACTAATCATTTTCAAAAATTTGACACATGAAAAGTATTATGTATCCCTGCCACTGCTCGGGAGTTTAGTTGATATGTGATAGGGACCCGTAGAGTGGGTTAATCTCCAAGAACTAAGAAGAAGACAGGAACTCAAGTTTGCTACCAATTTTCTCATCTTCAATTCCTAAAATGACAAAGTCTTTTATAGGCATACAAATATAGAATAATATAAACATGCAGAGAATATAGGAAAACATGGACCTAATGAAACTACCTACTAATTCACTACTTTACTAACAAAGAGATTAACAAACTAATAAAAGAAAAGAAAGCAGCAACATGCATGCAACGTGGGTAATGGTGATCGTGAGGTTGGTTGGTATGTATCAATCCCCCACCGCTTCAAACGTCCTTGTCCTCAAGGATAGAACCACTTTCCCATGGTGGTCGCCATTCTAGACGCACAACAGCGTTAGGGCCAGTCTCAGCGTAGCTCCATGGTGGGCGCCACTCCTGTCTCGTTATGGAAAGAATGAAATGAGAAAGATGACCTGAGCAGCATAAGCTATGCACATGGTAAAGCACCTGTGAACTTGGAGTAGGTGCAGCAAACATCTCCGTCGCAGTCGAGCTCAGAATTATAAATAGTGTTGGAAACGATGGTAGGGTTGGGGCCGGCAATAATGGGACCAGGGTTTTAGACAGACTGAAGACTGTTGTGACTTCTGGGTGGTTAGTTGAAGTCGATTGAGTAGGTGGCAACGATGGCTGTTGGGGGCTAGGCATTGGCAGAATCAATGATGGTGGAGGAGTGGCTTTGGCAGAATCAATGATGTGCAAGGTTTGTGGTGCCAGGGCTGGTACTAATATTTTAGGTGTTGTAGATGGTGGTGGCATTGGAGTGTGGTTCATGGAAGGGGAGGTATGTATCAACGGGGATGGAACGTAGAGTGGCAAGTTGGGCAGTCAAGCTATCAAGGCTGACTTTGATTGCAGCTTTTTGATCGGGGGAGAGGGATGCAATTCGACGGCGGAAGTTGGCGGTGAGTTGGGTGGCGTTGGCGGTGACAAAATCCAAGAGTTGTTGTGAACGAGCAAACATGTCATCCGGTGAAGGTAGGTCATTGCGGGAAGGAGAGGACGATAATGAAAGCACCATTTGATAGGGACCCGTAGAGTGGGTTAATCTCCAAGAACTAAGAAGAAGACAGAAACTCAAGTTTGCTACCAATTTTCTCATCATCAATTCCTAAAATGACAAAGCCTTTTATAGGCATACAAATATAGAATAATATAAACATACAGAGAATATAGGAGAACATGGACCTAATGAAACTACCCACTAATTCACTACTTTACTAACAAAGAGATTAACAAACTAATAAAAGAAAAGAAAGCAGCAACATGCATGCAACGTGGTAATGGTGATCGTGAGGTTGGTTGGTATGTATCAATATGTCACCGGTCCTACTTTGGTCGTTATATTGAACGGGCCAATGTATCGGAGTTTGAGCTTTTCTTTCTTTTCAAATCGAATCACTTCTTTCAGAGGTGATACCTTTAACATCATTTTATCCTTATTTGAAATTCTTGGGATTTACATCTCTGATCTACATAATGTAGGTGTTTCTAACATGCAAGCTTTGCATGAAAAAGCTAATTATGCATTGGAGATGTTGGCAGGATCCGCCAAAGACCGCCAAAGATTCATCCAGGTTATTTCCATATTCAAGAAAATACCAACCTAAGGACTATTACTCATATTTCAATGGATAATAACAGTCAGTTTGAATTTTTTTTTTGTTGTTATTGGTGTTGCGGTTAGTATAACTTTAACTTTTTATTTCAGTAATAATTTTATTATTGATCTTTGATAATTTCTTATCGCATTACAGGTAGAAAGTTTTAGAAATTATTTGTGACTATTAATTCTCATTGATTGTGCTCATCTGAAAAGGAATTTTAAAGGAACAAATTTTTGCAGTGTTCGACATGCATAGTAACAATAAACTTTTGCATGTTGCGTATGGTCTTGGCAAATCAGAGGGTGACGAATGTTGGACCTAATTTTTATCAAAACTAGAAGATTGTATTGGTGATAATCCATACTTGGTGATAATATCCGATGGAGTTGCTTCTATTAACTTGGTAGTTAGGACTGTGTTTTAAATAATTGATAGCACACGCATAGCCGTTCGAGCAGTACATTTAACAATTGGCGGTACAGAGAAGACTTCTAGGGTGGGAATCTAACGCCACCACCAAAGAATCTCCGCATACGATGAAAGCCACCACCCCAGCTGTAACCACCACTATGCAAATCCACCAAACTACCAACACTCTCACTCTAACCCACAACCTCCTTGGGGGTTAAGTGAGAGTGGCCACACGAACCCCCAACCACCCTGAGACCGGAGTTTAATTTTCTAGACCACCAATTCCAACATCTTGATATATAACTTCTTAACAATTCAATAAAGTGGTTCAGGAAGTGAACACACCAGGGTAAAAGAACTAATGAAGCTGGGTAAAGGTAGTTAATGAGGATACATGTTCGGTTTACCAAATTAGGAAACAAGGACATTCGAATTTTTACAAGTGACTTGCAGGCTTAGCCGATATATATCTATAGTTGAAAATACGAATTTTATTTAAATTTGTAATTTCATTGTTTTTTGAAAAAAACATGGATTTTTTATAAGAAAAGAAAATTTTAAAAGTAACAAGGAAAAGAGGCGTCGACTAAGCCTATGATTATGGATTTATGCGCCTTCACGAGTATCTAGGTTTACAGACAAACATATTGGGTCAACCTAAAAGTAAGAAGCTGACTAAAAGCCTACAATTACTGACTTATAGGCTTAACCTTCATAAGCATACAGGTTTACTGACAAACATGTCGGATCAACTTAAAGTAAGATATGAGCTGACCCTAGTAGGAAAGAAATTGACTAAGCCTGCAAGTAAGATACAGACTATCCCTAGTAGAACAGAAACCGGCTTAGCCTAAAACTAAGATAGAGGCTGACCCCTAGTAGTCTTGATAATAGCTAAGCTTATAAGTATGATACGAGTTGATCCTAAAAGTCTGCTCATCCAACAAGTAAGCTCAGCTTGTAGGTTGGCTCTAGCCAAGTAATTGGCTAAAGAGGACCATCAGTGGTGCTAGCTAAGCTTGTATCTTCACTAAAGGTTAGTGGCTGAATAAGGTGGGAAGCTGACGTGTATTGCAGGTTGGGTGAAGTGTCATACGAGCTTGCAAAGTTACACATGGTGTGTTTCTAGCCAGCCATGTGTGAAATTTCCTATCCTTTTATGTCAAATACATCGGCTTACCTGACATCGTGTAGGCTGAAAAGAGACAAAATGGACGGCTGGGATTGACTAGATCATCCATGATTGGGGAACTTGCAGACTGAAGGTTCATGATCATTCTGAAAAAAAAGGTCAACAATGACCAATTTGTAAAAGTCCCTTTGCTAAATGTACTCAAACAATGAAAATTTTATCAATATCGACTCTAAGTATTATCATTTTTATCAAAATATTTCATTTCTTCCGGTTGAGTCAGCCTCTATGAATAATAAAGTAGCATCGATGTAAGACCGCCATTTTATAAAAAAGGAACAAAAAAACAAAGAAAAAAATTAAGGTCGATCTAAAGACATAAGCTACAAATTAAGCATACAGTCCAGTAATAAGAAACAATGATTGTTTGAATGAAACCGCACCCCTAAGGTGTGTGAGATGCAACACAATAAGGAGATGAGGAAGAAACATACACGATGTATGTAAAACTAATACCAATTTCAGAGGATTTTAGAGTTTATATTTCTTTGTAGGATCTTTAAATTAATATCAATTTTATAGCATTTTAGAACAAACTTTAATAATATTTTTCAAAAATTAACAAGAAAGAATGCCTAACATACCCTCATAGGCAAAGCCGAATGGGCATTATCCCAATAAAAATAGACAAACGTTAGTGTTAGATCTAAAAACTATTACAAAATAATCTGTTACTTTTTATTGTTAGGCCTTAAAGCTTATTATTTTTCATAAATCATTTTTGTATAACTCTGAAAAGTTAATCTCTATCCCTAATGCATAAAGGCTCAATCAAAATAGTGGGGGTCCTTACATTATGCCAATGGACAATCAGCCACAAGACAATATGTGAATTTGATACCTCATGGGAGTTTTAATTTTTAGCACATGATGCAAAATTAACACAACCACTATTGTTTTTCCTAGTGGTGGTATTGTAAATTTTATTTATACACATCATTACAAATGGGCACTTATCGCCAAACTTTCAATTAAGACTTTTCAAATGGAATTTTCCATTAACAAACAATTATAAATTTTTCCAAAAACATTTATAAACTATATTCAAAGACGTGTGTTTTGTCATATATACGGTATATTTCGACATATTCGTTTGCATTTTTCATTTTTTTAACAATGATGTCAAATCACTTTTATTAATGACAACAAAAAGAACCAATTGTTAACTATTTATTAATGGCAGCAAAATGTGATTTGCAATTGACTTGTTAACACCTTGGGTTCAAGAATGTGAGTATTCATTGAAATCGCTGTCCTACCAATTCATCACATTCGGATATAAAACAGGTTATGTTATTAATCTAGAAATTAAAAATAATTAAAATTACATCTTTTATTATGTAATTAGATAAACTTAATTATATATGATTAGTACATAGTTTCGTACTCAGAGTAATTTGATCTTACAGTATGATATAAAAGTTGAGAACTGTAAAAACCTATTAACATTGGTATGAAGTGTTTCAATCGTTTTTCTAATTAGTTAACTTTTTCAAATGAAATGAATGAAAATAAAAATATTATTTTATGTGTCTTACAACTATTCATTTCATCTATTTTTGAAAAAACTAGTGAATACAATATATATATATATATATATATATATATATATATATATATATATATATATATTGTGTAATTAATTATCTCTGAATTTACGTTCTACTATGTGTAAGTTTACAACAAAACAAACTATATCCAAAATAAAGCTAAAATATGTGAGATATCAGTCTCAAAATAATAAGTTTAAGATGAAACTTGAAAGGAGAAATGATAAAAAGTTACCCACATAAAAACCAGATAAAACTTAAAATGATATATAAATGATATATATGTACAACTCGTGGGTTGCAACCGAAATTCTAGCTGCCACTTATTGGTTGCTAAACATTTTTCAAACATAAGTCACAAAGTAAAATGATAGCTATTGTTTGATCACTTCGATTCATTAAATCAAGTTTACACATAACCACATCAAATTAATAGAAACAAGCAACATAGAATTCTTTCATACATAACCACAGCAAATCAAGAGAAACGAGCGATGTAGAAACCTCTAGAAACTAGAGAGGAGAGCTCTCTCACTCATTTCACACCACATCGATCCTTTCTCGCAAACTCCAAATATATCAAGTTTTGCAATGAAGAACAAAACCGAAGATACTACCACTGAAGACACTGGATTATTTGCGTTTATGTGACGTTCATTTCGTTAGTTGTAAATTGTTTTTTACATTACACTACATAATCCTCATATGAATAAACACGGTATCTTTAGTGTACTTCGTTATTTTATTATAAAAATGACTTATTTTCTAGACAAACTTAAAACAAAAATGCATAGATACAATCTTAAAACCTTATCGAAAATACTAGAGCCTTGAAACAACTGGAGCTGATCCCACGAAATACTTTAATTTGAAAGTAAATTCCATACACAATCGAGCAAACTATCTCACACAATCACAAACTCCAAAACACAAACATACAACTCTTTGTCTCTTAACATAAAACTTCAAACTCTTATGTCTACATCACATTTTATCTTAGATGATTAAAGCCCATAAACAATCAATAGCCCACACATTTAGAAAAGAAAAAAAAAACAAACTATTTTATTTGTAAACCCCATTATTGACAGTCACACACTCAAACTTCTGGTCGTCTTTCTCATAATTTTTTAATCCCCTCAATCACTCTGCTTTTCCACTGTTCCACCTTCATCCTCTGAATCTGACCACTGTTACCCTTTGATCCTCTGCTCTCTGCAACATACTCTCTTCAGCTCCTCTCATCTCTCACAAGAGTTTAAATCTGGTAACCCTAATTCAATGTTTATAATCTTTGGGCTAAAATTTTGGTTAAAATGTTGAAATTTATGTTGTAATTGCTCCATTTTTTACTTTCTTGAATTGGGTCAGTTATAAAAGTAGCTATAATTGTGTGTCGTCTGCAACGACTTAAGAAGAAGCAAGAATTTTAAGGGAATTCTGAGGTGCAATCTTGGATTAGAAGTGAAGATTAACTGGTATGTGTTCTTCGTTTTAGTTTCTAAATGTATAAGCTTTTAAGTGGGTTTTGGATTCGAGTACTAAATGTCTAGAAATTTCACTTGTGTTTGGTAGGATATAGATTAGGAACACCCCATATGATTAGAACATGTTGATTAGGTTTAATTTTGTAAGATAACCTAACTAGGGGTGGTTCTTAAGCAAATTTGACCAATTTTTGACTTGGAGTGGAATTAATGAATGATTATGTTACAAACTTTAGTTATTGGTTGGAATTAGTCATGATATCCTTTGGAAATGATTTGGATGAAAATCCAAGGGTTAGGTGGGAAAATTGTGATTTTTGGTAGATCCCTAAATTGATGATTTCTGTAAATTGGTTTATGAATTGGCTAACTATGTAAAATACTTCTATAATTGTTTTTCAACTTATAAATTGGTATGGAAGGTGATAAACTCAGTTTGATAACCAGCTATTATTGAGATAATGCAGATTTTGCTACTTTCTAATAAAGTTCATACCCATACTTATGTGTTTAATCATGACCAAATGGATATCAATAAATGATTTTGGATTAATTAGAATTGGATAGGTCATGCAAGTGGTGAAATTGGTCATGACGTCAGTTAATTGCATTTTGTGCTAAAGGAAGCATGCTTATTAAGTTTTGTATGAACATTAGGTGTTTGAGCTAAGTTGAGCAAGGGCAAGTGAAATTGGGACTTGGGAGCTTATATTGCTAAGGTGAGTACAAAAAGCTTTTTAAAGGGGTATGTACCAGATTATCTATGTAACGATAAATATGCTTTATTGCCAATTCGGTAATATTATACAAAGTACTGATTTGGTAGTTTGATTGTTTGGCCAAGTTTTATGTGTCATCTTGTTTGTGATAGCATGCTAATTCTAGTTAGATGGGCTTGATATTGTCTGCAAGTGTTTGCTTGAATATTGCTAGTAAATGTGGTTATTTTTCTTCTAAATTTTTGAAGCAACTTTATACTTTTTACTGTTGGTTTCTTATTTTCAGATTCTATTTTGCTCTTGTATACACAATATATCTGGTTATTATTGAATTTGTACTATTTATGTTGAATTTTATGGTATGCTTAAAGACCCTTTAGGAGGTGCTTGGATGTGCTTAATCAGTGTAGGGCTGATTGTGATTAATTAATTAGGAGGTCAAATAATAAGACTTTGAGAACATAACATGCATGGAGTTTTTGCAAGAAAAGACGACCTAACAATCTATAAGCACCTGATTGTGATCTTGATTTTTCAAGCTTTTGATGAAAAAGTTAAATCGTAAGGAATTATTTGTAATCCATCACCATTGCCAAAGTTTGTGGTCCATATGTATGCAATAACGAGTCCTTAACCAGTTAACCTATGAGAAATCATTTTACTATCGAAGTCTTCCCAATAACAATTTAAGGTGGGAATCTAATGAGCGAAGGTAAGGAGTAAATCATTTCCGGCTCTAAAAATGTTTCCATCGCTATCAATCTTAGTGATATGACTTCATTATTGATGTAAATACAGAAAAGATGTTTGTTCATGCATTCAAAGTGGAAATCCTGCTGATAATTGACCTAAGTGAGTAGCCACGATTTCCTTGAGACATGAAGCTAATATTTGTACTTCTAGTATTGGGAAATTTGCATTTGGTGGCGCCTGATGCTCAAGGTATAGTCTACTTTTGGTATTTTATTTTCATTTTTTAGTAATCACCATATTTAGTTATTTTTCAATCTATTTGCACAAGTTTTTTTCCCTTGAGAGGTGGCAATTTCGATCTATTTACTTATTAATGTGCCAATTTGGACCAATCCTAAATTATAGCTGAAATTGAACATGTAAGGTTTGAAGGGTATTCAAAGTCTGTCTATAATGCATATAACCACTTAGATCTTTCTCTTCAAAGGTTTAGTTTACTGTTGTACAATTTTTTTCGCAACAATAGAGAAGATGTTTATTATTTGCAAAGATTTTATAAACAAATGGACAAATAAGTGTCAGCAAGCCCCCCGACACGGCTTCTTTCTCCCTGTACCTAAAAATGATCCATTTTAACCTGAAACTGTGTTGACCCATTACCTAACCTGCCTATTTTGACCCTTCTGAACATAAAATGTAACATTTGCAGGAGATGCTCTCTTTGATCTGAGAACTTCACTTAAGGCTTCGCCTGATCAGCTTGCAGACTGGAACCAGAATCAAGTTAATCCATGCACTTGGTCTAAAGTTAGTTGTGATGCCAATAACAATGTTTTCTCTGTGTAAGTTACTGTTATATTCACCTATCTGCAAATTTGTAGATTTGTTATTGATTCTAGGGTATTTTGGTATAATTTTGGATTTTTCAACTCGCAGATCTATGTCATTCATGGGATTTACAGGAACCTTGTCGCCAAGACTACGAGTTCTGTCAAAGCTTACCATACTGTACGTATATGATAAATAAGAATCTTTTATGTTGTTACCTTTCTTGGCTAATGGAAAATTTGCAAAAAAAAGTCATGTACTTAGAATTCAGATCCCAAGTTATCAATTCTGGATTTGTGATGAAGTAGTAATGCTTCTGTCTTGATATGAATGAGCCTTTTCTGAATATGGAAAAGTTATATGTATTGTTTTGATATTACAAGTCACACATGGTATGCTATTTTTAATAATTAAGATTCATTCTAGACCATGAACTATTTTTTTTTTTTTTGTTTTTATAGAAACATTGTGTTGTTATTCTTATATTCCGAGCTATTATGTGCTACAGTAAACGAACAATATGTGTTGGAAGCTAACTTTGATGATATACAGTATGTCTGTCAAAATAAAGTTGAATTGCAGTTCACGATCTACTGAACATTTCAAATTCTAATGCGCATACAAAAGAAGGATGGGAAATAATAGTTCTATTTCAACAGATATTTCCAACCATGACACAGAAAAAAGTATATGTAAAGAAGACGAAAAGTACACATAACATGGGACACAACTATAAGATAAGAAGTTTGCAACTTTAGTGCGCCTAAACTTCCTAAGAGTAGTATTATATACAACTTCTGCTATAATCTTGGGTGGGCTTGGTTAGGCTGATGGTTGACTTGCTTGTTGCACAAGGGGTAGTTTGGTTCATGTTACTTCATATAAATTCATATATGCTTGGGCATGGCCCTAGCTATGAGTTCTACAATGCATATGCTTAATGCTTATGTAAGAACCAGCTGAAAGGGTGGTCAGTGGCACTGTAGCCACCGACTTGAACTTTTAATAGATAGTATTCTAACATGTAATAACTTTCTCGCATGGATAGATTGAGAAATTTGAGCACTTTATTAGCAATGGCTATAAGTAGCTTCAGGCATGGTTGTAGGCTGATTCGGAGGTTATCGGGTCAGTCTACTACTTTGGGCCTGGGATGTTATGAAAATGTCTCACACAACTAGAAGCAGAGTGATAAAAATTATATCAATTTGGGTTCATGAATCTATAGTTTATGTTCTTGCATGATACTTGTTTTTCATCTTATGTTCACTACAAGTTTTTAGTGTTGATCAATTGACTTTAACTTGTTCTTCAGTTCTTTGCAAGGGAATCAGATAACAGGAGGAATACCTGAAGACTATGGTAACCTGACTAGTTTGACGATGTTGGATCTGGAAAACAATCGTTTAACTGGACAAATACCGTCTTCACTTGGAAATCTAAAAAATCTTCAATTTTTGTAAGTGACGTATTATTTTCATACTGATAAGAGACTATAGAAGCAGGTGGATTGGGTAACATGTCAAAATGATTATTCTTGTGGCGAGCTGAAACATGTTGGGTCTTCTGACCTAACAACACTCTTTTGTCTTCTTTTTTAGTTTTATAGATATATGTTAAAACATCATAATATGTTTCAAAAATACTATTTTGGTTGTTGTAAGCATCTCAATACATGTTAGATGGCTTTTGACCTGTTTGGCAGTTTCGTTTTCAGATAGCTCTATATTTCACCTGTTTGACTGTTATAAAACTAATACAACCTGGAATGATCCGTTTAAGGATAAATGGTGTGGAATTGCCACCTCTTTTACAAATTTACAGACAATCTATAGCATGCTATTATAAATATTTACTTGTGTGATCTTTTTCTTTTTAATTGTATGTAGGATCTTGAGCCAAAACAATCTTGAAGGGCCTATCCCAGACTCACTATCAAGTCTGCCAAACTTGACTAGTGTGTAAGTGATCGAGATTTGTGTTTGTGTTTGGGTTTGGGTTTATTTTTGCTGGTGTCAATGTAACTTTTTGTATGCAGTTTACTTGGCAACAACAACCTCAGTGGTCAAATACCTGATCGTTTATTTCAAGTGTCTAAATTCAAGTACGTACATTTGAATTTACAGAAAGGATTTATAAATGTACTTGTTCAGGATGTTTGACCTTAATTGCTTATTACAGTTTTACAGGGAACAGATTGAACTGTGGCTTTAATAACACCCGCCCTTGCACATCTGGTTCTGGAAGTAAGTTGATTCAAGCCTCTTTTATGCTATAACATTTAATAGTAGTGGCCGTCTCCACCTTTAATGGGTATACGTGTTTTGTCTCTAATCTGCTGATTTTGAAGAATTAGCTATAGTATGGAAACAGGTCAAAAGTTACCCACAGTGTGTATTCAAAGTGCATAAAATTTCGTAAATCATTGATTTTAAAAAATCCGACTATCATGGTATGACCGTTGTTTTTGAACCATTTTTAAAAATCTCAAGTGAGAAAAAGGAAAGTAGTATTTGCAGGTTGACCCGTCATCTGACTCACTCATTTTGCCACCTTTTTCTTATATATATGATGACTTTGATTTTTGCTTAAGGCATGACCATATCAAATTATTATGTTTTAGATGCTTCCAAGAAATCAAAGGCAGGGATTTTAATTGGGGTGATTGCTGGAGTCCTAGTTCTTCTTTTGCTTGGATGCCTCGCGTTGTTTTTTTGGAGGGGAAGGCACAAAGGCTACAAGCGTGAAGTCTTTGTCGATGTGCCAGGTGACCTTGCTTCTGAACCTTTTATACTTCCTGAATCCAATATTCGCAAATGTTACACATCATAAATCTGTTTATTTGTTGGGTTTTATGTATTTTTTTTACACTTTTCTTAACTCATGCAAGGCATTGTATTGGTAGCCTATTAAACTAGTCATCTGTTATATCCATGACCTATTGTTGGCAGAATGGCTAAATTTACTAAAAAATGAAAGTGACTAACAAATTTCAATTGTTGTTGGGTAACGGGTCAAAACGAGTAGTTTATTAGCCCTTATTAGGTTGGGCCCACCCACAAACACCTTTTATCTATTTATTTGAATATTACAAATAAATAATGTGTTAAATTGTGATTACAATTTACAAAAGCTGTATTATTTCAGTAATAGTTTGTATTACTCTTTTAATAAAGCATTCAAGAGGTTTATTCACCCATTATCTTTTAGTTTTCTCTTAGCTGAACCCATTTGACTCATCACTCATTAGAGATCAAACGTAACTCAAATTGATCCATTTGTAGTAAATGGTCTGAATTTGTCACCTCTGTTACAAGCTGTTAGAAGATCTAATGTATTCTTGTCTTGTAAATTGTTCCCTTTTGTTTTCAACACTTCTAATAAATAGGTTATAAGCACAATCAGTTCATATTAAATATCTTACAAACAAGTAAAAGTAAACACAAAATTCTTGGTGTAATGTTTGCCAATAGGGTTTAATGGATTCGTATTTATTCTTTCACTCTCAGTTTTTTAGAGATCTGAATTAGGATTTCAACATGTCACGAGAACCGAAAGTTACAGAGGATACAATTAACAAATTGCCATTTGACTTGATGAAGAATACGACTAAAGAGCTAAATCTAGTTGTAATTGAAAAACAATAATAATTTGGCCCTTTAAAACTAGAGGTAGCAAAATGGGTGGACTGGTGAGTGGTGAGTTCGCACACTCTATATCCAATTTTGTTCTTAATATTGTATTAATAACTAATGTGGCAAACATGATTGAAAGAATTAAATTACTACAGTCTACAACAATAATTTAATATTTTGATTAAAACGATTTTGGAGGCTATAGCCAATATGCATTAAATACGCTCTCAGACAACTTTAAACTATTTTAGCTGTTTTTATTTTAGGTAATTTTACGGATTTTGGCAGTTAAAGAGATAACATGTCACCCAGATCAACCCATTCCTTAGTAAATGGGTCGGAACCACCACTATTTTTAAAAGTAGTTGTGTACCGCACATGACCACTTATCCTTTTGTAATTAATACTTTTCCTTAGGGTGAGCTATGGTCTTTAACCGGACCAAAGCAGGTAGAACCTGACGTGGCTAGTTTGTTGGGCTTATTTCGGTTACCTGAAACCATGCACAGCGCTACTTTTTTGTGGCCCCTTGCAATAATTATTTGTGACTTTTTGTTAGGGGAAGTTGACCGAAGAATAGCATTTGGTCAACTGAAGCGTTTTGCATGGAGAGAACTACAGGTTGCTACAGATAACTTCAGTGAGAGAAATGTGCTTGGGCAAGGTGGTTTTGGGAAGGTTTATAAAGGTGTTCTTGGAGACAACACAAAGATTGCAGTGAAACGGTTAACTGATTATGAGAGTCCAGGTGGGGATGCAGCATTCCAGCGTGAAGTCGAGATGATAAGTGTTGCTGTCCATAGGAATCTTTTACGTCTCATTGGCTTTTGCACCACATCTACTGAACGTTTGTTGGTCTACCCCTACATGCATAACTTAAGCGTTGCCTATCGCCTAAGAGGTACTCTAGTTCTACTTTGGAATAAGGTTCACTCCTGTTCTTGAAAATATATGTGCACAATCAATTAGTTATCATGTTGCTTAGAATTTTTATCAAATGAATCTATCCTTCTAATATAAATATCTCTTCTCAAATCTTTATATTATTTTTTCGGCAGAACTTAAACCTGGAGAGGCTGTTTTAGACTGGGCCACAAGAAAGAGGGTAGCTTTAGGGACTGCTCGTGGACTGGAATATCTTCACGAACACTGCAATCCGAAAATAATTCATAGGGATGTTAAGGCAGCTAATGTATTGCTTGATGAAGATTTTGAAGCTGTTGTAGGTGACTTTGGGTTAGCAAAGTTAGTTGATGTCAGAAAGACTAACGTGACCACCCAAGTTCGTGGGACAATGGGTCACATAGCTCCTGAATACCTTTCTACCGGGAAGTCATCAGAAGGACTGATATTTTTGGCTATGGGATCATGCTTCTCGAGATCGTAACAGGACAAAGAGCCATTGATTTTTCACGTCTTGAAGAGGAAGACGATGTCTTGCTTCTTGACCATGTAAGATGGATGAACTTAGTTGGCTGATAGGGTGGGTCAAAGCAGTCCACTTTTAAGTGGACTCAAGCACAACACTTTTTTGACTGTTTTTTCGAGTATTATATATATAATTAATGGTTGAAAGATTACAACTATATTAGCATTAAAAATATTTTGTTCAAAATAAACAATATAAGAGCTTGTAAACTATTGCATATATTTTCAATCCACTTGACCTTTGTAGTTTATGGATATTTTTATACTTGTTTGACCTGTCGACTGTTGTCAATATACAACCCAATATGAACGGGTTCATGTAGATAGGTTGAAACTAGCACCAGAAAGGGTAAAATGACAAGTCGGGTCAAAACAGGCAAGTATTTTATTGGTCGGATTGGGTTGACTGGAACACTTTTTGTCAAATTTGTTAGTTTTTTTATAATACATACAAGTATTTGTTAGTTTTTGTAAGTGGAGTCTATATTCATTGAGATGCACTTGGGCTACTTTGTTAGTATTTCTTTTCTTCTTTTTTTTTTTTTAATTCTTTTTTAGATTTTAAGTGTTAAAGAGAGAAAATATAACTGATATCACTATGACTGCAGTATGACATTCTTAACTAAGCGAGCAATGTATGGTTGCAGGTGAAGAACTAGAAAGGGAGAAGAGGTTGGATGCTATTGTGGACCACAACCTGAATAATAAATACAACATGGAAGAAGTGGAGATGATGATTAAAGTAGCATTGTTGTGTACCCAAGGGTCACCAGAGGACCGGCCCGCCATGTCAGAGGTGGTGAGAATGCTTGAAGGCGAAGGGCTTGCTGAACGCTGGGAAGAATGGCAGAATGTTGAAGTTACGCGTAGGCAAGAGTATGATCGTTTACAAAGAAGATTTGATTGGGGTGAGGACTCCATATACAATCAAGAGGCGATTGAGTTGTCTGGCGGAAGATAAATATCATCTTAGTGCATATATATCATGTCCTTGTGTATCAAAATTTCGCTTTCTTGTGTGTTAACTGCATGTACAAATTCAAGATTGCGTCCGACGGTTTTATTATAAATGTTATTGTATACATTTGTATGTGAAAGAAAGCATGCTGGCCTTCTTTGATTGTACGACTTTGGTATGTGATTAAACAAACAAATAAACATGATGGAAAAGGAAGATACTTCAAATTATGAAAAAAAAAACCTGATAGGAAAGAAAAACCTAAAAGTGGCTTACTCTAGCACCTACAATTAACGAGAGTAAAGTACAAGCTAAGATACAAATAACTTAGCAAATATCAAATCCATATGTTCCCTTAAAAGTCTGTAACCTTTATTTGGTGTTTTCAAGAACCTTTATTACTAATCCTGTACTCATAAATGTGTAAAATAACAAATCCTGCTAACTCTTATGATCTCTTATGTTCCCTTAAAGGGGTCATGAAGTTTTATTATATAGAAGCCAGTTTGACAAAATGGATAGGTTGGATTGTGTCCGATAACAAGCTAAAATGGGTTTTTAACACATTGGGATTAGGTCAAAAAGGAATAAAGCTGAAACGGGTTGTTCAAACAAAATCAAAATTTGATGACTTGTTATATTTTTATGATGAAAACAGTGAAGTTGGTGGCGATGATAGATGAAGTTGATGGTGGACAGTGGTGGCAGCAGAGTTGGCGACAAAGATGACCGTGACTTAGGCGTTGGTGGTGTCGGCAATGACTAGTGGCTGGGCTGTCAACGCTATTTGCATGTGGTTGTAAAGGGGGGGGGGGGGGGGGGGGGGGAGGAGGGTAGCGCTGGTGCATTTAGATGATCCATAGACCCAAATAACCCTAAGGGTGCATTCGGTTCGTGAAATTCAGTGAAATCAAAATATGGATTAATGTCTTGATATGTTTGATTCATAGAATTTGTTAAAATATGAATAAAATTCCACTGTTAATATCTTTGATTGAAAAATTAATTGAAGGAGGAATTGGAATAAATCACTAAAATCCTTTTACGTAAAGAAATTAAATCTTTGTTGCAAATCGTCAAGGAACTCAACCAAAGGAACTAAAATCTCTGACCACTCACTATCATCTCACCCGTCATGCCACCTGCGCCACCCCTGATGTTGCTCTCGTCATTTCCACCACAGGTGTTGTTACCAGCAGTGTCATTTTTGTCATCATTGTCGTTACCTCTATCATTGTAAACCCTTATCCATGCTGGTAAGATAATTGTAGGCCATGGGGAGATGCCCTTGGAATAAGGGTTACTCAGCAAGGGGTGGAGTATGGTGAAAATCCTATAGGGGTGGGTCTAAGATTCACGATGTTGGTTAACACTTGAATAATATAATGTATAATAATCTTATACACACAAAATCCTGACGAAAGGGAAAATCAAGCGGACAACTAAGAATACATGTGTTTTAAGTAAGTGTTACATACCCCTTGAAATATGTGTCTTATTAATGTGTAGCAGATATAGCAACTAGTGTATGAAATGTTATGACAATGAATATAACTAAAGATAATAGTAGTTAATGATATTACTAACTTACTTTTATGTACAACGAGCACCTTGAATCACATGGATGAAATGTGATTCTAAGTCACACGTGTGTGATAGTGACTATGAAGCATATGAATAATTTATGGTTCAGATGCAATATGAATCACATGAATAAGTTTTGAATCTAAGACATGCATATGATGTGATTAAAAACCAGATGCGTGACTATATGAATGTTTTATGGTTTTAAGGGCATGTCACTAAGGGGTCGTGGGTGTTATGCGGATCGTGAACGTACACTCATTTAATGGAAACTTATTGAGTTCTATATATACTTTTTGGTGATGTAGTTCATACTGGAGGCTAAGCTCGGTCAAGTCTTGGAGAATGTGGTCGAACACACAGGGCATGTAAAATAGTGTAAATACTTTTAGAAATTAATAATAAGATAGTTTTATTAAATATATTGAAAAAATCTTGAGATCGTGGTTTCCACCGGTAAGCTCTAATAACTTCTAATGAAAATGGTAATTAATTACTAGTGTTACTCTTCATAGATTCCTTTGCAATACTTTTTACACAACTTGTGTGTAAATAATACTTTTATTATTCGGTGTTTACGTAATTATAATTTTCCAAAACCACTTTTAATCAATTTTTAAACTGCGTTTGAAACTACTCTCAATATTTTAATGAGCCTTCCTGATATGATATGTGAACTATTAATCTTTTAAAACTATTTCTATTAACCACTCATAAATACATTTAATAAGACTTAAACTAGTAGATTTATTTAGAGTATAAATTTTTTTTTCTTTTAAGTTTGAAGCAATATCAAGTATTCTTTTTCAATTAAGAAAACTACAAGAAATATCTTTTATATTCAACTTTTGTTACATGTTTAGTCCATTCACCTAATGTCCATTTGTTTTACTTGTTAAGTCAGTTCATATTCTGACACAATAACAGTAAATTGGTCTTTATATCCTTATTAATAAATACATGAATTATAGAAACCCATCCACCCGCTTTACCTTATCACCCCTCTCTCTCCACACACAAAGAACACCTTGTCATCGTCATTCCTCCACCCCACCATCTGCCAGCATCTACACTCCCAGCCACTAGTCATTGCCGACACCACCAACGCCTAAGTAAGGTGCCGAGACACTTTTCATCAACTTGGTCAACATTACTCGAAATCGGTCAAACTCCATCTGACTCGGTCTTACTTGGTCCAAATCGGCCCTACTTGGTCCAACTAGGCTAACTTGGATTTTTATCATTTTTCACTAATTTTCGTTGTTTTCCACCTATTTTTGTTGGATTTTTATTATTATTTTTCATTGAGATTCCTTGAAAGATGATATTAAATTGATTACTACGTTTATAATATAATAACTGATATTACGTTTTGAAATATTTTTGTATGTGAACATATATCCTTTTGATTTATATTGGTATTCACATATTTTTTTAAATATTAGTGCACGTATGATATTTGACATATTTATAATTTTCGAAAACTATTATCTATATAATTTATCACGTACTCCCCGAGTACTTCTCGTCTAGATTGAGTACTCGCAACTCCTTAGTCACATGTGTGTGATGGAGACTATGAACCATATGAATGATCTATGGTTCAGACGTAATATGAATCAGATGTATGAGTTTTGAATCTAAGACACATGGATATGGTGTGACAAAAAACCAGATGGGTGATTATACCAATGTTTTATGTTTTTAAGGGCATGTCACTATGGGGTAGTATGATATGCGGATTATGAATGTACACTCATTTAACGGAAACTAGTTGTGTTATTTATGTACTTTTTGGTGATGTATTCAAACCGGAGGCTAAGCTCGATCAAGTCTTGGAGAATGTGGATCGAACGCACATGCATGTAAAATAGTGTAAATATTTTTGAAAAAATATGATAGTTTTATAAATATATTAAGAAAAAAAATCTTGAGATCATGTTTCACGAACTTCCGATGAAAAATAGGAATTAAAATACGAGTGTTATACTCTTCATCTCCTCCATGTGAGCTGAGACATGCTCCGTAGTTCCTTTTGCAATGCTTTTTACACAATTTTTGTATAAATAGTACTTTTATTATTCAAACATAATTATAATTTTCCGGAACAACTTTTTAATCTATTTTTTAAAACAGCGTTTGAAACTACTCTTAATACCAGAGTGGGTCTGCTATTTATCTTTTAATCTAGTGAACTATTCATCTTTTAATATGTGAACTACACTCAATATGTGAATTTTTCATCTTTTACTCTACTTCTATTAACCACTTATAAATACATTTAATAAGACTTAAACTCCTAGATTTATTTAGAGTATACAAATTTTGTTCTTTTAAGTTTGAAGCAAATATCAAGTATTGTCCTTCAACTAAGAAAATTACAAAAATTGTTCTTTATATTGAACTTTTGTTACATGTTTAATTCATTCCTCTAATGTCTGTCCATTTGTTTTACATGTTAAGTCAGGTCACATTCTGACATATAAAGTAAATTATTTTTTTTTTACCCCTTACTAATAAAAACATGAATTATAAAAACCCACCCACCCACTTTACCCCATCCCCCCTCACTCTCCACACACAAAGAACACTCTATCATTACCATTCCTCCACCGCCACCATCTGCCAACATCTACACTCCCCGTCCTCGCCATCCCTCCACTGTTGTCGTTCCTCTCTCATCATCTGCCAGCATCTACTCTCTCTACTCCCTAGATCCACCATCATTACACCCTTATCATCTGGTTTGTCCAACACCCCATGGAATCAAGTAGTCACCGGCAGAGGCAGAGGATGTTGCCTAGATCATTCCACATGTAGATCTCCACACACACACACACACACTCTCTCTCCACTTTTTCTCTCTCGTTTCTGATCCATCAACAAAACCTATGTGATGTTCTTGTTTAGATTTGTTGGGGGTGCTCGTGGTAGTGGTGATACCATGGTAAATTTTATGGGTTTTTGGTTTTCTATGATTAGAATTCTTTATTTTCATGGTGCCAGATCTTGAAATGAAGAAAACCTAAAGAGTAAATTATCATTTGTATCCCTGATATTTATCCAATTTAACTGTTTGTATCCCTATAGTTTCAAAATCTTGAATCACCCCTTATTCTTTTAATTTTTTCCTTGTTTGCATCCCTGTGGCTGACGTCGCTAAAATACGTAGTAAAATGCGTCTCTTTTTCTCTCTCTTGCAGGGGCATTTTGGTCCTTTCATTCTTTCCCCCTTTCTCTCTTAACTACGCACATGTTAACCCATTTCTTAATCTTGATTGATGTTATTGTCATCGTGTTTGATTGAATAGAGTTCTTCTCTCTAACAATCAATGTGTAAATCGCTCCCATTCGTGAAATTGAGTTCATCCATAGCCCTTGTTTTCCTTCACCAGGCCATATGGCGGTGGCGTAATCGTCACCGGAGAATTTGAGCAATCCGTCAGAGTTTTCAAACAACACATCATGAAAACTGAACAATTGATCGCTGAAATCAGCAATCATCAACAGCCCAAACGTCGCTACAACTCTCCTTCATAAACGCACATCTTCTCCGATTTTGATATGCTTCGTTACGATCCCCTTCGCTGGTAAATCTCCTGTAGTTTCTCCCTCCACAAGTCACCTTCCACCTCAAAAACGCCTCTCCGAGCGTTAATCAACGACTTTTTAGATCGATAACGTGTTGCGCTGTAACATCCGAAATTTCAGAAAAAGAAAAGAAAAGAGAAGTAAGGGAGCAAACAGGAAAAAGCGTGCAAGGGCCAAACCTGCCCATAATGGGGTTTAAAAAAGAAAGGCTGCCCATACCCCCCCTCACTCAAGCTCAACTTTCGATTCTAGTGAGAGAAGAAGCTCTCATCCGAATTTAGTGAGAGAAAGTAAAAGAGATCTTCAAAAGGTAAGATTTAAGGTATTTCTTCTCGGTTTTTCAGTCGGGTTCCAGCTTCTGGACCGAGTTTCAGGTGTTTAGTGCTCGTTTTCGTATGTTTTAGGTGCTAGAACTCCAAGTTGGCTCTCGGGTTTGTGGAGTTTTGCTTGAAAGCTGTTAAGGTGAGTTCTAGATCCCCCTCTTTTACCGGTTTTCTACTTGTTTGGGGCTGTTATGCATACTAAAGAATGTTTCTTCACCAAACTATGTTTTCTTTTATGAAAAGTATGACTGTGTACGGTTGATATATGTTTTTAAAGGATTTCCATGTTGTTGGATGGTTGTTTGTGATGTTTTAAGTGTGAACTGGTAGATCCATGCTAAGTATTGTTTTAGAAGTGATGTATGGGTTTAGAAACTGCAAAAGTTGATTGCAGGTATGGGACTTGGTGTCCGCTATGGACTTTGTATGTCCGCTCTGAATACTTGGAAAATTATGCATGCTGTCCGCTGTGGACTGTAACACCCGGGAATTTATTAAAAAGGAAAAGAAAAGAAGAGAAAAAGAAGGAAAAGTGAAACATTTCAAAGTAAAGGGGTTAAAGTATGCAAGTGGCAAACTTGTCTATTATGGGTTCAAAAAGCAGGGATGGCCGCCCACACCCCCATTTCACCTTTCTACTTTCGGCTGCAAGAAGAGAAGAAGTTTCAACCGGATCTTAGTGTGGGAAGCTGAATTCTCCTAGAAGGTGAGGTTTTCTTGTGTTTTATGCTCGGTTTTTAGCTGTGTTCGAGCTGCTGGACCGATTCTTACGTGTTTCTTGTGTTGGCTGCTTGTTTCGGTGTGTTTAGGTGCTAGAACTCCCAATTGCTCTCGGTCTGAAGAATTCTTACTTGAAAGCTGCTAGAGGAGTTCTAGATCCCCTTTTTTACTTGTTTTATACTCGTTTGGGGCTGATGTGCATATTTACTGAAGTTTTACAAACTGAAATTTGAATTTCCTACGTTTGCGACTGAATTTATGTGTGTTATATTTTTAAATGCCTTCTTCATTGCTGTGTAGTGGTAATCTATGTTCTAAGTGTTTAGCATGATAGATCGATACTAAGGACATATTAGAATGATGATTGAGAACTGGAAATAGCATAAGTTTCATTGCAGGTTGGTTTTGAACATCCGCATTTACTGAGTGTTCAACCACATTGGTTGAATGTTCCCTCGCATACGTCTTTTGTTCATCCGCATTTGCTGGTCTTCATCCGTATTTGTCGAACTTCAACCGCATTGGTTTTATGTTCAATAGCCAAGTATTTTGTTCATCAACATTTAGTATTGTTCAACCGCATTTGGACTTGTTCATCCGCATTTGGTTCACCAGCATATCTTTAGACACTTAGAATATTTTTCTGAGATTTTCATCCGCATTTGGTTGTCCGCATTTGCTTGTCCGCATTCGCTGAACATTCAGCCGTATTGGCTTCTGTTCATCCGCATTTCTTTGGGCATTTAAGATTTTCTGAAATCTTGGAAGTAGAATGTAGTGTTAAGTTCTGGAACGTTTGGGTGGCTTATGCCTGTTGATGTTATGTATGATTGTGGTTGTGGTTGATGTTCTATATTACGTATTATTATGTGACTTTATGTGGTGTGTTAATACTCTTGTACGTAAGGTATTATTGTATTAAAAGTGAAAGAATATGATAATGAAAGTGGAATGTAATGAATGAATGAAAAGTCTTGAAAGCAAATGAAAGGAGGGTCACAACTCATTGAGGGGTTGTTAGCTCAATTGTGTACGCTTTAGCTAACCTATAAGGATGCACACAGGGGTCAATCTCTGTGATTGACTAGTATGTACGAACGGGACCCTTGTCGCTTACCCCGGTACTGGGTCAGGCTTCGTGCGCAATGTTAGGGGTCTATTTATAGACCTCAGCCCAGTACCCGCGTCGTGCACAATGTTTGGGGTATGGCATATGACATTGGTCCAGAAGAAGTGGACGATAATAATAAAAGTACAAAAATAAACGATTATAATGGATAAATATTATCTAATTGTATGTATGATGGGTGATCACGATTAAAAGTAAAGGATAAGTTTTAACGAAAGCAAAGTATTTTATTTATAAAACTAGAACTCACTCAGCAACGATGACTTTTTATATGCATTTTTAGTGGCAGGTAATGATGTTGCTGAGGATGACACGGGGAGTGAAGCTACTGGCAAGCAAAGACTGACATCTATCTCATGAAAAAATAATGTTGTTGTTTTGTAATACAACTAAGTATTCTTTTATAACTTTAATCAACGATGTATTACTTGGCAAAAGTATTTATTAATGCATGAATTGGTTTTTGATAATTATTCCACTGCAATACTTTCTCATGTTAATTTATTTAAATATGTTTTTTTTGTAATGAATGATGCTATGAATGACGAACTGTGGGGTCTCCGAGATCGGGGCCTTACAAGTTGGTATCAGAGCTAAAGTTTAAGAGAATTGGGTAAATTATTTTCAAAACCTAAACTTAACTGAGAATGGGACTGAATAGAAGGATGTCAGCCCAAGTAGCTACGTGCCATTAGGTATTTATTTTCATGAAGTTAACCGGTATTATGTGCGTGTGCTATATGATTTATGTGCTCTTAGTAGATTTGGATACTGATGTAGTCAGGATAGGAATGCTTGGGGGATGAAGAGTAAAGTAAGTGCTAATCACAACTGCCACTGTAATTAGGGACTTACTATACTTGACATAATCTGAGCTATTACCTTGAATGACCATGCTGGTGTTTGAATCTTATAGTGTTTAGAGGATGGTTGGTGGTAGATCTTCGAAGGATTCTCAAGGTGGAGTACGGGGTGGTCGTGGTGCTGGACCACGTGCCACAAGGAACAAGGCTAAGACTGCTGAGACGACTCCTGCAGAGCCCGAGCTTCATCACCATGAAGGCGGTGATGAGAGTGCTAACCTGAGAGCCTCTGTGAAGAAGGCAGTAGTGGAGGAAGTTCATCAGGTCATGCAGACGATTCTGTCATCTGTGGTGACTGAGGTTATTCGTGATGTGAGGGAGGATGAAAAGAAAGAGAAAGAGGAGAGGAAGAAAAATGTGGGAGAGGGGGAGAGGAGAGAGGTTCAGGTGAAGGAGAGCAACCAAAAACTGAGATGGTTGTCTCCAGTGACGAAGAGGAAGAGGAAGCGATACAGGAAACTGCAAAGGGTGCAGCTATGGGGCATTCTAAAGATGCAAGCCCCCGACTTTTGATGGAAATAGGAATGCTGCTACTCACTGATGGTGAGAGAAATGGAGGCTGTGTTGGATATCAGCGAATGTAGGGAGGATCAAAAGGTGAAGTTTGCTACCCACTCATTCGTGGACTCGGCCTTATGCTGGTGAGCAATATTGTCCAGGCCGAGGGTAGCAGGGCGATTGGGAGAATGAGGTGGAGTGAACTAAAGAAGATGGTGATCGAGGAGTTTTGTCCTCATAGGAACTTGACAAGATTTGAGAGAGAGTTTCTTACAGTTGGAGGTGGGAACCATAACACACCAGCAGTACATGACTAAGTTCAACGAGATGGCAAGGCTAGTACCAGATCAGGTGACGCCTGTGTCAAGAAAGATCAGGGTACATCCAGGGTCTGCCGCAGATATCCATAGCACATGATCACCGCCTGTCCGAGTACGTTTAGGTCGGTGGTTGATCTGACAGGGAGGTTGTATGATGAAGGGAGGAGATGGCAGTAGTGGAAGTGAGTAAGGGTGTGGTGACAGGAACTGGAACGGGAAATGATTTGGTCTTGGTGGTTTCACCCCGACCAACAAAAGGCAAGGGTGGATGATCGGAGGGTAGTGTCGGCGGGTACAGGGACGAAGAGGTGTAGTAAGTGCGGGAAGGAACATATGGGAGAGTGTAAGTGGGGACTGAACGTTTACTTCAAATGTGGGATACCTGGTCATATATGGAAGGATTGTAGGTGACGAGGTGCTACAACTGTGGTGAAGAGGGCCATCTGAGCAGGGATTGCAGAACCCGAGGGCTGAGAACTCTGGGGCAGACAGGGGATCGAGAAGGAAGGAAGGTAGAGGGAAAAAGCCAGAGAATTTACTATGACCCAGGAGGAGGCTAGAGTGGACCCTGATGTTTGTCAGGTACCTTCCTAGTAACCAAACTTGTGCCTCTGTACTATTCGATTCTGGTGCTAGTAGGAGTTTTATTTCTGCTGCCTTTTATGCTAAGTTGTCTGTTAGAAGTAGAAGTATTGATGAGCCCTCGATTAGAAATGCCATTGGTAAGTCTACCAGAATTTCCAATCTAATAGAGGGTGTGACATAGAGTTGGAAGGCCGTAGGTCTCTGCTAAATTATTCGTGATGCCCCTAGGCGGATTCGATGTGGTTCTAAGGATGTATTGGCTAGCAGCCTATGAGGCAAATATTATGTGTCGCAAGAAGATGATTCGATTGACCGCGCCTGATGGGAGTTCGTTGGATTTACGACGATAGTTCAGTATGGTTTCAAAGGTAATTTCAATGGTGGTGGTAGAGAAGTGCATGAGGCGTGATGTAGTGCCTACCTTGCTTACGTGAAGGATGTGGATGCGTCAGTACCACGATTGTCTGACGTACCGGGTTGTGTGTGACTTTCCAGACGTATTCCTAGAGGATCTACTAGGTGTGCCACCGGACCTTAAGATTAAGTTCCAGATCGATTTGATACCTGGTGCCCAACCTGTTGCCAAGGCTTCGTATCGACTAGCTCCCTCCGAGATGAAGGAACTAATGGTCTAGTTGCAAGAGTTGCTAGATAAGGGGTTCATCCGACCGAGTATCTCTCCTGGGGTACTCCCGTCTTGTTTGTAAGAAGAAGGACGGTAGCATGAGGATGTGGATCGACTACGTGAGTTGAACAAGTTGACGGTGAAAAACCGATATTCACTATCGGTGGAATTGATGACTTGTTTGATCAGCTCCAAGGTGCCAGTTGGTTCTCAAGGATAGATCTACGATCTGGTTATCATCAGCTAAAGTTAAGAACAGGTTATCCCGAAGACCGCATTTCGGACGCGATACGGGCATTACGATCCTCGTTATGTCTTTAGTTTAAACCAACCCGCCAGCTGCTTTTATGGATTTGATGAATCGGGTGTGTCGGCCGATGTTGGATAAATTAGTGATTGTGTTTATCGATGATATCCTGATTTATTCGAAGAGCAAAGAAGAGCATGTCGGTCACATTCGCGAGGTATTGGAGACGCTTAGAAGAGAGAAGCTGTATGCT